>OY294019.1:12750119-13172619 GCA_958510785.1 Exephanes ischioxanthus | reverse complement strand
TGTGCATGTGCATGTGCATGTGCATGTGCACACACACACACACACACACACACACATTCAGTTGATAATGTGTAGAATTTTACTGTGTCTAGATGGTGACGCGCCGGGTTTTGCGCGGGTCGAGGTGATAACGAGTCGAGTTTTTACGTATCCAGTCGGAAATGTGTCGAGTTCTGCTGTGTCGAATTGGCAATGTATCGAATTTTTTCGTGTATATACAGTTGCCTGTGTCGAGTTGGGTCTGTGTTCAGTTGGAATCTGTACAAACGCAGCACTGCCCATATGCGTGTGTATGAGTGTGTGTGTATATATAATATTTATCTATAAAAAAATAAGTGGTCCACTGCTGTTCATGATCAACGTGAAAAAATCCATTACGGTAGTTCTGTCGCTTGGTGTTCATTTCGCATAAGTTCGAGAAAAATGAGATAAAATTGCAAATGCTTCTCGATGGTATAAAAATCTGAAAAAATGAATGCATATTAAAGGTACTGAAAAGATTAATTTTGCATAATAAAAAGTCCAAAATGTTATTAACATGTTCAACAAAAAAATTAATTGTTAACGAATTACCCGGCGACTTAATTTTTGTTATTACGAAAATGATTCGTTCATTTTTTTGAATACGTATGAATTTTTTCAGATTTTTAAACTTGCTTTGAATTTTGTGTTTTTTTTTATATAAAAAAAATATTCAAGGCAAATTGAAAAATCTGAGCAAAAATTCATAGGCATTCAGAAAAATGAACGAATCATTTTCGTAATAAAAAAAATTAGGTTGCCGGATAATTTTTTAAACAATTAATTTTTTGCTTGATTTGTTAATAACATTTTGGACCTTTTATTATGCAAAGTTAATCTTTTCAGTACCTTTACTATGTATGCATTTTTCGAGGTTTTTGTACCATCGAGAAGTATTTGCAATTTTATCTCATTTTTCTTTAACTTATGTGAAATGAATACCAAGCAACAGAACTACCTTAAACGAACATCCACCGAATGCACAACGAAAGAAGTTTATCGGGCATTTTTATAACCAATATTCAAAAAAGAGTGATTTTGTAAACAATGAGAAATAGTATATTGTGCAACAAGGGTCGAAAGTTGGCGATTGCGACGAATGTGAGGTTTGCGGCCCGAGCGAAACGAGGGCTGCAATCACACGAGTGGCAATCGCCAATTCGACCCTCGTTGTACATAATATTTTTGGTTACAAGTGCATGAATCTGCGGCACTTGGAATGGCAGTCGCGCGAGACGAATACTGAAAAGTGAGGTTATGTCTCCAGGGACGAAAACGAAGAAAGTAAACTCCCAAGGGACGAAAGTGAACGAAATGCGAACTGCGCATGCGCGACTGTCATTTCACCACAGGTTCACAACTGGCCTGTAATGGGCCACTTTCGGCTCGCAAGACTGCCATGTAAAGTGCCGCGATTCATGCACGTGTGCCAAAAAAAAATTGTTGGATTAAGGGCGGGGTAAGGTATTAAATTTTTTTTTTTTTGCTTTTTTTATGAATGTATAATATCTCAAGAATATTGTGTTAAAATTTCAAGTCGATCGGAGCAAAATTAACGAAGTTATGAGTACTTGAGCGCAAACCAAAAAAATTGGGTTGCGGCGAAATTTGTTGACCAATTTTTTTTTTCATCAATTTGTTAATAACGTTTTGGAAATATTATTATGGAAAATCAATCTTTTGAGTACCTTCAATATGCATGACTTTTTTCAGATTTTTATACAATCGAGAAGTGTTCTCAAACTTATGTGAAATGAGCGCTAAGCGACCAAACTCTTCGCGTTTTTCAAAGCGTTTTTCTGAAACTTTTCATATTTGAAGTCCGTGTTCACGATAACTTAAAATCTACTGGACCAATCGTTTTGAAATTTTGCACAGTACTTCTTCACATAATTCACCAGGTATTGTCGAGAGCTGTTTTGTTTTTTTTTTATAATTACTAATTTTTCAACAACAAATAAGCCAATTTTTTTAGCGAAAATCGGTTTTTTGGCTCCCAAGTGCTACGAAAAATTGAAAAATCGAAAAAAAATCCTCTCGTCATTACCTCGAGAAACATCTCCTTTAACAAATGCATTGTGATTTTGCTTCCTCATAGAGGAAGCTTTGTGATAGTGAAAAAAAAAATGTCGAGATTTTAATGAAAATGTGTTCAAAATGTTTCAAAACATCGAAAAATCACATTTAGACAAAATGTGCGTGCGTGCGTGCGTGCGTGCGTGCGTGCGTACGTGCGTGCGTGCGTGCGTGCGTGCGTGCGTGCGTGCGTGCGTGCGTGCGCGCGCGCGCGTGTGTGTGTGTGTGAGTGTGTGTGTGTGTGTGTGAATCGGACGTGAAAAATTCAAAATGCTATAACTCGAGAACGCGTTGACCGATCAAGCTGAAATTAAGCACCCATCATGTGTGATCAACAGTCAACATTTGGTCGGAAGTTCGTCAAAAAATGTTCAGTTGTTTTTTTTTGTACGCCATTTTTTATTTCGTCAAAAATGTCGGTTCGCGATCAAGCACTCACAATTTTTTAGCTATCGTGCTAAAAACGCGTATACAGGTAGAATATCATCACCCGATGATCCCATTAAAATTTCAGGAAAATCGATCGGACCGTTTAAATTTTATGTCATTTTGAATTTTTTGAATTTCATGATTTTTTTTAGACGCATTCTTTTCGTGTCAAATATTCATCTACGAATAAAATAAGTGTCAGATTCGTGATCAGGGTGAAAAAGTACATGGAATTACAGTCCCGGAGCGACAACTAACGAAAAAGTTTCCCAGGCATTTTTATAGCCAAAATTGTAAAAATGAGTGATTTTAGGTATTTGTAAACAAAGATATCTTTGCTCCCCGATGGCATCGAGGAAAAATCCAGGTGCGTATCATGCTCTACAGCAGGAAATCTACAAGATGATAATCGACAGCGGTGGATGCCCGTATGGCACACGGCTGCGGTGGTCCCCCAAGTCAAGGAGATTCGTTCGCGGTCAGTACTTAGATGGGTGACCGCTTAGCCGTGCTCTAGCTACCCATCGACCGTTGAGCGGGAGGCGCTTTCTTCTGAGGCTTCGGTATCTCTGCACTTTACTCAAGTGCAAAAATACTGGAGGATTAATAGAATATGGTTGTCTGTATTGGCAAGGGTTTTCCGTAGTTTCCCCGTGGCCCCCGGGAAATGGGGTATAGTGTAGCTAAATCAGCTACGGACGCACTGGGAGTTAGGTAGCCTACGTGAGTGCCTGTAGGTGCTCGGGAGGGGGGGGGGGGGGGGTCGGGGGTCGGGATGCTGTTCCATGAAAACCCAGAAGGGTATACAGTGGAAATGGAGCACTAAATATTTAAAAAATATGTCGAACATGATGGATACGACGGTGTTGAAAAAGATGGATAAAACAGGATAATTTGGATTTCTGCACCAAAATAGCTGAAAATTGAAATTTTTATATCCCTTTCTCATAAAAGTTGGAAGTTGAAATTTTCATATCGTTTTCTCACAAGGTTCCTTTATTCACGAAGCTTCTTCTATGAGGAAGCATTGTCTGTATTTTTAGCTTCCTCATAGAGGAAGCTTCGCGAATAAAGGAACCTTATGAGAAAGCGATATGAAAATTTCAACTTCCAACTTTTATGAGAAAGGGATATGAAAATTTCAACTTCTAACTTTTATGAGAAAGCGATATAAAAATTTCAATTTTTAACTTTTATGAGGAAGCGATATGAAAATTTCAATTTTCAACTTTATGAGGAAACGCTATGAAAATTTCAATTTTTAACTTTTTTCAACGTCAACGTCTTAGACTTTTATGCAAAACGGCTGACCGATTCAGGTTCGGCGCGTGAAAAAATATTCCATCGTCTTGTTCACTTCGTCGAATCTGCGCCTGGCGTGAAAAAATACATGGAAGTATGCGCTCCTGAATTTTTTTTTGCACTTTCGATTTTTATTCCAGAAGTCCTAGTGATACCTCTTTATCTAGCTTTTTTAATCCCGTCATATCCATCGTCTTGTGTCTGTCTTGCTGCAGATCACGATAGGCACCTGACTTTTTCCGCGATTCCATTGGAAAGCAAAAAAATCGTCTAAAAATACCTAAAATTACTCATTTTTGCAATTTTGGCTATAAAAATGCCTGGTAAACTTTTTTGCCAGTTGTCGCTTCGGGACTGTAATTCCATGTATTTCTTCACGCTGATCACGAATCTGACACTTATTTTATTCGTAGATAAATATTTCCTACGGAAAAAATGCGATAAAAAAAAGATATGAAATTCAAAAAATTCAATATGACATAAAATTTGAACGGTTCGATCGATTTTCCTGAAATTTTAATGGGATCATCGGGTGATGATATTCTACCTGTATACGCGTTTTTAGCCCGATAGCTAAAAAATTGTGAGCGCTACAGTGCGTACAGACATTTTCGAAGAAATAAAAAATGGCGTACAAAAAAAACAAATAAACATTTTTGGACGAAATTCTGCATAAACATTGACTATTAAACACACAAGCTATGTGCAAAATTTCAGCCGGATCAGTCGAGGCGTTCTCGAGTTATAACGGTTTGAATTTTCCGCTTCCGATTAACATACACACACACACACACACACACACACACACACACACACACACACACACACACACACACACACACACACACACACACACACACACACACACGGACATTTTTTCTAAATGTGATTTTTCGATGTTTTGGAACATTCTGAACACGTTTTCATTCCAATCTCGAACATTTTTTTTTTATCATAAAAATCAGCTAATGTACATCTCAAAAATCAGATATTTATTATTAGAGATGCGAACGGACGGTGTGGTGCTGGAATAAACATTTATTATGATTACATTTCCAATTATTCACAAATCTTATACATCGTCCAATGTACCTGTAAATGTCAATTTAAATAACTGTTTGCAGTTTACACCCTATACAAGTCCAGAAACTATGAAATTTAGGTCGGCAGGGTCGAGCAAACCGAAGAGTACGGTACCGTGTGAGAACTTCTACCGACGCGCAGAATTGCCCGTTAGATTCAACTTCATTCAACTCACAGTCTAAAGCTGGGCTTATTATTTTTCGAAAAAGAGTGTTCCCGCTCTACCATGTACAAATGTACACAACATTTGTATCGAGCTGAAACTTCATGCAAAAGTAGAATAAACAACTTTTTAAAACTGATCAAACAACTTTTGCTCTTGAATTTGGAAAAAATTGGTCAAAAGGTCTGGATTTAGATGGAACCAAAGCTCACAACGTTGTCAGCAACGAATACTCCCCGAAGTATTTCCGTGTGCCAAACTGTCAAACACTGCAAACGCCAGAATCATATGAAAATTAACCTCAAACTTATTCTTTTTTATGATTTTGTTCGACGAGCAATAAAAGGCCTCTGAAAAAATTTGCGAGCATTCCCCGACAGCCCCAAACAGCCCTCCCAGATAGTCCTGCTGGCAATAAGCACCTAAATATTGCTATGATATCCCCGTGGGGCCGCAGGATAAAATACTGAAATATCCGGGCCCTATATTTTGACGTCTAGGAGAGTGTTCCGGAGGTCCCAAAAATCTTACCTAATCAGATGCTTCTTGAGTCTTAAGTTAAGCAATCTATTCGTTTTTTAGATGCATCGTGAAATAATTGATTTTATGGGACTGCTACCGTGACGTAAGCGCAACGGTTCCCTGATAAAACAATTAATTTTCAAATATCGATCACATGCGAGAATGGAGTGCTTATCTTTGCATCCTAAGTAGAATTACTGACTGCTCGTTTCATTGAATCGGGAATTAATTTTTTTTATGGGACCGCTTGCTTGACGTACGCACAACAGTCCCTCGATGTTGTCGAAATTTACAGACGGCTCTTTTAAATGAATCGCGAACTATATTTTTTAGCAGGACCATTGCCTATCAGTCCCAGAAAAAAATATTTTTTTCTAGAACCGAAAAAAGTTTATCAGTCACAATTTTTGTCAGAGGGCACAACGATATTGTGACTTTTGTACGCTGATTGTTATGACCTATGACGAACCGGGTGAGTCATAAGATTTGTTCGATTCTCGAAAAAAATTATTTCAGCAGGGACCGCTGGCGTGACGTAAAGATGACGCAAAACTTAGCTAAATAAATTCTAAAAAATCTCAACTACCTGCGAAAGTTAGGTGCTTATTAGGTGCTGCCGTTATATGCCAAGCTAGAATTTGGTGCTTCATTCTTGTGGCTAAAAAACTAACTTTTTTCAAGGCTGTCATGGATAGCTTTGTGTCGGAAGACAATTGGGTTTTTTCGCCACAAGAATGAAGCACCAAATTCGAGCTTGGCATATATCGGCAGCACCTAATAAGCACCTAACTTTGGAAGGTAGATAAGATTTTTTAGAATTTGTTTAGTTAAGTTTTCCGTTATCTGCACGTCTTTTTTTTTCTAGAACCGAAAAAAGTTGATCGCTCACCCGTTTTGTCAGAGGGCATAACGATATTGTAAATTTGTACGCTTATGGTTATGACCTTTGACGAACCGGGTGAGTTATAAGATTTTTTCGGTTTTCGAAAAAAATAATTTCAGCAGGGACTGCTGGCGTGACGTGAATATGACGAAAAACTTAGCTAAATAAATTCCAAAAAATGTTATCTACCTTCCAAAGTTAAGTGCTTATTAGGTGCCGCCGATATATGCCAAGCTTGAATTTGGTGCTTTATTCTTGTGGCGAAAAAAATAATTTTTTTCAAGGCTGTCATGGCTAGCTTTGTGTCAGAAGACAATTGGGTTTCTTCGCCGCTAGAATAAAGCACCAAATTCAAGATTGGCGTATATCGGCAGCACCTGATAAGCACCTAACTTTGACAGGGATTTAAGTTTTTTTTAGAATTTATTTAGTTAAGTTTTTCGTTATCTTCACGTCACGCCAGCGGCGTGACGTGAAGATGAAACGGCGTGACGTGAAAGTCACACTCGTCAGAAAAAGTTTTTTCGCACTCGTATTGAAATGTACTATTGCGATACTAGTACGGGAAAGCGGTCTGTCGACGAAGGTTGTGAAGTTGGCTGCACGAGCCGGATCGAAAGCTACAACGGCACGAGACGAAGCCGAGTGACGTTTGTAGCTCGAGAGGAGGCGAGTGCTGCCTACTTCCCAACCGCCGTCGGGAGACCGCTTTTTTGTACAAGTATCGCATACTACTTTTTGTGACAGTGCACAAAAATTCCCGCTTTTCGTGCCTGTAAAGTGCGTTCGGAAAAATAACTACAGTGACAGATAAGTCAGCGCGAAAAGTAACTAGAGTGTTAAAGAAGTGTGCGCAAAAGTAGCTAGAGTGTGAAAAAAGTGTGCGAAAAGGAACTAGCGTATAAAAATAGTATCTACAGCATTTTTCGCGCATCCTCTGCTAGAAAGCGCCACTTTCGACACACTTTACAGGCACGAAAAGCGGGACTTTTCGTGCACGTGTTACAAAAAAGATGTTGTATTGTTTCTTGGCGATCTTTTGATTATATGTGTGTTTGGGCGATGATTTTTTACCATTGTCCTGTAATTAGGTGTATACCCGTAATAATTCAATAAATGGATAAATAAATAAAAGAATGGAATCGCACATAACATTTTAATTGAATTGATAGGCGCCAAGGTAAGGAGATACAAATGCCTTATTTCGGGTGTTCGAGCTAAGAAAAATCATTTTAATTGGACTCATTCAAGTCTTAATATCTCAGCGAGATTAAAACCCACGGCAACGAGCCTTCGCGCACTGTAATCAGTGAATACTACCCGTCAAATTGAATTTACTACCATTTACATGCATCGTTTCAAATTAGTTAATTGTATCTACTTTGCGACGGTTTGACTATCGGCGATCACCCGATGCCGAGTCAAACCCGCGGCTATCGGCACCGAGTACGAGAGCGCGAGGTGTAAGTGGCGCCACCTGCCAGGATCGAGCGGCGGCTGGATCGATAACTGACTCCGCACATGCGCAGAAGCACGGAACATAGAAGAATCGGAAGAACAGCGGCGCTGTGCTGCGGAATTGATGCGACAGCACGGTCAAGGCCGAATTGCGGAGAAAACGAGGGAAAACCGGCGCAGATGATTGGCTAAAAGTGACGGCACTGAAAAATCGCACGGCACCAACAGGTACATCATTAGCTCTGCAGGTAATGCCGGAAGTGCGTCACGGGAATACCGATCCGGCATTGGAGGGCGAGGGGAGCTCCCCGCGAGGAACCAATTAATAAAAATTGACATGCAAGGATCGCACGCAGACGCGAATGCGCCAAATTCCTCCAAAATCGACGAAGGGGGAGGGCAAAATCGGGGTATAAAACTGCGATCATCAGTTAATCAATCATCAGTTGAACGATCTACTTTACCAGCGGACATCTCTCCACGACTACCAGTGAACAGTAAAAGTGAAGTACGAGTGAATAAAGTGAAATTTGTGCCAAAAAGGACTTATAAATCGGTGCCCGTCTTGGACTTATAATATCCATGTCGAAACTGGACTTATAAATTTTCGTGCCGAGTGAACTTATAAAATTTGTACCGAAAAAGGACTTATAAAATTCGTGCCGAAAAAGAACTTATAAAATTTGTACCGAAAAAGGACTTATAAAATTCGTACCGAAAAAGAACTTATAAAATTCGTGCCGAAAAAGGACTTATACATTTTCATGCCAATTGGGACTTATAACATTTGTGCCGAAGTTGGACTTATAACATTACGGGTGAACAAGACTGACTAACAATCTCAGTGACGTGAGCTGATAAAAGTAACACTCGGAATAACACTCGGAGCGAATCGGTAAAGTGACCAAAGTTACCCGTAAGAAAAGTCATAAGTGCCAAGGACTAAATTTACAACTCCAAGGACACACGAAAATCACACACAGGGCTAAGTTCACCTCCCCTGAAGACGCCTATACCATCAGATCAAGGTACCCAGATAGAAAAATGACGGCACGGAGACGGAGCGGTGGCGGTACCAATGGTAAGATTCCCGTTTGACGGCACGTTTTTCTATCTGGGTAAAAACGTCACATTTGAACATAAAAAAATATCGAAGATCGCGAGGTGTGCGAGCTGTCACCGTCGCTTGCCGTACCGTGACGTCACCGTGGGAATAGCCGAGCACGGCGGTCAGCTGGATTCAGCGACGATCGAGAAGCTGCCCGCGCATGAGTAGTGCGATCTTTACACGAATAAACCTCTTCGACTCAACGATTGTGGACTTAAAGACATAAGTAAAACACGATAAAGGAGGTGAAACCTGAGACGATATCTGGGATCCGCATACAGTAAAAATGTTCTCTTATATATTTTGTAAGCGACATGCCCGAATTCATCGCGCTTCCTTGAATATTAATTCGATAGAAAGAGAAGTTAATCTGAGCCGGGATCTGTGATCCGAATACATATCGCTTTTCACCTGTTTACTACCGACAAAACTGTTTTATTTAAATATTCCGAGTTTTAGTAAATAAAAACGATTTAAGTAAAAATAACTGAAACAAATGGGGGATTCCATCCGACTTCGACCATCCTCCGGCCGGACCCCTTCCAATTCGAGCGAAACTTTTTTCATGTCTTTATATACGTTCAAAATTAAACATAATTTTTTTTCAGATTTTTGGAGCATCTGTGACAGAGCAATCGATAATTGAAAATTGGTAATAATTAAAACTAAAAAAATTTTCGACCTGAGATATCTCGGCATTGGATGTGGGGTTCGGAAAATATTAGGTGTGCGATGGATACGTCTTGAATGATACTTTAACAAAAAAAATAGTCCCTAATTTTTCGAAAACATTTCGCATGTTAAAAATCGGATTGAAGTAGAAAGTATGATTTTTCGATCCGTTGGACATTTTAAATTTTCTTGTAAATTTTTTTGAAAAATCTTTGAAAAATGCCAGAAATTATGAGACCACAGCGATTATGGTATCTCTTATGGTTTAAAAGATATAATTTTTTGAAAATTTTATGACCTTTAATAATTTTACGACTATGAATGTTTCTTTTATTCTTGGACGAAAAATACATTAAAAATGTATTGTAAAAAATATATAAAACTGTATTTCTTGCCGTAGAGCACGATAGGCACCTGGGTATTTCCGCGGTGCCATCGGGAAGCAAAGAAATCGCTGTTTAAAAAGACTTAAAATCCCTCATTTTTAAATTTCGGCTAAGCAAATTCCGAATAAACTTTTTTCGTTAGTTGTCG
Source organism: Exephanes ischioxanthus (assembly GCA_958510785.1). NCBI lineage: Eukaryota > Metazoa > Arthropoda > Insecta > Hymenoptera > Ichneumonidae > Exephanes > Exephanes ischioxanthus. The sequence continues at coordinate 13,162,368 of OY294019.1, read as the reverse complement.
CTATTTTTTACTATTTTTGATGTATTTTTCCACACTGATCACGAATCTACCACTCATTTTATTCGTAGATGATTAATAAATACAGAACATTGCGTCTAACAGAAAATACAAATTTTTCATGATATTGAAAAACTTCAAAATGATATAAAAATAAAACGTTTCGATCGCTTCTCTCGAAATTTCATTGGGATCATCGGGCGATCATACTTCACCTGTTGTAACTGTCTGGCTATCCCCGAGCACCCGATGCGTAGTCAAATCCGCGGCTATCAATACCAATAAGAAAGCGCGAGGTGTAAGTGGTGCCACCTTCCACGATCGAGCAGCGGCTCGATCGATATCGAACCGAGCGCAAGCGCAGACGAGAGATCGGAAGCACCGCGGCGCTGCCGAGCGGGCTTGCGGCGAAAGCACGCTCAAGGTCGAGGAAAGGCGAAAGCGAGGGAAAATCGGCCTCGCTGATTGGACGAAAGTGACGACACTGAATTTGCACACGGCACCACCGAGCAGATTGAGAGCACACCATTAGCTCAGCGGGTAACACCGGATGATCGTCACAGCAATACCGACACGGTATTGGAGGGCGAGGGGAGCTCCCCGCGGAGAACCAATCATAAAAATTAATATGCACGGATCGCACGCAGACGCGAATCCGCCAAAACCCTGCAGAACCGACGAAGAAGGGGAGCAAAATCAGGGTATAAAAAGGCAATCAGTTCAGTTCTTCGATCATCAGTTAACGATCTACCTTACCAGCGGACAACTCTCAAGGACTACCAGTGAAAAGTACACAGTGAGTAAATTTGAAATAAAAGTGAATTGTGCAAAAGTGGACTTATAAAATCTGTGCGATTTGGACTTGCAAAAATTGTGCCGTTTCGGACTTATAAAATTTGTGCCGATTTGAACTTATAAAATCTGTGCGATTTGGACTTGCAAAAATTGTGCCGTTTCGGACTTATAAAATTTGTGCCGATTTGAACTTGCAAAAATTGTGCTGGTTTGGACTTATAAAATCTGTGCCGATTTGAACTTATAAATCTGTGCGATTTGGACTTATAAATCTGTGCGATTTGGACTTATAAAACTCGTACCGTTTCGAACTTATAAAATTGTGACAATTGGACATATAATCTTTCGCACTAAGTGGGCTTAGAATAAACGTGCCAGTTCAGACTTAGAACAATTGTGCCGAAGTCGGATTGATAACATTATCGACGAACAAGTCTGGCTAATCATCTCGAATAACTGAGCCGCTAAAAGTGACATTCAGCGTGAACCGGTAAAGTGACTAGAAGTGACCGTCAGAAAAGCATCGAGTGTCAGGGATGGTTTGACGACTCCCAGGACATAAAAAGGCATACCCAGGGACACGTTCACATCCCCTGAAGACGGATATACCATCATCTTAAGGTAAAAACGTCCATTTCGTAAATAAACACCAATTGCAATTCGCGAGGTGAGCGAGCTGTCACCGTCAATCGCCGAGTCGTGACGTCAGAGCAAGCACAGCCGAGCGCGACGACCAGCCGAATTCAGCGACGATCGAGAAGCCGCCCGCGCATGCGCAGTTTATTCGTGCGGTATACGCACGAATAAAAATCGGCCACTTAATATTCTAACTTCAAGCACGGAAATTATTCAAGATAAAGAGGAATAAGATTCGAGTATTGGAATAATCGATTTCCACACATCTTGGTATCAACGAAAATAAATTGCTTGAACGATAATAAAGGAACGCAATCATTCAAGAAAGAGAAAAACCTGTAATTATATGAGAACGTGTCAATTTACAAATAAAATGTATTGCTTTTGCATATAAAAACGTCTCCGACACACCAACCCATAATTCATAGACGCTCGAGTCCACGAATCCTTCCGTTTGAGCGCCCGTTCCTCTTAAGGAGGTGCGCAAATACGGAGAAATTATTGTAAAAGGCATTTGCTCCTGTTACACTGTATACGCGTTTTTAGCCAGATAGCTAAAAAATTGTAAGAGCTGAAGTGCACACAGGCATTTTTGAAGAAATTAAAAATGGTTTATAAAAAAGAAATAAACATTTTTTAATGTAATGTTGAAGAAACATTGACTATTAACCACACATGCTGTGTGTGAAATTTCAGCATGATCGGTCGAGGCATTCTCGAGTCATAGCGGTTTCAATTTTTCGCGTCTGATTCACATGCACGGACGCACGCACCGCACACACAGCATGCGTGGTTCATCTACGAATAAAATAAGTGGTAGATTCGTGATCAGTGTCGAAAAATATATTAAAAATAGTCCCGGAGCGACGACTAACAAAAAAACTTTATCGGGAATTTGCATAGCCGAAAGTGAAAAATAAGTGATTTTGAGTATTTTTAAACAGCGATTTCTTTACTTCCCGATGGCATCCCGGAAATACCCACGTGCCTATCGTGTTCTACGGCAAGAAATATAGTTTTATATATTTTTTACAATACATTTTTAATGTATTTTTCATCCAAGAATAAAAGGAACATTAAAAATAAATAAAAAGGAATAATAAAATAATAAAAGGAAAATTAAAAATGTCCAACAGATCGAAAAATCATTCTTTCTACTTCAAATCGATTTTTAACATGCGATATGTTTTCGAAAAATTAGGGAATATTTTTTGTGTTAAAGTATCATTCAAGACGTATCCATCGCACACCTAATATTTTCCGAACCCCACATCCAATGCTGAGATATCTCAGGTCGAACATTCTTTAGTTTTAATTATTACCAATTTTCAATTATCGATTGCTCTGTCATAGATGCTCCAAAAAATCTGAAAAAAAATTATGTTTCATTTTGAACGTATATAAAGACAGGAAAAAAGTTTCGCTCGAATTGGAAGGGGTCCGGCCGGAGGATGGTCGAAGTCGGATGGAATCCCCCAAATATATTCACCGAGGCTGGTCAATTTGCAATAAAAACAGTATTTCAATATAAAAACCATCTCTGACACACCATTATTAATTCCTAGACGCTCGAGTCCCCGAATCCTTCCGTTTGAGTGCCCGTTCCTCTAAAGGAGGGGCACGAATACGGAGTAATTAGTGTAGGAAGCTTTGCTCCCGTTACAACTTTTAAGTTTGCTGCTCGAGTTATGCCAATCTCGAATTATATCTTTCTTTACGTTTAGCTTACGGTAGCTTATTGTATGGTCTACTCTGTACTCTATATGCTGTGCTCTGCACCTGTTCTGCTCTACTGTACTGCTTGGTCCTTTGGGGATTTATCCCGGGACCCCAATAAACTATACTATACTGTACTAAAATCCCTTATTATCGTTAACAGTCTATTTCCATTTTTTTGTTTAGCATGCTGCTAAACACAAAATTTCTCAGCAATGCCTAGATGGATCGTGATGCGGTAGGTTAGACGTTATTTCTGACGTCGAAAAATAGTCATAAACCAAATTTCATTCGAATCGGTAAACCCAAAAAGCAAGGCCATCTCAGGGTCCATTCATGATACTGGGACCATCCATCCGATTAAGTTCTTCATTGACAACAAACATCGGCTGCATAAATGAACCTCACTCCAAATATGTAAGGAAGTTTTTAACAGAGTATTTTGAATACTTTTTCTTAAGGGCATATGATACAGACTAAGTCGGTAAAAAACGGTTTCCCTGTTTTCTCAGCGCCTATTAATATTTCAGACATGTTAATGACTGCTGGTAAAGCAGAGCACGGTTGGGACGACATGCACGAAGTGTGCGCAAGTATTTGTCAAGAGAAAAGTTAGGCATTCTTAAAGGCACGTTTGTACCGCGGATACAGCGGCCGTTTTGTTTTTGTTTTTTCTACAACTTCCGTTTGAGACTCTCAGTTTTCTTAATCCGACTATTTCAATATATTTCACCCTGCCATCCTGCTCCGAAATTAATCAAACAACAAGACAAAAAGAAATTAGGCTTTCATGTATCTATATGTAATCTACGAAAACCTAATTTGCTTTCGTCCAAAACATTAATAGTCGCGAAGAAAATAGGGAAACAGATTTGTTACCGACCGACTCTGTATCACATGCCCGTAAGTGGTATAATGATGATGGTTCTCCCCTCGAATAATCGAACTTTTTCTAAATTGTATTCAATACGTAGACACAGATTTCATTTACAACCCGCGAAATGTGGAAGATTGTGAAAAACGTCTATACAGTAGAATCTCGATATTCCGACCTTCGATGAACCGAGCCTCGGCGGTATCCGAGAACCCAACTCATCCGAGCCCTCCGCGTTAGCCGAGGTGTAGGCTCGGATAATACGGAAAATTCGGATAAAGCAGCAATGCCCGCGGGATATGTATGTGATCCGTGTTAGCAGAGATGATTTCACTTATCCAACGTACGCTCTCCCCACATTACCTCGGATTAACGAGGTTCTACTGCAGTTCTATTTTTCGAGTTATAAATTACATTTGTGCCTGTCCTACACGACATACGTCGTATACTCCGCCTACTTTTGAAACTTCGTCAAATACAATTGTGTAAAAGCCCCTTTGTGTGACCTCGTGTTAACAGCGGCATCCAGAAACCATACTGAAACAACATACATGTTTGTAGAGTGGAGACGTAATAATAATTTTGTCTAGCTTTAATTCCCACATGGAAATAAAGTATATCGAAAAATACATTTTTCGATGTATTAAAAATATATGTCGAATATATTTGCGGTATAAGTGCATGTATTTCAAATATATTCAAACTGTACACGAGTTGTATGAGAAATATATTCAAAATGTATTCGCAATACGTACTTTTTGGAACAAAAAATGTAGTCGAAACATATATTCAATGTATAATTTAGGTATATATATTGTATATTCTACGTTTATGTCAAATGTAGCTCCGGATGTATTCCGGACATAAGTTAGATGCAAGTGTCATATATCCTAAGTATATCCGACGTATTCAATCTCAGCTAAAAAATTAGAGAATTAAGTGATTTTCACGTTTAATTATATATATGAATTTAGTCTATCGACAGACACAAGAATATCCCGGAAAAACGCTGATAATTTTGTCACTCGCAGGGGATCGAACCGTCGACCCTGGGTCGTAACAGTACGACCGTTGTGCCTTAACCAACTCGGCTATCCAGATCTTAGAAAATTTTAATTTTAATTTGAAACTTAAAGCGTCGTAGGCATGTGATGGCCCTATGTTAGACGCATATACATTAATGTTAATTTAATTGTTAATGTTAATGTTAAAGGCTCGATGTCATTGTTGTACCCCGGGTAATTCAATACCTCGATTAATTATATTGTATCGACAATGATTTTTTTCGATCCGAATAGCGATAATAATAATGTGTATGAACGTATGCACAGGGCGCAAAGCGTTTTTTATATTCGTATACAGTGAGGCACATTTGTAAGTCTACTATACTCCATAATTATTTTCTACTATGAGTAGACAGTCAATTAACTGTCGTTGATTAATTATACATACTGTCAGATTATGAATAAGTTAACAGTTAAAAATCCGTTACCCCAAAGGATATGAAACATACATTTTAGTTATTCTCCAAAGTATATCAAACATATATTCCAAGTATATATTGCACGTATATTCGGAATATATTCCGAAATGTAAAGTATAAATATTTCAGATATGTACCAGGTATACTTCGATTATATGAAACTCATATTCACAATATATGTGGAATACATATCGAATATATTTTTTATATACCTTGCATATAATTGAAGTACAATTAAAAATATATTCGACATATGCAATTTTTGGAACAAAATATATTTTGTATATTCGAAATACATTTTTCAATATATTCCAAATACACTTTATTTCCATGTGGGTTAAAATGCTGTTCAATGATGTTGAAACCGTACTATCTACACTAACGGTGCGACGATGTTTCACAATTCGAAACGGAATTAATAGCGAAAGGGATACACGAAGCGAGAAGGAGAAACCACAAATCCGTGAGTAACACATAGATTGCGTCGTCACGTCGATCAGCGGTTGTAGCAGCTGGATAAGACGATATGTTCTGCATCAATGTTTGTAGCACTCTAATTTAAACCAAATATTCGGCAGAATTTTTGGTTTTCTTCGTCCTTACCCTTTTTTTTAGATGATCTTGATTTTTTCCATGTAAACATATCTAGCAACGAAAGATAAAAAAAATATATTACAATTGGTGTATGAACGAAAATTCCGACGAAATTTAGGTCACGTAGCACGTGCGTCGAGATATGAGCTCGTTCTACCGTTCTATTTTTTCAGCAAAACAAATAGGATCAACCGAACCATAGAATATTATGTTCATTAGTCTGTGTGGCAAGCGTCTCTCGGTATTGTCACTGTGTCCCACAAAGTAGGAATACAGAGTATTCGTTTCCTTATTTAAGGTAGAAATAGATGGATATAAAACGTTTCGACAAATAGATAGATTATAATCATAGGTGTACTCGGCGGAGGGTAGAACCAAGGTTTATCAACACACGTGGCGAAACATTTGTTCAAATTTTATACCATCCATTTATTGATTCGATAAACAGTCAAGACATGGTTTTTCTTCCTATATATAAGAAGCGACTTTTAACGCTTGAATATAATCGAGTCGTACTCGCCAAGGCGAGCAGTGAAGAACAATGACGAAAATCGCGATTTTTCTGTGCGTCGTGCTCTTTGCCGCGGTAAGTTCCGTACATTATGAGGATAACGAGGGATCAAAGTCCAGTGAAACGTATTCATTAAGAAATTACAAAACTTTTTTTTTTGTAACACGTGCACGAAAAGTCCCGCTTTTCGTGCCTGTAAAGTGTGGCGCTATCTAGCAGAGGACGCGCAAAAAATGCTGTGGATACTAATTTTATACGCAAGTTTGTTTTTCGCACACTTTTTTCACACTCTAGCTGCTTTTGCGCACACTATGTGGCACTGTAGTTATTTTTCCGCACGCACTTTTACAGGCACAAAAAGCGGTAATTTTCGTGCATTTGTAACAAAATAGTACAATTCGATACAAGTGCGAAATAGTACTTTATTTCACTCGGTGGGAAAATGGCGGTTTTTCCGCACGCTTCGCGTGCGAAAACCTCCATATTCGCACCTTGTGAAATAAAATTTTATCGGATACTCGTGCGAAAAACGTTTTCTGAACTCGTGTGATTGCAACACTCGCCTTCGGCTCGTACTGCAAAGTCACACTCGTCAGAAAAAGTTTTTTCGCACTGGTATCGAAATGTACTATTGCGATACTAGAAGGGAAAAGCGGTCTTTCGACGAAGGTTGTGAAGTTGGCTGCACGAGCCGGATCGAGAGCTTCAACGGCATGAGGCGAAGCTAAGTGACGTTTATAGCTCGAGAGGAGGCGAGTGCTGCCTACTTCCCAACCGCCGTCGGGAGACCGCTTTTTCGTACAAGTATCGCATGCTACTTTTTGTGACCAGTGCACCAAAATTCCCGCTTTTCGTGCCTGTAAAGTGCGTTCGCAAAAATAACTACAGTGCCAGATAAGTGTGCGCGAAAAATAACTAGAGTGTTAAAAAAGTGTGCGCAAAAGTAGCTAGAGTGTGAAAAAAGTGTGCGAAAAGGAACTAGCGTGTGAAAAAAGTGTGCGGAAAACAAACTAGCGTTTAAAAATAGTATCTACAGCATTTTTCGCGCATCTTCTGCTAGAAAGCGCTACTTTCGACACACTTTACAGGCACGAAAAGCGGGACTTTTCGTGCACGTGTTACAAAATAGTACGTTTCGATACGAGTGCGAAAATACTTTTTCTGACGAGTGTGAGTTTGCAGCAGGAGCCAAAGGCGAGTGTTGCAATCACACGAGTTCAGAAAACGTTTTTCGCACGAGTATGGAACAAAATTTTATTTCACAAGGTGTGAAAATGGGGGTTTTCGCACGCGAAGCGTGCGCAAAGACCGCTACTTTCCCACCGAGTGAAATAAAGTACTATTTCTTGCACAAAAAAAATTTGTGGGGCATTTTCGGTCGCTCCAACGCTGATAACAGAATATTAATTTCGCTTTTAGGCAACCGATGCTTTCCGCTCTTCGGAGCGTCTGTCGTTGGTTCAACAGCAAGTCGAAACATTCGTCGCAGCCAACATTAACTTGGTCGAATTGAACCGCGTAGAAGCCGTAGGCAAGGCTAGACAACTTTATGCACAACTCGGGGAAGCTGTAAATTTATTCATAAATAATGTTATCGACGACTTAAAGAACTTAGAGCAAAAGGTATGTGACATCGAATGAATTGTAATCACCCGCGAAGAAAAATATAAAATTTAATAAATTTCTGCTTCATTCACAGGCTTCAGACGACATTAATAGAGTCGTCTTAAGCACCAAGGTCGATGTTACGGATTGCAACAGATTTAAGAACCATCTGTACGTCTCCGAAAGCGCTGCCTTCTCCGCTATGAATCAATGCATCAGTGACAAAAATGCAACTGGACTGGCATTCATACAGCAGCTGGACAACGAGGCCAAAAAATTTCTCGGAAATTTGGCTGCAATCAGAGAAGAAGCTCGTCGATGTCTTCGAGGTGTCGTTGGTTTGATAACCAGACGTCGTGCTACTAAATGCACTGCAAGGGTGAATAATTTTTTTTTCATCATGTAAACTCGTCATCATGTTGTCATCATGTTGTTTCATCATGTTGGACTCGTGGCATACCGCACCCAGAAAAATAATTTATTTGACGGCCACCGTTTATTTGGCACATGTATATCTCTACCACTCACAACTCTCCCAGATAACATCTTTCCCCAAACATCTCTACCAGAAAACAAGTCTCCCGGATAAGAACTACCAAAAAAGATAATTCTAACAACTCTATCAGAAAACATCTCTACCGCATTACAACTGTACCGTATTAGAACCCTACCAAAAACTCTCCCGGAATTTAAATAAAAACTCTCCCCGACTTTAAATAAAACTCTCCCCGAATTTAAATAAAACTCTCCCGGAATTTAAATGAAACTCTCCCCGAATTTAAATAAAACTCTCCCCGAATTTAAATAAAACTCTCTCCGACTTCATATAAAACTCTACCGGAATTAAAATAAAAATTCGGGGAGAGTTTGATTTAAATTCCGGGAGGGTTTTTGGTAGAGTTCTAATACGGTAGAGTTGTTAGAATTATCTTTTTTGGTAGAGTTATTATCCGGGAGACTTGTTTTCTCGTAGAGATGTTTGGGGAGAGATGTTTTCTGGTAAAGTTATTATCTGGGGTGTTGTGTGGTAGAGATATAAATGTGCCGTTTATTTGGTTTAAGTAAAATATTTATTTGATTTAAATAAATATTCATTTAAATTGAGTAAATAGTTACTTAAATTTAAAAAATATTTATTTAAATGAAATAAATATTTTACTTAAACCAAATAAACGGTGGCCGTCAAATAAATTATTTTTCTGGGTGCAAGATCCGATCTCGCACCCAGAAAGCACCCAAAGCCTTAAAATTATCGAACAAGTGTACAGTACTTCACTCTTATATTTCCCACTTAGAAAACAATTTCGATTACATTAATAATATATTTTTTTATCAAGTCAAAAAAGTCCAACAAAGCTTTTAATAGTTCGATTACAAAGTAAACATGATTTTTTCTGTTGAATGTTATGCTACCAGGTCGCAGATAAGGGTAGGATGTACGTTAACAATTACCTTCCAACTCTGACGGGGAGCATCGCTACCATTCATTATTTTCTCGCCGCACTTCCACCTTCCGTCGCCGACTGCAGAAGCGTCAATGAACTTGCTGCATTCAAGCGCGAATTATTAAGCGCCGTCAGCCGAACGAAGACATGTGTTCGACAGAAGATTGAGGAAGCTCATGCTTTAACCACCCCTTCGACGACCGAGACGATCGTTCCCACCACGAATGCAACAACCACCCTTTCGCCGGCCGAGACAATCGTTCCCACCACGAATGCTACAACCACCCTTTCGACGACCGAGAAACCCGTTTCCACCACGAATGCTACAACCACCCTTTCGACGACCGAGACAACCGTTTCCACCACGAATGCTACAACCACCCTTTCGACGACCGTGACAATCGTTCCCACCACGAATGCAACAACCACCCTTTCGCCGACCGAGACAATCGTTCCCACCACGAATGCTACAACCACCCTTTCGACGACCGAGAAACCCGTTTCCACCATGAATGCTACAACCACCCTTTCGACGACCGAGAAACCCGTTTCCACCACGGATGCTACAACCACCCTTTCGACGACCGAGAAACCCGTTTCCACCACGAATGCTACAACCACCCTTTCGACGACCGAGAAACCCGTTTCCACCACGAATGCTACAATTCCCGATCCGGAAATGAAGGAATTCCTGATCATCGGGGAAGCTCCGAGTATCCCCACCTGTTCTGACTTCGACGTGGGTTCTCATGCAAGAAAATGATTAGAAAACGGTAATGATAACAGACGTGCGCTTACTGTTTGAGCGTGCTCCACGCAATGCCGTGGGCTGGCCACGCCCCGGTCCCAGTACGTATATCTCCTTACCAGGTGGCGCTCGAGTTCCGGTCCCAGAACATCTCCCCTTTATTAATCCACAAGTGTTTTCTTTTTGCTTCCTCATAGAGGAAGCTTTGTTTTCGTAAAAAAAAAAAAAAAATTGAGATTTTAATGTCAGAATACCTAAAATAGTCTAAAACGTCGAGAAATATGATTTTTAGCTGGCGTCCGGATGTATGTATGTGTGTGTGTATGTATGTATGTGTGTGTGTGTATGTGTGTGTGCGTATGTGACAGAGTTGCATCGTTTAAAATTACTATAACTCGGAAATGGCTTGAGACAGCGATTTGAAATTTGGTTCACTAGTAGAGCGATCACGTCGCTTCGTTCAGTGCTATTTTCGTGAACATTGAGGCCCAAATGGAGATTTTATGCGATTTTCAATTTTTCGGAAATTCTCTGTGGTAGCTCTGACTTGCGTAAATTTGGAGCAATCGTCCTAAAACTACACATAAATATACTATTTTTATCAAAGACCTTTGGTATTGAATTTAGTCAAAATCCATTAAAGTGGTAAGATTAAATGGGATTTTGATTTTTTTGAGTTTTTTGAAAAATGACTAAAAATGGTATAATTTGAGTAAACTTGGAGGTATCGATCTTAAATTTGAAACGGGAATGGACTAATACTGTACAATGTTTGGTATTAAATTTGGCGAAAATTGTTCTAATCGTTTAAGTTTTATGAGATTTTTAATTTTTTTGTTTTTTTGACAAAGTTGTATTTTTTGTCCGACACGAGTTTATGTATCAAGTGTCGCCCTAGGAGTAAAATAATTCGGAGACTCGTCATCGGTGGGGGAAAAATACATTAGACGTGTGGCCACAAAACGGTGAATATTCGATAATTGACTTAATAATTTAAAAAAAAATCTTTTTCCAAAACCCTGTATATTCGCTAATTGAAGTACGTGCACGGATCTAACAAAACGAAGACATCGGTGTATTTTTTCGCGCTGAACCGGAATCGGCCAGTCGTTTTGCATAAAAGGCAAAGACTACGTTGACGTTAAAACAAGTTGAAAATTAAATTTTTCATGTCGCTTCCTCATAAAAGTTGAAAATTGAAATTTTCATATGGCTTCCTCATATAAGTTGCAAATTGAAATTTTCATGTGGCTTTCTCATAAAAGCTGCAAATTGAAATTTTCATATGGCCTTCTCATAATGTTCCTTTATTTGTGAAGCTTTCTCTATGAGGAAGCCAACAATACAGAAAATGCTTCTTCATAGAAGAAGCTTCGCAAATAAAGGAACATTATGAGAAGGTCATATGAAAATTTCAATTTGCAGCTTTTATGAGAAAGCCACATGAAAATTTCAATTTGCAACTTATATGAGGAAGCTATATGAAAATTTCAATTTTCAACTTTTTTTTGTTATTTTTTGTTATTTTTTTCTTTATTTATATGCTTAAGCTAAGACAAGGTCAGGTAATCTTTCCACCATGCCGGTTCGGTCGTTTCCCTACGAGGCCTCGGTGTGGGTGCCGATTCGGTTACTTCGCTTGGTTCTCGCGGTGGCTCGGTTTCGGTTTCGACAGGGTTGTCACCCTGAGTCGCACTACTCGGCCCAGGTTTATCATCTTGCACATTATTTTCCGCCTTAGGTCGGATAGCATTTTGTTCTGCTTCCTCTACGCAACACAAACCTCTACGCTACACAAACTTTTTATATGGCGCCGGTACGAGGTGAAAACGGTTACGCCAAACATTTCCGTTGCTTGTTTGTACCCAATAGGATCTAGGTTCACCCGAAGGGCCTTGTATTTTCCCGCACGTCCTGAGATCGATTACCCAAACGGGGTCTCCTGCTTTGAGTGGAGATAATTCGACGGCGCGGTGTCTAGAATTAAAATTGCTACCTTGCCTCCTTTTCCGAGCTACCTCGTCGCGTTTGAGCTGTTTTGTAGCACTGTCAGCTGGGAGGAGCCTGCTTGGCAAGGTTGGGATGCTCCACTTAATTCGTCTTGAAAAAAATTATTCTGCCGGGCTGAAACCGTTTTCCAAGGGAGTGCTTCTATATGCAAGCAGGGCTAAGTAACTATCATCGTCCATAAATTTTTTTATTAAATTTTTTGCCGTTTTTACTGCCGTTTCCGCAGCTCCGTTGCTTTGCGGGAAGTGAGGTGAGCTTGTGACAGAGAGAAAACCGTATTGGTCTGCGATCAGCTTAAATTCGGACATAAACTGTGGACCGTTGTCCGAGCAAACGATATCCGGCAGACCGTACCTTGAAAACGCTTGCTTACAAACCTCTATAATCGCTTTCGAACTTAACGACGCGAGACGGAAGAACTCGAAGTACCGCGAATAGTAGTCTGTGATAATGACGTACCAGTCCTAGCCACCAAATGGCCTATTTGGCTCTATCTCTGCACCGCGTGATACCGAGATGGCCCTCGTGTAAGCGCAGTAATAATTCTTTTTGGAGACTGCGCGGAACTACCAAACGACTGTTGTACAGTAAGAGGTCATCGCCGATCGAGAAGTGGTGTTTGAGTTGAGCGTACTCTTTCAACTCTGTCGGGATCTGATCTTTCGACGGCCATTTGGTTGCGCCAAACTTTTTCAGCATCTGACAAACCACGTCTTTTCCTTGTTCCGCGCGGACTTTATATAGCATGTCATTTGAGGCTGGAAGGCTCTTGATGGTGGCTATTACGAAATCAGAGGTGTCCTGTTCGATTACATTGGTACTCGCGTATTCTCTTTCCGGGTTGTGAGACAGAGCATCGGCCAGGACCAAGGATTTTCCGGGGCTGTATTTTACGGTATAGCTGTAACGCATAAGGCGAAGACGAAAACGCTGTAAACGCGGCGTTAAGTCGTCCAAAGGCGTTGTTTGAAGGATTTGAAGGAGGGGCCTGTGATCCGTTTCAAGAGTTATCGTGATCCCTACTATATAATCCGCGAATCTTTCGGCTGCGTACGTCAGGGCTAGGGCCTCTTTTTCAATTTTGAGAATAACGTTGTTCTGTAGGTGTTAACGTGTACGAGCCGTAGGCAACAATCTGTCGTTCCTCACTATTCCCCTGCAAAAGAACAAAACCGATACCGTAGCTTGAAGCGTCTGCTTGGATCCATATAGACTTTGAATGGTCGTACAGAGCCAGGACGGGGGCTGTTGCTAAAAGCTCTTTTATTTTCTGAAACGCGTTTATTTCAGCTGAGTCCCACACGAACGCTGACTTTTTCTTTAAAAGAGAATTTAGAGGCTCCAGAATGGTGGATCTGTTCGGAAGGAACTTTGCTGCGAAGTTGACCATTCCGAGGAATTGCATTAAGGACGTTTTATTTGTTGGCTCCGGAAAATTTTGTATGCCCGAGACTCTTTCCGGCAAAATTTGTATGCCCTGAGCTGAGACTAAGTGCCCGAGAAACTGCACCTCTTGCACGCCGATTATACATTTCGACTGATTTAGAGTTATTCCTTCGTTACTAATTCGTTTCAGAGCCTCTCTCAGGGTCGCGTCATGATTCTCCATGGATAGATCAGTATATCGTCCATATGAACGATTACGTTAGCCATGTCGTCGAAAATTCTCGAAAAAACCTCTGCGAACAAGTCTGGTGCGGAATTGATTCCGAACGGTAATCTTTTGAATGCGTATCTCCCGAACGGAGTAAGGAAAGTCGTCAGATCTTGGCTCTCTTTGTCCAACTTGAGCTGATAAAAGCCCGATTTAGCGTCTAGTTTGCTGAAGAATTTAGCATTTCTCATGCGAGCCAGAGAAATATCGACATTTAAAATTGGGAAGACAAGCCTCAGTAACGGTATTGGCACTGATCGAGGGACCGACTGACTGTAAGGAATAATATCGGGTTTTAAGTGGATTTTAAATTCCTGCTTGAAGTTTCCGAGGCCCTTAAAAATTTCTGGAAATTCTCGCTCGATGTGCACTGACGAATTGCCAAGAGCTTGGAGCGGGCCCATTATTCGCACCAGATTAAAGATTCTAATCGCGTATTTTCCGAAGAGGTTCTTTTGGAGATTTCTTCTAACGCAACACCTCAGCTGTTTAGCAAGATTATTGATTTTTATCGTTACGGGCAGCATCCCGGCTACGTCTAAAAGTTTCCCATCGGGACCCTGCACATTAATTTTTTTCGGAATTATCTTACCGAGCGCGCTTACTGGGACGTCGCAGTATTTCAAACAGGTCACGTCGGCTCCCGTGTCTATGTGGAATTTCCTGCTTTGCTGAAAATCCTCGATGAAAGCGTCGACGTCGAAGTCGTCGTTACGACCGCTTTGAGAGACGTTCCCCAGAAAATAAACCTTGGACTCTTCTACATCCTCGGTTGTTGCGGCTTGTGAGAGATTTACCGATTTCGATCGGCAAATTTTGTCCCAATGACCTATTTTTCCGCAATTGCGGCATTTTGAGGTTAGCGCAGGACATTTATTGTTTCTGTGGAATTTCCGGCCGCATCTTGAACAATCAGTATTCCGTCCTTTCGGCGCAGTGGATTGACCACCAGCTGTGACATTTTTCACTCTATCGATGTCGATGACTTTGGGCGCTGCCGGTAGAGATTTTACTTGCCGACGTTGATCTTCGGTTTCGCGAGCTATAGTCACGGCGGAATCTAAGGTTAGGTCGGACTTGAGTTACAGACGCTCTTTTGTTCGAGAGTCTGTTAGCCCCATGACGATCCGATCTCTGATTAACTCGTCCCTGAGCTGACCATAGTTGCACTTTTCCGCCATGACGTGCAACGCTGTGACGTAGTGGTCGACCGTTTCTCCGGCGAGCTGAGATCGAGAGTTGAAACGAGACCTCTCGAAAACAACATTTTTCTTTGGCTCGAAATAGTCCGTAAAAGCTTGCATCACGTCTTCAAAGCTCTTACCGTCGGGCTGTGGCATCACTTGCGTAAAAATCTCTTCGCTTTTCTCTCCCATCGCGTACAGCAAGATGTCGATCTTCTCCACTGCTGTTTTCGCCGACAGGTCCGCTACGTTTAGATATCTCATGAAACTTTTTTTCCAGGTGGGCCACGTTTCTGGTTTTGAGAAGTCGAAGTTGCTTGGAAGTTGCAAAAAGTTAGCCTCGCGAGCGTTAACTTGGATTACGGGGGCCGGATCAGCCATCTTGCTTGGTGTATTTCAACCGTAGTGTGGCTTATTTCCCAGCTACTTTGCGATGAGACTGTTGTTTCCCCTTGATCCGAAAACGTGTTCTTCTAATTCGCCACTTCTGACACCATGTTTTGAGTTCGACGTGCGTTCTTGGTCGATGCAGGAAAATGATTAGAAAACGGTAATGATAACAGACGTGCGCTTACTGTTTGAGCGTGCTCCACGCAATGCCGTGGGTCGGCCACGCCCCGGTCCCAGTACGTATATCTCCTTACCAGGTGGCGCTCGAGTTCCGGTCCCACAACACCATCTGTCCGAAAACTAAGTAACTCTAGGAAACTTTAAAGTGGAAGGAGTTTCGAACTTCTTTACTCGGCTGATGGGGTAGGGATCGCCGCCGCCGCGGCAGCTGTGGTCAAAGGTGCTGAAGTCAGCATCGCCTAGGATTAGTTATTCTCAGTGGGGACTTCATATGCCTTCCCCCTTAGTTGATGTACGTGAT
This sequence comes from Exephanes ischioxanthus, assembly GCA_958510785.1. Classification (NCBI taxonomy): domain Eukaryota; kingdom Metazoa; phylum Arthropoda; class Insecta; order Hymenoptera; family Ichneumonidae; genus Exephanes; species Exephanes ischioxanthus. Next base: position 13,146,245 of record OY294019.1, on the reverse strand, counting down.
AAAGAAGTGTATTACAAGTGATAAATAAATCTGAATGCGTTATGCGACCGTAAGCGGTTTTGTACCATCTGGATAAGAAGACTTTGCTTTGCTATAAAATGGAAACTCTCAAAAATGTCTTTGCAATCTGGACAGAATCTAACATCCGAATGGCACTTTCGTTCAGCTTCATCCTCTTTTTTTGCCTTTCCCAATCTACATTTTTATTTACTTTTCTCTCAATGGAAATTTTTGTGGCTGTGAAAGCTAAAAAATATTTTATCATAGGCGTTGAAAAATGATTTGACGAAATTTCGAAATGTAAAATTTAGAATTAGACAGAAGCTCGTTAAACCATTAACTACCAGCGCAGCATATTTGCTTCGTCGAAAATACTGTCTTCTTTTACATCTTCAACTTTGTTCCAAAAATCCTGGGTAAAAATTAACGACTAGTACATCAGGACTAGTCCGTCCTGAAAAAAGTTTTTCCACCAGAATTTCGTTACCAATTCTTTTATGTTGGCGTAAAATCTTCTTAACTGCATTTATCAAAGTAGACATTTTTCACATGCCTTCCGAAAAAAATGGCACCGGTAATCGCTGAAGCGTTTACCGGTGCCGATCGATAAACGGTTCGTGAGCGTCGAAAATGACCTCGTAAGCCGTTCTGAGTGTTTTAGAGCTGCGACGAATTTGTTTGGAAGTTTCGTCGTTCCATCCCCCAGCAAACAGAAAAAGTGGCAATGAGATTGCTCGAAGCTCTTTCCGTTTTACTGTCATTCATTCATTGTGATTTGGTTTCCGTCTTTTTTGTTAAGGTCGTAAGGATGGATAAATTGTACGGAGAAATTTCACGATTTTTCCACTTGGAGAGATTCAATATATCCAATAATTCGCTCTGTCGAACCCATCCACTATCATGCGCGCTTATACATCTAATCCTATCATCGTAATCTGCTCAACGACCGCTGTACAGACTCACAGGTACCCCTTATATGTGCAATATCGGCCGCCGGGCCTTTCATCGCGATCACTCTAGCATACAGCTTTTTCAAATTTGGTACGAAACTCGCGGAGAACATATTTTCCTTTATAAAAAAATATTTAATAACACACTCTTCGCAATCGTGTTCCAAGTTGTATTGACGGTGCCGATCTAAATTATTCGTTCCTGAATCGTAATATTTTTTAACTATGTACTTGTCCCTATTAGCCATGAGACTAATAGGGATTTTACATAGTTAAAAAATATTACGATTCAGGAACGACTTATTTAGCGACTCTTGGCCTGAAAATAATTCGGAGATGTGTAGGCGAGGACATGACAAAACGGGATAGCTAAGCAATAATAAAGGCTAGTTGGATGAGTCCAGAGCGATGATTTGACGGTGTAGTAAAAAAAAAATTAAATTCGTAATGAATATTTAGAGCACCCGATAAAAATAGCTCTTTGGAGCAAAATCTGGGTACCTCCCGACTTCACCGCCAGCATGACAACTGACATTTTTCAATCGACCTGATTATGTCCAGAGTTTCCATTATACCCCAGTTACTCGAGTATTTCGATACATTGCTTTGCAACTTTCGTTGGTAGGCCATTTTGTCCCGTTTCTAGCGATTACAGCGTCGCCATTTTGGCCCGATCTGCACACCCGTACGTTATTAGAGCAAGAGAATTAAGATGTAGCTGCGCAAGCTTGAGAATCGAAGAGACCGTGAGAGTCACGTAATTTTAAAACTGGCGTAATAATATGGAGATCTCGATAAGATAACCAGTTCGGGTTTCCTCCTCTTATCAGAGACGTTCTGGATACCGCCAAGCCTCGACCTGTGAAAGAAACGTGCCTTGGAACTTCAGCTAACCGCTTCGTTTTCCCAGCACGAATAAGAAAAGGTAAAGAAGAAATTACGGAACTTTCATTTTTTGAAATAAAAAACTTTCGTTTCTTAGCATTTTGTGCCTGTATAACCAAAAGGCGGGAATTACATAAATGTGCAATTATACTTTTCCACACCGAGAAAAATCTATAGTAACATTTAAGCGATCTTCACATTCTCTAAATATGTTCATACCTGGTTATTATTAATTACATAATAAAACTTTCCATACGTGTTGATGTTTCCGATGGCTTCATTTTTTTATCGAATAAAAATAAAGTGAATGTATTGAGTGGATAAATTCTCTGTCTGTGCTTATTTCCGATATCATAATAGCGCACTGACGTGCCAGTCGTTGCGTTTTAGAGACGAGTTTTTATTTACTCTATTCGAGCATTTTGTGTTATCCGGTTTCTTGCTGTCTCAGCAGAAGCGCATTCCGTAACGACGTCTTAAAGGAGGGTCTCGAATAAGAATTAAATTCGGCATGGAATAAGCAATAATCTTGCGCGGAACGCACCGCGAAACGACAAACCTAACTTCCTATCTTAAGCATCGATGAACTTTTATCTTAATATATGAAATATAAACTGTGATCAGTTTTAATAATTTTTTTGATTATAATTGATTATTTCTTGTTTTAACTCCTACCCGCTGACGATACGGTTGCAGCTTCCCCCGGAAAATACATCGAAGAAGCATTCGTTCGAGAATCTAAATCGACAAGGTTGCGGGTAAAGGAAAATATATTAACAGGGCCGAACCCTGTTAATATATTTTCGTTTGCCCGCCTTTGCGCATCGAGAATTTCCAACGGTGATAGATGCCAACATCCTGATTTTTCTGAAAGTCCGTACGGGAATTATGGGTGTTATAATAAAATAACTCGTAACGAAGAGTGAGCGGCATTATACTCTCGTTAGAGCGATAAAGCGTTACTAATTCGACGAGCGTGTTTAATGCCAGTTGCTGTCGAGGAAGGTTTTATACTCGTCAACTACTTCTTGCGACTTCTGCGACTTCGTTTCGTTTTTCTTTTCGTTATAGTGTTGTCTCTTCGATAAATCGGTTCCTCGCGACAATGGAAACACCCGAGATCGCGAAACTCTGCTACAAAACAGTGGGAAATATGCGAGATGAAGAACGAAAGTAGTTGTGAAGTAGTTACGATTTATTTTGTAGTAAGAAGTTATCGAAAGTAACAACGGTATTATCGAAATAAATGTGTTAACGCTACACCTAATTTTTAAAAATTGATCAAAAGCGCTGTTAACTATTCAACTCAATCTTTAAAGATCAGAGCTGCTTTCGACTTGTAAAAAATAATTTTTCTTAATTGGTCGGCCCGTTCTAAATTAAAATGCCTGAAAAAATTTTACTTTGAGAGAATAGACTTTTTCAAATTTTAAACAAAAAAAAAATGTACGATGGAATAATGTTCGAAAAAGTTTTCTTTATAGTACATCACTATCAGTTAAATTTTTCCGGAATTGTGTAGATAAAAATGTGCACATGGCTCCTCATTTGTTACAATTTGCGCATAACTTTCTCTATGAGAAAGTCCGCTGATCGGTTTTGGCTTCCTCATAGAGAAAGTTATTCGCAAAATTGTAATAAATGAAGAAGCCATGTGCAAATTACTTTCCACCTTTTTTCACAACGTAAACAAATTTCTACATCTCATAAAATTGGAACTGTCCAAATTTACCGTACAATTTATTGTAGAAAAATCGTTAACGGAAATTTGTGGATTTCGTCGTTTTAAGGCAATTTTTAATTTATTCTTCACCGCTGATTACAAAACTGTGACTCATTTTACTCTTAGCGTTATATATATGATTCAGAAACTCGTCAGCGTGACCGTATCATGCGTAAAAAATATATTTTTCGATCATTTCAAAAACGTCAACATTTTTTAAATTTTAAAGATTAATCAATTTTTTAAAAATTTAATACCAAACATTGTGCAAATTTGGATGATCCATTGATCATCCAAATTTGTGCTCAATACCTCGATCTTTACTCGAATTAGACCATTTTTAGTAATAAAAAAAAAAAAAATCAAAATCCCATAAAATCTGATCGTTCGGGTAGATTTCGGCCAAATCCAATACCAAAGGTCTTTGATCATAGAATTATATTTGTATGCTATTTTAGGACGACGGCTAAAAAATTACGCAAGTTAGACTCTACTAGTATATAAAAATTTCAACACGCACACGCGCACGCACACGCACACGCACGAAGTTTTGGATTATTTTAATATTGAAACATTAAAACCTCGATTTTTTAAAGTATATGGTTCTCATGGGAAAGGGAAAAGGCGTTGAAGACACAATCATATGAATAAAGAGTAAATGCCGAAATTGCGTCACGACAAAGATAATGTAATGAATATGTCATCATTTTTTTCTTAATCCCTGCAAGCAATCTAAGCTCTTCATAAGCCAAGTCGTATATAGTTTCAGTGCTATTATTTGGTCTTCCGGTTATGCCTGCTCGATGCGTTCTTATCCCAGTCAGTTTACCGGTCCCGATACTGACGCAATTTTAATCTCTAATCCTTTATCATTAGCATTTTACACGATCGGTACCGCGAGCCATACAATGAAATACTTTAGTCGTGCATCCACGATACACCGTTCTCGCGCTGGCATCAACATTGTCCGTCGTTGTTGCAGCTAATTACAATTTTCCCCGGATCGCGTAACGATCAACGTGGCCTCGTTAAAACGAGATTACCATCTGGCAAGCGCACCGAAGGGAGAAATGGTATGGTTTATCACGACTATAATCCGTTGACGCACGGTAGTTCTCTCTCCCTCCCTCCTCTCGCTGCCTCGAACAAGATTGAAAGCGCTTTCACCCAGTCCATGACTCTGACACGATCATTTTGATAAACTGTAACTAAATTAACCCAATCGGACGACAAACCGATGTGACGAGAATGATTAACCATGGAATTTCCAACCTGCGTAATTAATTTTTGCGCCGAATAATCCGACTTCTATCTTAGAAAGGGAGAGCGGGAAAGTGTCCAATTTGTTACGTAAGTGGAGGGTTTTGTTCCTGTTAAGGAGTATACACACTTTTGTTGCTATCAACGTAATCGTCTTGTAAAAAAAATTGAAATATAATTTTAGACAAAAACGATGAATTAACGTCGGTAATCTTAACGAAGGACGAAAAGCACAATGTTTCCCCATCCGTGGGACACATTATGCAGGAGCCAGTGTGCTAAGTCGTGTAGAATATGGTCTACATCATTTTTCGTTTTTATATTATGCACTATCCTCCTCTTACACTTTTGTCCATTATAATAGATGCATAATAAAATTCAGTTTCGATTCAACATCCCGGACCTTCCGAAAAAAAATTGTTCGTCTAATCTCTCTCACGATAAATGATTATTGCACGTAAGGCAATGGTAAAAAAGCGTACGCTCCACCGATCAACTTGCCAATTAGTATGCATCGATCGTTGACAAAATTTAATCCCCATCGAGAACTTCATCAGGGCACTCGGAACGAACGTGGACTCCGCCTCATGACAATTGCGAGTCTAATTGGGTCGCTCTCTCGCAGTCTCGCACGGACTGATTTTATCGGGTCAATGAATTGCACGCGCTGAAAACACATCGTAAATCAAGAACATCGCAGCTTCCCTCCAATCACACGATTCGGCTATTATATCGTTATTTAAAACAAAATAAAAAAAAGTTTACACAAGCAAAGGATGTAACTTCCCGACTCGCCACTAAATTGCAATTTCGTACACAATAAAAATTTGATCATTATATATTTCGATCGCTAAATATGCCTCGATGCCAAAAATAAAAAATAAAAATTTCAATAAAAATTCTCTCGAAAGGCCCGGTAAAATTGCGAGGAAGGTTATGCGACTTTCTTCGCTGTGGAGACAAACACGACAGCTTCGCACACTGAGTAAAAAAATTGGTTGGATTAACCAAAAGTCGCGGTGACATACGTTCAAAGCTGTTATTTGTTTGGTACAAATAAAACATTGTTTTGCTAAATGATTATTCGCTTGAATTTATTCAAAATTTGTCGATTGAAACAAACATTTTTGTTGTGCCAACAAAATACACCTTTGAACGTATGTCATCGCGCATTTGCTTAATCCAACCATTTATTTTTCTTAGTGCAGAGAATTAACTTTGGTATATAATTTATTCCGGGACTGCGCGAACGCTAGTCCCGACTATCAAAAATTTTGCGCTCGATATACCCACATTAGGAGTATTCGCAAGGTTCAGCCAATCCGTTTATGTGTGCAATGGAAAGGCCTCGCCCAGGGGGAATCGCCTTCTTGATCACGCTGTCCCCCGCGCCAAGTAAGTTATGAAGCTCAATCGCTCATACCTCTTCTACATATAAGGTCACAGGTCACCCACCGTTTGCGAGAAACGATTACTACTAGTTGCGTAATCTATCGGCGAAAAAATGATTTATTTCCAATCGATAAAACCAACATTGTATTTATGCATGTGTGTCGTGAAATTTTCATCGCTCGTCTGTCATGGCGAGAAATCCGTCTTTCTTTTATTTCCCCAAGCTTCTACGCGGAGACGGAGTTTCAATTAACGCGACACGCTCCGAGCACCGTAACGGTGTGCAGCATCGCTATACGCGTGACGAATGGGACACGGGAGCCCGTCCGCTTATCATGAAGATAAATGAAAACTGCGTAAATGAACAAATTGAACGGCAATGGCTCGCGGAGCTGACGAAAGAAAAGAAGATTGCATTTTTTTTTTTTTTCTCTGACCCTACTATATTACAGTGAGGTGGTCGATGCTTTTCGGGTAGACGTGACATAAATATTTATGAAAGCCGCTAGAATTTGTATCTCTCGCGCGACCCGCCGTCGTCCATGCTGGATGGAGGAGAGAGCGAGGCAAAACGAAACCCCGGGGCAAAATGGACAATGTTTACCAATTTTTTGGCTGGACATAAAACGGTACTGTTTTATATCAAATGGAGGTCACTGGTCCGATTTGCCCCGCTCTCCTCTACATTGATATATACATAAATCTTTATGGAAACGCTGCTTCACGGGGAAGTTAACGGGAGCAAATCTTGCCAGGGAGATCTACAAAGGTCCATCACGGGCGTTACACTCTATTTTCGCATCGTACCATATTTTCATGTGTCAGCGTAGCGCACGTTCCTCGCACACTGATGCAGAAACTATATTCGTACTGAAATACAGCGGCTTTCGAAAGAAAATGCTTCTCGTCTCGACGAGGCAGCGATGGGTTTATTTTTACATTCATTCAATATCTATGCCGAGGAAATAAGAATTACGAGGACCTTCGAAAGTAAGAATACGATATAATAAAACTCTAAAATCGGGTTATTTATTCGCAGAATGGATACATACCAGACGTATAAAAATTAATCCCACGAAAATAAAATATATGCGAATAATTTATTCGAAACACATTACATTACATTCGGCGTTTTTATGTGATTAATATGCTAATCACAGAAGTTTATGCACTGTAAAAAAATTTGTTCGATAATTAATGAACGGTATTGGAAGCATATTTGCATAAACTGTTTTCGAAAAATTCAAAGACATGTGCATTGCAATTTTACAGTAAAATTTGTATGTTTAACGAAAATCTAATCTAAATTTTAACATCTAGTATTTTTATATTACAAGAAAAGTACATTAATGTTCAATTAATGTAAGTAATGTAAACAAATTTCAAAGTTCCGGTACATTCAATTTACAATTTATTTTTACAGTGTGTATATTTGGAGGCACATATTTGAACAAATATACTTCAAAATATATTCGAAATAAACAATCTTTCGGCAAAAATACTTTTCAAATATCAGATATTTTATTCGATATATGCTCCATATACTTTTTTCCATTGATTACGAAGGAGCGATGTCAGATATTAAAAAACGTGACTCTCGTAAAATCGCGGATCTCGAAGGAATTGTAATTGTACCTCTTCTTACGTGTAAGCATTTCATTTCGTTGTACAGATGACTCGTGTACACGAGAAAAATTGTAAAAAGGAAAACCTCTTCTATATGTCATCCAAGTTTCGCGTCTCGACTGTGTAGAAAGGTTGTTGTACACGTAGCTTTTGCTTACGTACCACGGCTCTCTGTACTTGGAGCGTCGTGCGGCATATTCGTGCGGGGTGTGGATTTACGTTTTACATTGTTCGGGGGATTTCACCCTTTAGTCGCTCGGCGTCCGCGCTAATGAAACTCCCGGAGGGATGACGAGCCGCCCAGCGGAAGCCAGCAGAACGAACGAGACAGACAAACGGGAAATGAGAGAAAAAAAGGAAGAAAAGAGAGGAGGACAAACTAAGCTTCGCCAAGGCAAATTGAAAATTGCACCGTTGATTCCCCCAGCGGGTTGGTGACCGGCGTGTCTCGTTCGCTCAATCCTTTTTACAGAACACATTGAGACATCATCAGGTGCCTGGTCATCTAATGAAATTAAATTTGTACCTTTTATCGATCTTCCATTATTCCACCGGCAAAACTCTAATATCCATTGTTCGAACGAACAAATAAACGCTCTTCGGATCGTTGCAGACGACGAGGTGAAATCCATTGAAGAGGAGAAGGGCAAGGAGAGACACTCGATTACTCACGATAGCAACTTTTGGGCCTTCCCTCCAATTTGCACCTCTCAGATCTCTGTAATGGAAGTTTAATCTTTTCTCGAAGAGCATTTCCTATTCATTTTATTTTACACTCGGAGAGACTTCAAACTCCTTGCCGGGAGCAAAGCGTGTCGCTTTCTCTCGGCTGTACCGACGAAGTGGGCTTCAGTAATTAATTTTTGTCTTCTATAGTTGAAACAAAATTAAAGTTCGAGATACTACGATATTTTTTTCATTTCAGATTTCCACATTTTGCTGCTGTTCGACTGGTTTTTGGACTGACAACTGATTCCACGTAAGCGGGTTTTATTTTATTTTTTGTCGAAGACAAAATAAAAATTTCAAACATCACTTTCATTAACATTGAATTATGACGGCAGCGAGTTAGCCTTTCGTGTTGCTCGAAAATCGCGAATGCCATTGAACTCAATTGAACCTACAACGGACTTTGCGTCGAACTATGTTCCTATCGGCTGTAAGGAGGGACGAGAGAACTGTGCGTCTTCGCGGACCCCCTTTCTGCAATACGAGCTCTCTTGGATATCGAATTTCAAGTTCGGAAGCCAAGTAAATCCGGGCGCGGCGTAGCGTTGATCAAGTACTCGGGAGAGCTTCTACCTCCCATATGTACAGACACACACGCGCACACATGGACGAATCTTCGATGTATAATCGACGCTGCAGGCCACTCAAAAGACCTTCGATGGATATATTCCACTATAGCCACACTCGATATTTTCCATTGCTCCGCAGTCTGCTTATACTCAACACTCCAAACAAACTTCCTCCGTTCTTCGTCGTCACGCTCTTACGATTACGTTGCGGCAACGACTAACGCTCGGATCGTGTGTTTCGTAATTCCACTACAGGACAAGGTAGTAACTACCTCTACTGTACCTGATGCGCTGTTATTACTTATTCCTTACCGAAACAAAAATAAAAAATAAAACAGCAAGGCGCTTCAAGCCCGATTTCCAATGCACGTTCGCATTTCGTCGCCGATTAATTTTTCATTCATTTCAACTCGACAGAATCGCAATAGATTAATAATAACAATGATTATTATTATTATTACTATTAATAAAATATTCAAAAAATAAGAGTAAGAATTGTTTTTTGGATATTGAGCTTTCGTCTTTTGTCCGAGACGATAGTATATATAGTATAGTATAGTAATAATATATAGATAGTGATATATAGTATAGTGTAGGATGTAGTAATTGTCTTCGAGGGTTTATGTTTTGGGTATCACAGTCTCGACGAGGTGTCAAGAAAGGCGAAAATGAAGACACAGCGCGGTGGATATAGCATAACGCTCGGATCGTGTGTTTCGTAACTCCACTGCACGACAAGGTAGTAACTACCTCTACTGTACCTGATGCGCTGTTATTACTTATTACTTACCGAGGTATGAAAGGTACGAACAGGATTATACTTTCCATGTTCCTTGGGTTAGGTGTATAGGACATGTATGTGAGATGAATGGTATAGTAGAAGGGATGTTTGGAAGGAGAGCAAACCTAAGAAATGTTTGTTTGTCTGTAAGATAATGTAAAAGGCAATTAAAGCCATACAATGGAAAATACTATACTCTACTCTACTATACTATACTATACTATACTATACTTATTACTTACCGAAATAAAAATAAAAAACAGCAACGCGCTTCAAGCCCGATTTTCAATAAGCGTTCGGTTTTCGTCGCGGATTAATTTTTCATTCATTTCAATTTGATACACTTGCAATAGATTTATTATTATTATTATTATTATTATTATTATTATTATTATTATTATTAATAATAATAAAATATTAAAAAAATAAGAGTAAGCATTTTTTTTTAACTTTGAGCTTTCGTCTTTTGTCCGAGAGGATTCACGGAGGATGTAGTATAATTGTCTTCGAGCGTGTATGACCTCGCGTATTGCACCCAGAAATAGTACATTTCGATACGAGTGCGAAATAGTACATTACTCCACGAGTTAGAAAAAGTGTTTCGCACGAGGGATGTACAAAATTTGTCATCACAAGGTACGAAAATGGCGGTTTTACGCACGCGAAGCGGGCGGAAAAGTAGCCATTTCCGCACCGAGTGATGAAAACACTTTTTCTGACGAGTGTGAGTTTACGGCACGAGCCGAAGGCGAGTGTTGCAATCACACGAGTTCAGAAAATGTTTTTCGCACGCGTTCGTACAAAATTTAATTTCCCGAGTTGTGAAAATGGGAGTTTCCACACACGGAGGGTGCGTAAAACTGCAATTTTCGCACCAAGTGACATAAATTAAACATTTATTTGACGACCACCGTTTATTTGGTTAAGTAAAATATGTATTTAAATCAAATAAATATTTTACTTAAACGAAATAAACGGTGGCCGTCAAATAAATACTTTTTCCGGGTGTGGCGTCGAGAAAGGCGAAAATGAAGACACGGCGCGGTAGATACGAGGAGAACGATGATCGAGGGTGGGGAAAGGGAAGGAAGCAAGAAACGGCGGAGTGAAGCCGAGGAAAGGTGCGCCGGACAGGAATCGATCGGCAAGCAGCCACTCGAGCCAAACGCTCGGTGATTGGGTTTCAGGTGGACCGGGAAGGCGAGTGGCCTCCGAGAACGCTACCGCACGATAGCTACGCTTCCGGTTAACAAAGACGAACGTACTTCAGAGCCCCACCCATCGATCTTTCGCTCTTACATCTTAACAGTTCACCCTCGAGCGCTTCGAGAAATCGAGGAGAAGACGACAGAGAGAAGATGATCCGCTGAGGATGTGCATTCGTTGTTCTCCACTTCCTCTTTGTGCCGTCCAATGAGCCGCTCTCGGACGATTAATTGCTCAAATCTCGAAGTCGGTTTAAGGACGCTGTGTACAGTTCGGACGCCGGTCGGTTATGGTGTAGTTGAGAAACAGACCGTACATCCATGTAAGAATCATGTGAGACAAAAGCTGCGTGTACTTAACGGAAAAGCGTGGAATGAATTATCGCCACGCACGCTTGCCGTCCCCACGCATCGCGTCCATTGCTGCAAACCTATCGTTACATTCCGAAGCCACGGAACTCTGTTTCCGATTTTCTCAGACAACTTTCTGTTTTTTAGTATAGTTAACAGATGCTAAAAATTAACTTACTTGCTCTCACTTCTGTTTCTTTTTTTTTTTTTTTACACAAAAATGGAAATTGCGAAGGCATTAAAATCTTCAACGATTACGGAGAAAACAGTTGTGATTACGAAGAGTTTGACAAAAAAAAGGCTACAAATTTAGCCACAAAAATTTTGTTAGTACCGAAAATCGATACTGAACTTTAAGGATGTACGAGCGCGAGGGCGGTTGTCACACAGAAAATAGTACACTATGCTACAAGGGAGGAGAGTGCGTTTTTTCACCGAGAGTAAAGTTTGATTCAGGTAGAAATTCAGGCGAGCTGAAAACGCACTTCCTCCCGAATGGCATATACTATTTTTTTCCCGACAATGCTAAAAAGTGGCCATATTTTTATGCCTGCAACGACACAATCTTTAGCTGTACAGCCGCGTTCAGAAATCTACAGGGGTAACTAGCCGAATTTCTTTTTGCTATTTTTTCGCAATTTTTTTTTTTTTTTAATTTCCAACATTTATTTTTATCACTCAGTGCGGAAATGGCCACTTTTCCGCCCGCTTCGCGTGCGTAAAACCGCAATTTTCGCACCTTGTGATGAAACATTTTGTACATCCCTCGTGCGAAACACTTTTTCTAACTCGTGTGATCACAGCACTCGCCTTCGGCTCGTGCTACAAACTCGCACTCGTTAGAAAAACGTTTTTCACCCTCGTGGAGTAATGTACTATTCCTTCCGCTAAATCACTTTCTTGCCCGCTGAAATCCCTTTTTTGCCCGTTCAATCACTTTTTTGTCCGCTCGTCAAGTTTCCACCCCCGTTGCAGGCATGAAATAGGGCCTTTTTAACGTAGTCGGAAAAAATAGTACTTTACTCCGCGAGGGCGAAAAACGTTTTTCTACACTGAGAGAAAAATATAGTAACATTTAAAAAAAGTATACTTAGTCAGATTATAATTCTACTATAAATTATATTTCCCTGCGGGAACGTCTATATTTTGTAGTTATGTGAAGATGTTCAAAAAATGGTCACATACAATATAAATTGGCTTTATCTCGAACAATGTTCACATGATAAACCCACTGATTAGATATACAACTAGATGTAAAGTTTTAGGAATTATTAAAACATGATCATGTCGAATACATCGTATTGGACCGTTACATATTTTGTATAGTTAATGTAATATTCCACGTTGAACCCAGAACTAATATTATCATTGAGGAATATATGACTTCAGATATTCTGACGACAACAGAGGTGATAAGGTACCATTCAATATAATTTTTTAAACAAACTGTCTGTTTCATCCACTGATACACACTGTTATGCTTCCTATATATTTTGCAATTAATTTGACTCTGAAAAATTATGTTTGTATGGTGCCTCAACTATTAGGTGCAGTTAATTGTGAAATAAACAAAGTTACGTATACTATCGGAATTAGTTTTATTCCGATAGTTTATTTAGTCAATTCGACTATTCGTATGTCTAACTAACTATCGTAAATTGATTTTCCAACTACACTACACAATTGTAGCAATTATGGGGTGTTAGCCTTCTATATTTATTGGAATTGATTTGACTCTGAAAAACTATGTTTGTATAGTGATGCAACTATTATGTGCAGTTATTTGTGAAATTAAGAAAGTTATACTTACCATCGCAAGGTGTTTTACTAATTTATATAATTAATTCGACTATTTGTATGTCTAACTCATTATTTCAGATTGATTTTCCAACTGCACGACATAATTGTAGCAATCCCGTTGTATATTTTTAAGAAAACATACATTTATGGATATTATGGCATGTAGTTGTCGAAGCATTCTTAATTTTAATAAAGGAATTTTTATTAATGATACCACTGAAACGTATGGCTGCTTTCGCTGTATATACAAGATTACAATTCGTAAACTCAACCATTGTCACTATGATTACGCATGCAGAAAATCTTGATTACCCCTGAAAGACCCAGGTTGCCGACGATGGTAGTGGATAGTGGATAGGTTGTCGGCACAGGGTTAATTGCGAAAAAAAAAAACAATTTTTAGAATAAAACATATTTATTTTTATAAGAAACTTTCACTCAGTTATAAAAGAAACATAATATTAAGTAATATAAAAATATATACGTATAAACTTCTTATAATTTTAATCATATACAACATACATATTGCCATCGGACATGAGTATGACTGACACTTTTTAAATATAATTTTTGGAATTTAGCACTGCCAAATCCAGGGTATCTGTTACTTTGACCATGTGTGCTTGATAATGTTCATTGTAGTTCACAGTTTGAAAGACCTTTACTATGAACATAAAGTCGGACACTTCTGGGGATAGAACGTATCCATTTCATGCAAATATTTCTTATTTCGTCAAACACAGGGATTTCTTCAATTTTCGGTAGAATTACATCGTTAATTTTGAACATTCTATTACCGATCGTGAGTTTTTTCAATACTTTGCATCGATGAAAATTGGTAGGCAACGGATGGATTGTCTGTAGGATTCTATTGCCACATCTTCGAGAATTTCAAAAGTAATCTTATTATGGAGAAACTGGTCTTCGATCAGTGCATTGGCGAAATACAACTGGTGTTGTATAGCTAGTGTCGTATAAATATTCACACGACTGAAAGAAATTGCAGAATTTTTCTTCGACGATCTATGCTTCGCTTCGAATCTCATTGCCCAAACATGTCGTAGTGGACCGATTTCTCTCATAATTCGACCATAATGGAGCATATGGTATAATTGAATATAGAGACGATGGTGCTGTTCTATCAAAATATCCAAACGCGTTGTAGTACAGTTCGATATGTATGATTTCAGGCAGATACACAACATTTTTCTTAACAATCGATATAATTCCCAGTATTTATCGGTTTCAGTTGTAATAAGTTCCCGAAAATAATACCAGCGTTCAACATGAAAGTCTTCATTTCAGATGCAGTCATTTTGATCCGTGATTGGGCCAAGTCGTCTGTACTTATTAGTGGAGGTGGGTTGCTTATTACCGCACGTTCGAAATACTTGATTCGATCATTAAGGGTGTCCAGTGTAAATAAATTCTTGTCGATAATCAAATAATTCAAAAGCCCGGCCATTTCGAGTTTACACACACCTTCTAATAAGTCGTGCATAATGTCTACGCAGTGGTGTTCAACTGCATGAAAGTCGGTCACACGGTTCCACACACAAAGTTCTCGAATCCCGGTTTTGGATAGACAGTTTGTGGATAAGTCTGCATCATAATTGTTCTTATTCCTTATCACGCACTTAATTTCAGAACAGACCTCTCGGGATTGATCTTTTGGTATTTTTACAGAACCTGCACGAAAATTTCGCCGAAAAGCTTGCCTCAAATCCGAGAGTTGAATTTAAACCCAAATTGTCACCGATGATTACCGCCCGTTGGAAATAAACCAATATCGCTGTATCGTTCAATTTCAACTCGATCCCGTTAGTCGCCAGATCGTTCAAATCCTCGATCAATTGTCCATAGATAATGTTATTATCGTAATTCTTCATGTCAGCCGCATGACCAAGCAGAACGAGAAATATGTTCACTAATTTAGAATGATACTCGGGTGGCAAACATGCTATCGTCATGTATACCCCACATAGTTTGTGAATCCCTGCTCTAGAACCAAGCGGATTACCGGTTTCAAAGTCATCTTCATAAAGGAACAGTGGAAGTATTATTTTTTCATTATCGAAGTTTTTACTTTTCCAAAATTTTGATTGTATAATATTTTCAACATTATCTTGAATCTGCTTTAGATTACACCAATACGCGTAAATCTTGTTAAAAACTTCAATTTTTCCGAGGTATGACTTTAGAATATTTTTAATCGGAATGTACTGACAGTATGTCGCCTTCGTCGTCATTGTGCCATTTCAACGGCTTACCTCCATTGTTCCTATGAAATGTGAGACTGGCGGGATATACTATCCATCTTTTTCAGGTTGAATGTGTCTTTTATAGTCTGAATCTATACCGCGAAATACGTTTTGAAACTCTCGGAAATGATCTTCAGCAGTTAGTTTATTTTCTGGGGAAATCAGTTGGAGCACTCGATTTTTAAACTCATTCACCTCATCTTTATTGATAAAATCGTGGAACGTTTGAATGATACGTTGAACCTGAATTCTTGATAAACCTGGATCCGCAGAGAAGTTTAATGACAGAGCGAGTATTTTTAGTTTTAACGATTCGATGTATTTAAATTCCAAATCAGGATCAATGGAAGAATTAGCACCGATGTATCGGACATTATCGATCATCTCCGACGGAGAGACTGAAATATCATTTACATGGTTATGTGCTTGACTGTACAACTCTGCGACTGAGTGGCAAGCAGGGCATTTTTCGAGATATCTTTCGTTACAAACTGCAGCAGTAATATTAGACTGTTCAGTTTCTGTGAATGCGAGGACGTCTGTTGCCTCCATAGAGACAGTATCGTTGATGTTATATACCGTAGGGGATTATATGTGTCTACCGGAATCAAAATTTTCAACGCGACTATGAGAAATACTGATTTGTGCGGTCGGGATAACGTCCATGGTATCTACTGAGGCAGAAATGAGATTGACATCGTGAGGAGATTGAAACTCTGATTCCGTATGACGATTGGAAGGTTCTATGTGACTCCCCGGATCACAGTTTTTAACGTAACTGTGAGAAATACTGATTTTCGTGGACAAGATATTGTGTATTGTCCCTACAGACACAGAAACGTCATTATCGTTGTGCTGCGTTTGAGACGCTGATTCCGAAAGATTATGGGGAGGTTCTATGTGACTCCCCATGTCGCGATCTTCAAAAAACGGTGAGAAATACCAATTTTTGCGGAAGGGATATCGTTTATCGTATCTACAGTTGTAGAAACATCATTAACGGTGTGCTGCGTTTGAGACTCTGATTGCGAATGACGATTAGGAGGTTTTGTGTGACTCCTTGGAAAAGAATTTTAATGTGACTATGGAAAGGAGTTATTGCAACAGAAGGGATATTGTTTGCCGAATCGATCGAAATGGACATACTTTGTGTGTGAAACTGTGGATTTAACTGATTAGTAGGATAATCTGGGTGACTCGCAGCATCTTTCCGACAAGATCTCGTATTTGAAAAAAATCTACCGCACACCACGGCGCATTTATATTTAACAAGGCCTTTATGCTTGTGCACATACTTCAAGTGTGCATCGAAACGCGTTAATTTCGTAAGTTATGAATATAAATAGCAATGCACCAACATTTTCATTCGAACTTTTTGTTTGATGTGACTTGAACTTAACACTCGGACCGGACGACTTTCTACTGCTCAGAACCTGGCAGACTTTTTATGTCTGACCATACAGTTTGTGGTGACAGAAACTTTTTGTTGCATCTCGTGTCAGTCGTCATTTCATAAACGAACCTTTGGATGAAGCCCCACACGGCCTCACAGTCTGCCTGGTAATTCGCATTCAAGGCCCACGTCGTCTTGAAACAGAAGTCAATAGCTCCCATGAAACTGCTGCATTCATACTTCGTGTCTCCCACGACAACGTAGACAGCCGTGTAAGTTGTTGGCGATCCTACCGTCAGTACGAACGGTTGAATCGTAAGACCATACTTGTATAGTTTTTCCAAGCGCTCGCTGATTCTTTTGGAGTAGTCTCCCATACTCTGAAAATATAAACAATCATTACATTATAAAACATATACATATCTACACACATATAGCTTAATGTAGACAAAAGTTTCAGACCGTTATTTGTAGAATGAAAGCTTCTGCAACTTCTGGCTGAGAGGGTCTCCAAACTTTGCGATTGTTCGTTTGAATTTGACTCGTCCGAAACAGATAGGGCAATACGACAAAACCCAGCGTCTCTACTGATGCTTGCTCTGAAATCGTAGACAAAATACATTATAGTATAAAATAAATAATAGGTGAGATTGAAAATCTTATTCAAGCAATCTACCTCCGGAATTGAAAAGATCTTTACAGATTCCTCGCTGCTTAGCCAATGCTAGGATGTTTCTGGCATGATGAGCCCATGTTTTTATTAAAATACGAACCTCGCATTTCGATTCGAATCTGTAAAAAATACCTTCGTATAATTATTTCACAATTATGCGACTATGCAGAAATGGTGCGATGCAAATATATGGAATATTTATTACCAGAGAGCTTCCGACCGTTGTAGAAAGCGCAGGGTATTGCTTGTAGTACTCCGATTTAGATACTTCTTTGACACGATACCTCGCCGTTAAACGCCACAGATCTTTAAGTTCAGTGTCATCGGGTGATACAGCTCGAAGTGTCACAAACGCGGCTGTGATATCCTCTGGCACAACAGCACCACTAGCGGCAGAACCTTGACTACTGGTACCGGCAGATTTTTTCGGCCGAAGGTATTTTTTCTCGTTGTTGTATCTGTCCCATAGTTTTCCTCTTGCGAGACGCTTGTTAGGGCCACCCCTATACGGTTGATAATATGCTTCGGCTACTTCATGCAAAAAAACTGCAGGCACTTCTTTTGCCCAGAACTCGTAATCTGGCGTCGTTGGTCTGGAATAAACCTATATTTTTACTTAATGGACGTGAAATTATTGCCATGTTATAATCGACATTTCACCGAACGCATCTTACTTTTGTTTCATAGACAGAAAATGATCGACGATCGCACTGCAAAGCGTCTTCCTGTCGCGTGATGTTAAACGCACTTTCGTTATTAACGCTTGTGTGCGTTTGCAGGACTTAAACAGTCGAATCAGTCGCTACAGGAATTTCCGACAAATCAGTTAATTGAAGGATCAAAATAAATAAATCTTTTTACCTGCGCGACACTAACCCCTAGAGAAATTATAACAATAAATATAAATAGAGTAAATCACAATTTTCTCGCAAAATCGTTTCAAAACATAACCAAGCAAAATCATAGGCAAGGTGTCACAACAAGGTAAAATAACAACCGATTTAATGGATTTGAAAAAAAAAAAAAGAATTGCTTTTCTGTTAAAATATGGAACGACGGGGTTTGACAAAGAGTTTGATTGAAATAATCGCAATTATAAGTTATTCATTAAAAGACAATAAGAAATGATAAATAAGACAAATTATCATACTAATGTATAAAAATATCTTATGCATTACTACTGTAGAGGGTCCTAGACTAGCTACTAGGCGATCAATCGTATTTTTTTATATACGTTAACAAAAAGTTATATAATCAATCGCTGAATGTACAGTAGCCAGAGTGACGTTTTCATAGGAACTTCTCTCTCTTTTCATTGCCACAATGACGCCCATTCCATTTTTATGTTAACACAATCGGCGATAGGCAACTTTGACGCATATCTAAATATCGCGGTTTTATATCTCATATCGCGCAATTATCTGACAAGTTCTTGGAAGTCAGTCAATGATCGAGTGAATTGTCTCTCATTGTCAATTGTCTGTCATTTAAGGAGAATTTTTCGTGACACGGCCAATACCTCAGAGGGCAATAATAATATCCAGAGCTGGGCAAAGTACTGAAAAGTACTTCAAGTGCCTGAAGTACTTTACAAGTACTTTTTGTGCTTGAAGTACTTTGCAAGTACTTTTTGTACTTGAAGTACTTTACAAGTACTTTTTGTACTTGAAGTACTTTGCAAGTACTTTTTGCAATTGCATTCGCACCGTTACTACGAACACTTATATAATATTATAAAGATTATGAATATACCTCGCCACTTTTCCCGGTCGCAAAATCGGCTGATGTCTTCGGTTTTTATGATCCGGCTTCAATCGACGGATGCACACTCGGTTCTCTGTCAATCAGTGGTGACGACGTAACGCTAAGCGTATCATCGAGTTCCTCAGAAAGCCCGTCCTATGCAAAGAAACAATATTTAAAAAAAATACTTTAGAGTGGCAAGACACTTTCAACGCAAACATTTATCAATTTATCGTACAAAATATAATAAATGTAACGTGGACTTACCCAAGGGTTCAAATCCTTTTGTTTGATGTATGCCGAACGATTTTCCATAAACTTCGATCGTGGGCCGATTAAAGGGATTAGTTTCCCTACTTGTTCCTCTGTTATTATAAGGAATGCCTCCTCATCCACTTCATTCTCTATAAAAGAAATACGGTTCTAAGAAGTGTTTTAGATTTGATGCTCATATAGATAGTCATATAAGTATCATTAATGATGTCTTATGCAGCAACTAAAAGAGTCGTATTAAAACAAAACAAAAATCAGACATACAATTTACGCATAAATGCATCAGGATAACGATAATATGCGAGATAAGCAATGATTATCGCGCGCGAGCACAATTCGTTTATATACGAAATGTCGTATATAATTTGTTTGTGGGCACACAAGCGCGATTCCAAGAATTTAGCTTATTATTGTGAAATTTTACTTTTACAGCGAAAGTGAATTTAAGATAGTATAGACAGTAAAGGAAAAAAGTTTACAGATAATGACATCAATAGGACTTTTGTTTACCTAGCTGAGGGCGAGAAGACTGACCGATTTTACATGTACAGTGAGAAAAAAAAATCGTTGGATTAACCAAATTCGCGGTCACATACGTTCAAAGCTGTTATTTGGTTGGTACAACTGCATCATTTTTTTATGAACGATTATTCGCTTCAGTCGATACAAAATCTTTCGATTCAAACCAAATTTTTCATTGTACCATCTAAATTAACACCTTTGAACACGGGTGAACGCACCTTGGTTAATTCAACATTTTTTTTTCAGTTAAGGTATATATGTATAGATATATGCATCGAACACAAAACCGGGCGCTCGACTTGCGCTGAACTCTGCAAACGAACAGATCTAATACAGCTGCGACTAGTCACTCACTCTCGCAACTCAATCAGAACCTGTATAGTCGAAATAACTATACAACTTTACATAGTTATAAGCGTATAGTTGTTTCTACTATACACGTTAAGGGTGTTTAACCTGTATAGAAAGAACTATACACAGATTATAGGTGTAATTGTATACAGGTTCATGGCGCTTAACCTGTATAGTAGAAACAACTATACGGTATAACTATGTAAGATCGTAGAATTTTTATAAGTCCGGTGGGACTGCTGTTCAATTTATTTCTTTGTCTTCGTAATGGCCACGGTCGAGGTCATGGAATTTTCCTGCTCAAACCTTTCTAACGGCAAACCGGACAGACAATGTATTAAGAGAAAAGACTTAGTTGTCGTAACTATTTTTGTAGATCCTGCAACGACTCTATAGTTCCGTTAACTATCTAATTGTTGAAGAAATCGTTTTTCAAGTTGGAATTACGCCTAAATAGTTATCCAATCCAAGCCTTTGTCCTCGCGATTAAAAATTTACATTATTCAAAATTCAGAGTAAAATGAAATTAAAACACGATTTTCGAACTACTACCAGTAATTACTGAGCTATTAGACACAATTTTAAGCATAGATTCGTATTCGTCCAAGAATAATGAGATGGCGAAGTTAAGAAACGCGGTAGTGTTACGACGCTGATACGCAACGAATACAGTAATAATCTTTACGTTCACAAACTGAAATAAATCAAATAACTGATTCGACAGAATAACAGCTTACCTTTGAACACCTGCCTATAGTCCGCCAACTTCCACTCAGTCAACTTCTTGTCGACAAAAGATATTGTACCACCTTCTTGCGCGTCCATCACTTCACAGATCACAGTACTTAAACACTACCGCAGACAGCGCGCGTCGAGAACGCTGCAACGTCGAACGTAGAATGAAGGGAGAGGTGCCCCTACTATCGGTATGCTCTAGCGGAGAAATCCCCCACTTCGCCGCGGGAGTACTGCGAAGTCGTCAGAACAGAAAAGTGTATACTATTTTTTATAGTAGAAATAAATATTTGACAGAGTCGGCGATTATATACCCAATAGTTATATATACTCTGCACAGCAGTACATATTGTCGTAGCGTCGAATTATCCTGCTTTACTATAAAGCATATTTGACTGAGGGAACGTCTATACTTCATGGTTATAATGAAATACACAAAATAGCAACAATTACAATAGTGGTAGACTTGATTATATAGCACTAGTACGCCAATTATGTAATATAGACGTTCCCTCTGGGAATTATAATTTATAGTAGCATCTACAATATTTTTTTTTATGCACGGAATCCCGGTAGATAATTCTTCAACACTGCATGTTCAGTTCCCATAAGCTCATGATGAACCCAAGTTCACAATATGGTACAGCCTATTTTTTCGAGATTTTATAATCAATTAAAGGGCGCGTTAGAATTCCGTTATTTGCTATTACTATATTTCGAACTTTAGATTAAAAAAGTGTACTGTCAATCTAACTGTCCATAGATTCACAAGCAAACTGCACATGATTAACCAGTACTAGAATATAACACATAATTAGATGTAAGAAACTTCACGATATGTCGAACCAAAAATAATATCATCGGTGATCAAAGCTGTGTATTTTATTAACAATACATTTTTCGTTGAGTCCTTAACAATAATTATAGTAGCTTGTATAAACTACATCGTTGGATACACATTCTGAATGCCATGTCTTAATTAACTTTGCAATTATCGTAAATTCAATCATATTATTGTCCCATCCACCAAAATATATCGAAAGCCTTTCGATACTTTTTTTAGAATGTGAAATCATTAGATGTACCATATACTTTTCTCTCAGAGTAACGAGTGTGAGTTTGCAGTACGAGCCGAAGGCGAGTGCTGTAATCACACGAGTTAGAAAAAGTGTTTCGCACAAGGGATATACGAAATTTTTCATCCCGAGGTGCGAAAATGGCGGTTTTACGCACACGAAGCGGGGCGAAAAGTGGCCATTTCCGCACTGAGTGATGAAAATTATTTTTTTATATGTCATAGTTATACACCATGTATAGTGCATACACCGATGCCTGTAAAATTTAAGAGTCGGTCACTGAACATTTCGATAAAATAATCATTGTTGAAAGGCGGGCAATGTGGCCTGCGCGCATATGCGTAGTTGTATTTCGCAAGTCGAAGTCACCTTCGTTCCATATTTTTTATTTTCATCGATTAGATGCCACTCAAAATAAAGAACTAAAATATACCCTGGGCCAAAAAACCGAGGGTATATTTTGACGATTCTGTATATCTCATAAAAAAGTATGATTATACGAAGGGAACGAAATCTTCAATTATCTGAGTCTACCGCACTGCATACGGAGCGCTCCGTCTATCCCTTTCTTTCATCGCGGTCCTACATCCTTAAGGGGAGTCTAAACCCCCTCTCATTCGCTCTCACACGAACCCTATGGCGCTGTCTCTCCCGCACTCGGCCGCTCGTCGCACAGGTTTAGCCTTGCCTTAAGGGGAGTCTAAACCCCCTCTCGCTCGCTCTCACACGAACCCTATGGCGCTGTCCCTCTCGCACTCGGCTGCTCGCCGCACGGGTTTAGCCTC
This sequence comes from Exephanes ischioxanthus, assembly GCA_958510785.1. NCBI lineage: Eukaryota > Metazoa > Arthropoda > Insecta > Hymenoptera > Ichneumonidae > Exephanes > Exephanes ischioxanthus. The sequence continues at coordinate 13,123,162 of OY294019.1, read as the reverse complement.
GCCTTAAGGTAGGCCTAAAGATCAACACACCTCAAAATATTTTGAAACCATTTTTCTCCGAAATGGTTTTATAAAATAAAAAGAAAATTGCGAGGCGTACTGCGTGTTTGATTATCGCAGTGCGTCCCGCAAGTCATTTTTATTTTATAGAATCGTTTCGGAAAAAAATTGATTCAACGTTTTAGCGCCGTCTCTCTCGCACTGATACGAGTTTAGCCTTCCCTTAAGGCAAGGCTAAACCTGTGCGGCGAGCGGTCGAGTGCGAGAGAGACAGCGCCATAGGGTTCGTGTGAGAGCGAGCGAGAGGAGGTTTAGACTCCCCTTAAGGCCTTATATACGCGAAAAATTTCAAAAAATTTCATTTTTTTTATTTTTGATTCCATTAACCTGAACGGTTAGGCATATTTTAAGCTTTACAGAATCGAAAAATTCAAAAAATGGTTAAAGTTACAGCTAGAGATGTGCGAATAGCACTTGAATTGAATTGAATTGAATATTCGGAAATTTCAATAATACGAATATTCATGAATAATACGAATTTTTCAAATATTCATCAATAATTCATGAATAATCGGGATGGATGGATGGATGGTGCAAAACGGGGCAAGAAATCGGGTGCTATCGATGGGGCAAAGTGGGGCGGTTGGGGCAAAACAAGGCGAAAAATCGACATGTATCGATGGGGTAAAACAGGGCAAAAAATCAGGACGCATCGGTGGGGCAAAACGGGGTAAGAAATCGGGATATATCGATGCGGCAAACAGTAGCAAAAATCTGGGACGCATCAGTGGGGCAAAACGGGCAAAAAAAATCCGGTTATAGCAATTGGCCAAAATGAGGCAAAAAATCGGGATGTGTCGGTGGGGCAAAACGGGGTAAGAAATCGGGATATATCGATGCCGCAAACAGGGGCAAAAATCTGGGATGCATCAGTGGGGCGAAACGGGCGAAAAAAATCCGGGTTGTAGAGATTGGCCAAAATGGGGCAAAAAAAATCAGGATGCATCGGTGGGGCAAAACGGGCAAAAAATCAAGATGCATCGGTGGGGCAAAACGGAGCAAGAAATCGGCATGTATCCATGGGTCAAAACGGGGCAAAAAATTGGGATGTATCGATGGGGTAGAACGGGGCAAAAAAATCGGGATGAATCGGTGGGGCAAAACGGGGCGAAAAAAATCGGGTTGCATCGATAGGGCAAAATGGGGCAAGAAATCGGGGAATATATCGGTGGGGCAAAACGGGGCAAGAAATCGGGAAATTTATCGGTGGGGCAAAATGGGGAAAAAAATCCGGTTGTAGCGATTGGCCAAAATAGGGCAAAAAAATCGGGATGCATCGGTGGGGCAAAACGGGTAAAAATCGGGATGCATCGGTGGGGCAAAAGGGGGTAAGATATCGGGATATATCGATGCGGCAAACCGGGGCAAAAAATCGGGAAGCATCGGTGGGGCAAAACGGGGCAAAAAATCCGGTTATATCGATTGGCCAAAATGGGGCAAAAAAAATCGGGATGCATCGGTTGGGCAAAATGAGGCAAAAAATCGAGATGTATCGACGGGGCAAAATGGGGCAAAAAATGGAATAAATCGGTGGGGTCAAACGGGGCAAAAAATCGGGATGCATCCGTGGGGCAAAAGGGGGTAAGATATCGGGATATATCGATGCGGCAAACCGGGTAAAAAATCGGGATCTATCAGTGGGGCGAAATGGCATCGAAATCGTGGGAGGCAAAACGGGATAGGGGAGAATGGGGCAGCCAGACAGACCTGCCTATTTGGCTGTCTGACTCCCAATTCCCCCTTACCCCGATTTACCTCCCACGATTTGAAGAGATCCCAGTTTGCCCCATCGATACATCCCGATCTTTTGCGCCGTTTTGCCCCACCGATGCATCCTGACTTTTTTGGCTCCCTATGTCCCACCGATGCATCCCGATTTTTTTGCCCCATTGATGAATTCCGATTTTTTGCCCCATCGATACATCCTGATTCTTTACCCCATCGATACATCCCGATTCTTTACCCCGTTTTGCCCTACGGCACCATTTTACCCCGTGAGCCCCTAGTGTTACTTCATATTTTGAGTATTTTCGAGTATTTTGCCCAGCTCTGATCGCATATGGTCTTACACTTTGATGTTCGAATTATTCGTAAGTATTCATGATTATTCATGAACATTCATAAAAAATTGAATTATTCGAAATATTCATGAATATTCATAAAAATTTGAATAATTCGATATAGTCGAATATTCCATTCAAATTTCGAATTGAATTATTCATATTCAATTCATAATGAATTATTCAATATTTTGATTATTCGCACATCCCTAGTTACAGCATTTGGAGCGTAAAAACTTGTATTTTCTTGCTGCGCCCGACCGCCAACTTCAAAGCCGTTTTTCCACGATACACTTTTTTGAACTTTCTGAAAGTTATAACTTTTGAACGAAGGTTCAGATCGCTTTGAAATTTTTACAACATATTCTTAGTATCATCACCTATCGTGTAAACCACAGAAACAAAAATTTCAATGACACAAAAAAAATATAAAAAATAAAATACCGACAGAAAATTGAGTAAAAAAAATGTAAGTTTCGAATTTTATTTATAATAATTTAAAAAAAATTATATTGTTGGTTCACACTGAAGATACATTCATTATGCAATTATAAGTATGTTAATTTTTTTTCAGACACCCACATCGATGCCGAGAACTTTCACCATCAACGCGCGCGCAAAAAAAATACATTGCTTTATTATGTAATATCTCCGCCATTTCTTAATATTTCTGATATTTTTTTACATATAAGTATAAGTAAAAAAAATATCAGAAAAAAAATGACGCATATATAGACAATATTTTTTTTACAGATCATTTATGCACATGGTTAAGTAACCATGTGCATAACTGATCTGTAAAAAAAATATTGTCAATATATGCGTCATTTTTTTTTTAACCGCGTCTAGAAAAGTACCTTCGAAAATCGGCGAAATCGCGTATATAAGGCCTTAAGGGGAGTTTAAACCCCCTCTCGCTCGCTATAACACGAACCTTACAGCGTTGACTCTCTCGGAATCGGGCGATCGCCGCACGGGTTTAGCCTCGCCTTAAGGTGAAGTGAAAATCACATGACGGAGCCAGGAGTGTGAGAGTGGTAGCGGCATTGGTCTTACGGTGGAGCGAGAGAGAGCTATAGAGAATGTGTTTCACTTCACCTTAAAGGCTAAAAGTTCGACTATTTGTAGCAAATTTTGTCCCAAACGTAGCGATGGGTTAAGAAGTGTAGGATAAATCTTCATTGAATGGGGGCAAGACGATGATAGTGGGAGTGTCGACTTATCTCGCTGCGAGATAAAATTTGGCAAGGATATTTTGGCAACGAGATCGATAATACCTTCATAGTGAATGCACGAGCCATAGACATACAAATGCGAGTCGTCTTTATAATCTGGCAAACGTGAGCGAGGATACATTATGAACCTGGGCGTGGCGGATATATAAGAGGACCGATATATAACTTCGAATGTAAACTCGGAAGGAGTAACTGCGAGAGTTCAGCGAGGATGGGCTCCATCGAAGCGTTCGACAATTACAGTCTAACTATCGTCGTCTTTCTTGTCGCCGGTCAGATTACACTGTGGCAAAGACCCCCCAGACATCGGCGTGTATATCGGCCGGCATCACGCTCCGCTTCTCACTATCGATCGTAGGTCGGGTAACTTGGGAGGGGAGGGGCTTTATCTTTCCTACATGCACATGAACAGAGATCAATCGACGCAACGATGTTCGAAAAATCATTTCTCATGCATACTATAAGATTGAAAGGATGAGAGTCGAAATTTTTATCGATTGAAATGCTGAACAGCCGATATGTCGAAATAGAAAAATAACGAACGTCCTAATGTAGAACGGCCAGTCTTCTGAGAGTTATGTAGGCTATCAAAAATATTGACTTGTCTCCGTTTTTGGATTTATAGTTTCAGCCTTTCTAATGTTGGTCGTTCATAAAAGTTGACCTCCAACTTCTGAAAATGTATTTCTTCGAATAAAACAAGCGCTCGATAAAATAAGCTTTCGGTGAAACAGTTATTTCGCTTAGCGACCTATCGAAGACACTATTTTCGAACTCCACATTTTTCGATATTTTAATATTCGCTATGATGAGATTTGGAAATATTGGTCGTCGTACATTTCGGTCGTTCAAAATTTTGAACCCCTCCCTCAAAGCTTAAGCTTGGAAAAGAGTCTGGGAGGATACATTATTATTAACTTTCTGACGATGACATGCAATTTTTGTAAAGATTCATCGAGCCGATGGTGGAATTAATCGCATTAATCGAGAAGATTAATGCGATAGATAAGTACGATCGAGCTTCAAAGAGGTAAGTTTAGTTTTTTTCATTGCGAATAACGTTCTCGGAATAACGTTAGAGGATGCTGTTTTTGTAAAAAAAAAATTGCTTCGAGATTTTAGTGGCAGCGTACTGGAAATGGTCCAAAACGCCGAGAAATGCGATATTTTGCATTTCTCGGCGTTTTCGCATTTCTCAGTGAGTATGCGTGTCTGTGCGTGCGTGTGTGCCAGATTTGCATCCTTTAAAACAACTATGTAACTCCGAACCGGCTTGAGATAGCCATTTGAAATTTGGTACATTAGCAGAACGATCGGGTCTCTTCATTCAATGCAATTTTCATGAAGATTGCGGCCTAATTCGAGATTTCACGCCATTTGGAAATTTTTGAAAAATGTATGTGGTAGCTCTAACTTGTGTAAATTTTGAGCTACCGTCCTAAAACTGCATACGAATATAATATTTTAGTCGAAGACCTTTGGTATTTTATTTGCTTAAGATATATCCAAGCGGGCAGATCTTATGGGGTTTAATTGTTTTGAATAATTACTAAAATTTGTCTAATTCGAGTAAACATGAAGGTATCGAGCGTAAATTTGACACGGGAATGGAGTATCACTGTACAATATTTGGTATTACATTTGGCGAAAATTGATCTAACCGTTTAAATTTTATGACAATATCAAATTTCTCGAAAGATGTGTCTCTTTACGTCTGACACAAGTTTCTGAATCAAATATCATGCTAAAAGCAAAATCAGCTGCAGATTTGTTATCAGCGGTGAAATAAAATAAAATAGCTTGAAACTTTAAATAACTTAAAAATGACGATCTATGCCATTTTCGGTTAACGAATGTCTACAATAAATGATGCGGTAAATTGTGACTGTTTCATTTCTCTGAGATGTAGACATTTTGTTATGTTACCAAAAGAGGTGCAAAGTAATTTGCACATCGTTTCCTCGTTTCTTACAAATTTGCTTGTAACTTCCTCTACGAGGAAGCCTAAAATCTATCAGGAAACATTCTCGCAGAAAAAACTATGTGCGACATTGGGATATCTGAGGAATCCATGTGCAAATTACTTTACACATTTTTTTCGTTTTGTAATGCAATTGGTGTCACGTGATTCAAACTGAAAGTCATAAATCATATTGGATTCGTATATGGGGAAAGCTCTTAACGTCTCTTCTTCGATAACGAGTAGCGATTCTGATTCACCCCATACGGAAGTAGCTCGCACGTCGGCGGTTGTGAGTACGAGTGTCGACAACGAGGGTGAATCGTCGATATGCGCATGCGTCGCACACGCAACCTCGCATAATATACGCGACGATGACGTTCTCGGTGTAAATCGAAGGGTAACCGAAAGCGGTGGCGTTTGCTTCGTTACCGGGAGAAATAATAATTGGGTCGTTGAGCCACGTGTCGGACGTGCCTAGCACGAATAGTTCGGAGGAGAACGTGTCTGTCGCCCGATACTTCAAACTCGAAATTTACGAACGGTAATGCGAAGAAGAAAAACTTTACACGCGTCATACGATATGACCGAGGTATTGTCCTCTCGTTGGAAGGTGTTGGAACGCCTTAATTGGTCGCGCTTGTCGTGCTGATAATGACTTACGTGGGAAAACGGAATAATGGGGCAAAACAGACTTTAAAAAAGGTATACTTTATAATTATATTACTATATGATATTATATATTATTTGATGGATATGAATGTTATATTTTTACCATTATAATTTTTCGCGTGAGATAAAACGAAATCTGATCTCAGACGATGAGTTCGTTTTGCTCCGCTCTTCCCAATACGAGAGTCGACGATATGCGCCGAGCCATTAAAAATTCGTTCGAAAGCCGTAGAATACAGAATTTCGTGCGAATTAGTCCAATCAGTACGCGATCGGCCTTTAGTCAATGGTCGTTAGTGAAGTGGTGCGATTTGCGCGACCTCAGGAATAATTGCGAAAGATATTCCGACAGTAAAAAAAAAAACCATTGTTTAAATTTTTATTCATTATTTTTATATTGAGGTGGGACATTTATGGTACGTCACGACATGAGTCTTTGTGAAAGATTGTCTTTTGCAATTTCGCTTGGGTATATAATGGCGAGAAGAGTCATGCTTTCACGTACGAAGATCCAGCAGCTCACTACACCCGAGGGAATTTAATTCTATAATGTTCTATAATGTTCGCAACGTTTGACGTTATGGGGATGGCGTAAGATTCACCTTTTGACGTTTAACGACCGAATCCGTTGAGGTCAAAGTTGAACGGTGGAATATGTTTATATATGCTTCGAGAGTACGAAGGTCCGTACTCGTGCCTGACCCGGAGAATTGATCTTCGCCCAGGTGCGACACGTTGCGGACATTAAACTACTCTCGTATACTCGCAGGAGATTCGGTCGACACGTCCACTTATCCAACAAATTTTATTTTTTTAGAAGTCTGTTAGCCTATTATGTTGATGAAGGAAACTAGGGTGAAAGTGGTGAATATGGACCACCTTGATTAGCACGCAAATCAATGATATATGGACTGGTCTATATTCACCACTTGTACATTTTATCGGTAAAAATGCTAAGTGGTTGCGATCTATTACATTTCATCCATACGTCTTACGAATCGCTCCAAATAATCTCGTTGCCGGTAGCGATAGGTACATTTATTGTTGACTATTTAATCAGTAATAGGGCAATTCTTACATTGAATTGAGATCTCCTCGTAACACTGCAAAATAAAATGCCTTCCTGATGCGCTACAAGTGAGCATTCGCTCTCCTTAGATTGTGGTCAAATTGAGTAGGTTGAACATTTCTTGTTCCATCAAACTTCTTTTTTTTCCGTAATTCCCCTTTTTTAAGGCTTTCGCTTTCTGTGAGCGATCTAGCCGCCATTCTCATTAATTTTTTTCAACCCCTCGCTTGTAAAGTTTGCGGCTGCAGCCGCTGTTTCGCATTTGCCCGAGGGTGGAGAATTCGACCTCCCGCTCTATGGTTTCAATTCGCCAGTTAGTGCACGGCTAGGCGGTCACCCATCCAAGTACTGACCGCGAACGATTCAGCTTGACTCTGGAGACCACCGAAGTCACACACTTTTTTTTAATTTTTAAAATTTTTTAAGAGTTTTATTGTATTGGCCAGTACATAGCATGTTGAGGTGTTACAATCAACTTTGAAAATAAAAACCATACAATCGGTCCGAAGAAAGATTGATCCGACTTAATATACGCCTGGCTGCTTCACTGCAGCTCTCATGTACAAAAATTCTCTATAATCGATTAACAAAAAAAAATATATATATATATATCATTTGTATTGGTGGCTATCGCAACAGTTAATAAAAAAGGGTGCTCGGGTAGCACTCGGTAAAGCGTGGGGAAAACAAGGTGAAGGCCTAAATGGCATAGGAAAGACCCCAGCTATATTTCTCAGCGCCCGAAACCGAAGCCGCACACCAACCGCGCATCCGCCGCTGTCGGTATCAAACTTCTTGGTTTCGATTTATCGGTGGTGCCATCTAAAATCAGTCTCCAAAAAAAAACCAGGACTTAATGCGATATCATATTATTATTATTACTATTATTCGACAAATAATGATGAACGGTTGTTTCTATTTCAGCTCGGCAAGAGATTTTCAACGATTGGATGTAGGCGTGTGCAATATACTTTGACAAAGACCAATGCACCAACGAAGGGAACCATATTAGGCGGCACCAACGAGTCGTGTTTGAGCTCCCGCGGTCGATAGTAGAAACGGGAGAGAACGAAACGAAGCAACCCCCCCGCCCCCTGAGGACCCACGTGGGTAGTACGGTGACGTCATCGTAGAAATAATCCTCCCACCTGGAAGGATCAAGGTCAGAGCTGCCGCAGAACGGGATTCTCGCGATTTGAGAATTTCTCTATTGCTTTCGAACCCAAGTCTTGTAGCAACCATGTTCATATCTCAGAAAAGCAACAACAACAAAAAAAGTAGTAATTCAATGATAATATAAAGGGGCACAAACAAAACACGGAAGATTTTTTTTGAGCTTTTACCTTAAAACTGACCTACGCGTATGCGTTACGCGGCTTTTTTTTTGTAATCACTCGAGTAGCACGCGAGGATGCCCGAAGTGCTTCTCGCTGACGCTTTTGGGACAGAGAGATCGCGTGCGCGGATTGTTTGTGTTACGGAAATTTGATTTCTCCGTAAGGTTTTCTCGTCGAGCACGAGCCACGCAGGAAGTGCGTCACGCTGTCGGGATTCCGGGAACGAACCGAGAATCCGTTTACCGTGACGAGGTGGCTGGCCTGTCCACTTGAAGTGAGGAATCATAAATCGCACAAAAATCCACATGCTCGCAGTTATATAATAATACAGAGTTCGAATAAATACATCAAAGTGAAACATCCCTGAAGAGATTTTTTTTTTACACCCATCGATAATTATCTCATCAACAGCCCGAAGTTGTGATCGAAAAATATCCAATCCTTATCGGTGATCGAGAGATTCTAAAAAATTCTTGAACGTTAGAACAAGACAAAAAATCTGTACGACGAAAAAGACATTTTTTTCGCGAATGAAAAATCGCTCAGTTTCACCTCATCGGTGTGAAGTGTGCACTGCGATTAAGCGCAAGTTTACATTCCACCGTCGAGTTTATTTATAGCTTTGATATCGATTCTCGTGACTGTAACGGTAGGCACACCGATGCGAGTGCAATGGAAATCTCTGGCTTCCCCTGTCTCATCGACTAAACACATCGAGAGTTATTACCACCGCTTGCTCGTATCTTCGCGAATGTCCTGACTAAGCAGTAAACGTACCTATATCATTTTTCAAGTCACCGAGTATATCATGAACGAGCGTAATCTAACCGGTGTTTTTCGCCATAATCGTCTGTCGCTGTGCAATACGTAGCTTGACCATCGGTTTCTTAGACCGTCGAGTTCAATGTCATTATCGACAGCGAGCCAAGTTCTAATTGCGATCCCATTGTACGACGTCTCGATCCGATGCCTCGAGAGCACGTGTACTTCGACACGCCAGTAGTCGCCAGTTCTTTCCTCACTGCCTTTTCGTGTAAGATCAAGCAAACACACACCCATACTTTGAATCGAGCATGTTTGCAAAACACAAGGCCGGTTCAAGTTATGAAACAAGAAATAAAAAAAATAAAACAATTTACGCGAATGTACGGAAGCGACGCTGATCTTCGCACATTCCGTTATTCGTGCAAATGACGGTGCTCGCGAGTCTATATCTTTGTGTGGGTCAACGAATGAAAGAATTGTTTTGAGCTGAACTCGAGATGTGTTTGGCACTGTTAATATAAAACTATTGCATCATGCCTTATGATAATCGAATCTTGGTGAAAAATATAAAAGAATGGGAGTAAGAATAAGAAATCGAATAAGAATAAGAAACTGACTTAATGCGTGAAAACACGACGGTTTCGACGGAAACCGGTCTCAAGGTTCATCATCTTTTCACGTGCCGTAGAAAAAGAAAAAGATCTTGCGTCACGCTTCGACGCGAAACAGAGTCGAAAAAAAGGTGACTAGCAAAAAAAAGCCATTAATCGATCTGAAAGAAGAATAATTTAGAGACGTTGCAGGTTAAATCACAAAGGACAAAAAAAACAAAAAACTGAGCCTCGAATGTTCGCTCCATGTTGACGTTTTAATTACGAATACCGGCCAATACGATCGTAGATAAGCTTGAACGACATTCGATATGTTGATAAAAGAAAACAGGACGGAGGAGTAAACGCCCTTGGGACACGGATACCTGTCTTCGAAGCGTGTTCGCCGTTTACAACGAAATCGATACCGTGCGAAACCGCAGGTGGGGCCTCGAGACAAATAGGTCGACTGGCTATTCCAAACAACAAAAAAAAAAAAACACATATCTCTCATCGCCTACTCGAGTGGAGTGGAGTGGAAATCACGTGGCTCGTCGTCGAATGTCAATATCATGCCACGATGTATATCGCAAAGTATCGCCGTCGGACGAATTACTTGTTGAGATCCGCGCAACATCCTCTGTTTAACGCGAAAGATACCTGTCGAACCTAAAGAGCGGATATAGCAGCACTGTGCGTATACGTCACGGAGGTCGAACTCACCTTGCGAAGAGAGGAAGCTTTGCAGGTGGAAGAAATCGCGTCAGGTCTCGGTGACGGATGTCGTCGTACTGTTGTTTTTTTTTCGCCGGTCGATCGTTCTCGACTCCTTCCCGATAACACCTCTCTTGATTTATTCCTCTTCTTCCTCCCGGTGTGTAATTTGTTTTTGCATCACATCCGATCGTCGCATCTCCAGTCGTAAATTCGTGTTATTTCAGTTCTAAATCGTCGTCGGAACAGGTACTTGTCCCATTCGACAACAGAACGCTGCGCCGTTTCGTTTCGTTAATTCTCCTGACTCGGTTGCAGTGGACGTCTGTTCGTCTTATCTACACCGGTGTCGGAGACGTTTTTTTTTTTTGTTCCTTCGTCGAATACACGCGGCTTGGAATCGAAGTCTCTCTCTCTTTCTCTCTCTCTCTCTCTCTCTCCGTCGCCCGACGAGTAAGTACGCGATTGACGTCTGCGAGTGTGAAACACCAGCGCACGTTACGCGTTAAAAGTTAACACAGTGCTTACCGTCGACGCGAACGTTGATTTGTTTTATCGTTAATTTATAACGATGAATATGTTTTGTTTCCTTTTTTTTGTCCAACACCGCAGTGTGTCGAATGAGAGCATCGGTGACGATCTCGAGGCACACATGTATACACTGAAATGCACGCACACCCAACGCGCACGGGCTCTCGCCTCTCTGTCCTCTCACAGCGGCATTTTCACTGGCCCTGGGGGTCTTGTGCTGCTGCTCTGTGCCTCTCTGCACCGAACACGACCCGGCCGGATCTCGCCGTTTTCGTAAAACATTCACCGCCACGGTATCGGACAACTCAGGAGCGCATGCGTCACGAACCTGTCCCGCGCACGCGTTAGCACCGACTGTGGCTTTTCTTATCAGTGGAAAACGTCACGATTCTCCTATAGCGCTTTTTCCCCCTCCACACAGAACACACACACACACAGGATCTAAGCCACTCTCTTCTACCTTCGTGAGACCCAGCGACGTGGGGGTCACGCGAGAACGGAGAGAAGAAATATCGTCACGCCCGCGGAAGAAGTAGAGGTCGCGGTTCAGAATGTATGCATCATGATAATTTTATCGCCCGCTATGAATTTTTTTTTATTTACCTATTATACAATACACAAATATTAATTAAAATATTTCAGAGGAACGTATGATTATTTGTTTTACTTTGATGTTTCTAGGATATTAACGATTAGAAATGGCATTTCGCATCGTCAACGATTCAAAATCCGACGTATCGAAGACTGCAAATTGTGACTTGTGCTGTTTTGAGCTGAGAACAAAAACATTCTTTCGACAAAAACAATTTTCGGTGTCGCTTTGGCAAAATTCGTTTTGTAGTTCCCACATACAGTACCGTCTTAATGAAGCTAGTGCAATTAAATTTATCAGCTACGTTCCTTCGATGACGTTGCATCGAGAAAATGCACTTGAAGCAGCAATTTTTTTTTTTTTTTTGCTTCAATTCGATGCTTCAACGGTTCGACTAGCAGGGTTCGGGTATCGGTATCTTTGGCGAACGGCCTTCGAGCATGTCACGCAGAAGAACACTGATTTCCTTTACGAATTGAATCGCTATTAATATTTATTTTTTTCATTGTGCAGGTGAAGAAATGTTTGATGTTTTATTTTTTACCTCTTCACGTTGCATTCTCAAACGATCGATGATAGCCTCGTTGAAGTTTGGATCGTTGGCAGGGTCCTCAAGACTCGAATCTTCGTCTTTCGTCCCTTGAGGAATTCTTGCGATGTAGGATTGTTTTATAGTATCTAAAGTAATCACCGATTTCGAACTTGGAAACTTCAAGTCGATGGAGGCTAACGAGTCTGTTCCCGCTGGTATGACGAGGGCTTTTTCATAATCCATACAGACACCTTTTCTGTGTAAAAACCAACGATGATAATAATTATTGACCGTGCAAGACGCTTGTCATTAGCATACAACAAGGAAAGAAATAAAATAAGTCAAACTTACACAGCGTGACTACCGAATCCGTAATGAGAAAGCAAATCTTTTGTTTTTCTTACCAATCCCGAATCCTTCGACGAATGATACTGAAGATCTGCACCCAAAATTTGGGCCACTGCTCTCAGTGTACGACCAATGTGTTGTTTTTTATACAATTCAAATTCCTGAAAAAAAAACACACACAGAAATTAAGACACTGATCTTTTTGTTTTTTTTTTATAATTCAGAAATAAATTCATCGTTCGACTTTCGCGAGTACCTTGAACTGATCGTACTTTCCCCCGACAATGCACATCTTCATAGGAAACGTATCGGCAGCTTTTTCTACAACTTTTTTCTTTTCCTTTCCTCGCCACGCTATCATATCTTCGACAAGCTCGGGAGCATAACTCATCTTCATGGCGCTACGTGCCACGGAAAGACTCTCCTCGAGGGTTGACCAGAGAACTTCCGGTTTGCTGAGATCCAGCATGATTATGAGAGTCGTGTGATTGGGGGAATGCGTCAGCGCCGATCCCGTCATTGCAGCTGATATGAGAGATGACGCCAAGTGTCCCACTTCCCACACATGGACCACCTCCTTCACCTGGGCATTAAAAAATATCTATTATACAACTGTTCATAAAAATACCCATTTCACATCGTTATGAAACGACACTCTGTCACATACCAAACTCTTCCCTGCTTTACGTCCGAACGAATAATCCATTGCGATCGTTGATTTCGGAGCGTCATCCTTCTCCAAAAATTTGTAGACCATCGTAGTTTTACCCTGAAAGTACAGATAAATATCCCGTTATAGCGAGAAATAATATTACTCGTATAATTTATAAATTATCGTTTGAGGAGTAGCATTGGAGAGCAAATGGTGGAAGGAAGTTGAGCTACCGAAGTAAATCACTTACAATTCCTTTGCTCCCGATTATTATTATCGATCTCTCGTGAGTCTCTTCCGGATCGGTTTTTCGCTTCGTCTCTTCATCGTGTGACCAACGCGCTGCCACCTCCCTTAAGTTCTCCCTGAAATAATAAACTTCAAAGTAAATCCCATACGCGTTCGCCAAAATGACGTCCACGTAGATCGATATTAGATATAATAACAGACATAAAAATGGTGTACTTACGCATCTTCTGGATTCATCTTCATCGGCAGTTGTTTAATCGAGGGGGAGCATCGTAATTCTTTGTTCATCAAACGAGGGATTAAGGTAGCAGGTTAGGGTTTTGTGTTCGTTGAACGTTACAACGTTACCAGGACGACGCAAAGGGGTGAGTCGGCCAGGTTTAATTGCTCCATAAAAGGAAAACGTGCATTTTAGCACCGAAGGGATCTGTCATCGACAATTTAGCATTTTTAAAAATGATATATCTATTAAATCGAACATCGTTAAATAATAATGTAATTTAAAAAACTATAAATTTTTGTGTGTATATAAAAAAATGTAGAAAAGTTCATTCGGAAGTAATGAAATTTCAATGTGAATGAATGAATAACGAGAAAGATATATATTTCTGAACGAGATTGTTTCTTTACTATTCCGCTGTACAGTGGCGTCTATAATAATATCATATTACATAATATTTTATTCATTTGAATACAACACCTGCGATGTAGTATAAGACGGTACAATATATTACATCTAAGCGCTATTCCTCATATGATTGTTCTTTTTTCTACATAAATTATACAATGATTACATAAACGTTATGTTTCAAAACCAGAAAGGGGCAGTATCGGTTAAAAGTATCTCCGGCAGATGAAATATCAGGTATAAAAAAAACATGATTTGCAAAAGCTTCAACCAATCGCCATGATAAATCATCTGAGCTACTTTTCTGCATGTAACGATTCGTGCCACCTATTCGCTATGTGCACGACCTACACAAGCTCACCGGACGAGTGTGTATTGCGTATACATGCAAAGAGCTGGGTGTACAAGTTGGGTCGGAGCTGGCCGGTAGACAGCGCGGATAGAATGCATGTACACGGCAATACACACTCAACTGGAAGCTCTGTATAAGTCACGCACATAGCGAATAATCTTTATCGTTTATGTACGCAACAGACTAGACGAGGAAAAAAACTACGAAAATTTGGAATGATGTTTATGAGGCCCACTTTTTATTATTATCGATAACAATAAGTCAACCGACTTTACGCAATGGCGAACGATATTTTTTCATATTAGATACCTAGCTAAATTCCTATCACCCATAGACAACTTCTATTAAGCTTAAAAACGCATCGTCACATTCAATTCTAGCCGAGCACATCGGTCGATTGAACTGCAAATTATGTACAATCTTTTAAGCTACAATGTATTTTAATTTTTTCCACAATTCCATTGACTATCGCCCTCGTGAAATCCCGTTCACGAATCGAGGAAAACTATCGAGACAGTCGATGCAGCGTGGCAGTGAAATGTCAAATGACAAACTTACCCGAGATATACTTTTTTTGATAGATCTTTTTTCAGAATACAAATGTAAGTTGCACGTATTGGCGAAATGGTAGATGAAAAGCATTACCTACGTCTGTTGAGAAACAAGAGGCACAAATTTTCTCACGCTTATTATTATTATTATTATTATTATTATTGTTACTATTATTATTATTAATATAATAATTATTATACGACGAGACGTACAGTGATCGATAGTCACCTGTTTCTGTAATATCTCATCGCCTCCAAGAGACAGTACACCACTCGCTCTGCATGTTATCTAGTCCATATGTCGGCCATCCAATCGTCATTCAACTCCTCGGCCGGCAGGATTTTCAATCCTCTCAATGCCTCGAGATAGAATGTTAATTCCGATGTTACGACGCCGTGCTGAGGTCCACCGTTGTTGACGATATTCATTTTGACCAATTGTTCCCTGAGTTTTTCCTTGAAAGATACGTTAACCGTTCGGTACAGAGCCTGCACCTCGACAGGCGGTAAAATACCGGAAACGGCCTCGTGCAATTTGATCAAGTGTCTGCAAAGGAATCGAAATTATAAAGAAATTCATATACTACTTTGGCGTAGATATCGAGTTGTAATTTTACCTCGAGATGTTTCTAAATGGCTGCGATGGAACGGGAGGCCGAGCATTCCAATTCGATATCTGTCCACCGACGAGATTGTCGACGATCGTGAGAATCTTCCCATCGATCTCACGAACGTGGGCTCTTATATCACGCTCGACACTGTCGAGAAGAGCTACTCCTCCTGATCCGCTGTTTGACCCGATGACCCCACGATTTGCGCTCTGATCCGCCAGTTCTTTATTTTGTAACAATAACTCGTTTAATATTAAAGTCTCAAGGTATTAAAGTTGGAACAAAAAATGGTTAAACCGTCGCGAATTTAAAAAAAGTTTCTTTTTTTTCCTCACTGTACAAAACGCACCTTGAAAATGAGCTCTGACGTAAGGCATGAACCATATAATCAATTTCAAACTGCGTCCAGCAAGTACTAATATCGTACTGGTGATGGTCTTTAGTCCTGCAACTTGCATGGCGCCAGCGCCTAGAACCAGCTGACAACAGCGAGAATTGTAGTATCTCAAAAGTTCAGCCAACTGACGCCCGATTGCTCCGGACAGTGCCGTCAATTCGCTGCTCGTTCTGGAAAGTATATTTAACGATAAAATAACGCGTTTCCGTAAAAATTGAAAATTTTTATTTTTACGAGTTATATGTTACCGGCAATATTCGTGAATCATCTGAACCAGCATCAGAGCCGTTCCCACGACCGCGTACTTTTCTTGACCAACCAGAATGTAATTAACGACGCCGTCAGTGCGCTCGGTATCAGCGCGCTTCGATGGCCCGATGGGAAAGCGTTTGTTCTCGTAGACGGATGTTACCAGTGTTTGAAATTCCGGGGGTACATCGGCTTGACGCCATCGTTCAGAGTCCAGTAGGAGGCTAAGTTTTGTTTTTCGCTCCGTGTGAAAGCGTTGCACGAACTTGCTAGCTTGTGCCTGAAAAATATTAAGGTAGTACTAGCGGACAGCCTGAGCCCACGTGAGTTCAGACAGAATTCAAAGAGAATTGCGAACACTTCTCGACGGGATAAAAATCTGAAAAAAATCAAACATATGGAAGGTGCTGAAAAGATTGATTATGCATAATAATAATTCCAAAATGTTATTGACAAATTAATGAACAAAAAAAATTGTTCAACAAATCCCCCGGCAACTTAACTTTTTTCATATAAAAACAATTTGTTAATCGTTTTGAACACGAATGAATTTTTTCAAAATTTTGTGTAATTTTTTATTTTTGATTATGTTTTATTATTAACTAAAAACGCGTTTTTCAAAAATTACGCAAAATTCTGAAACAATTCATACGTATTCAGAAAACTAAACGAATCGTTTTCATTAAAAAAAAAGTTAGGCTGCCGGGTTATTTGTCGGGAAATTTTTTTTTCGTTGATTTGTTAATAACATTTTGGAATTATTATTATGCCAAATTAATCTTTTCAGTATCTTCCATATGGTTGATTTTTTCCAGATTCTTATCTCATTGATAAGTGTTCGCAATTCCTCTCCCAATTCTCTCTGAACTCACGTGGGCTCAGGCTGTCCGCGAGTACTACCTTAAAAGTCAGGAATCTCAAACTATTGACCGAAACAAAGTTGAGTCTTCTTTTAATAGACTGATTCACTTACACGAGATCAAAAGTGATACAAAAAAAACTGTTTTTCGATCTCATAAAATCACCTTGAAAGCGGAACGAAGAGCGATGCACTGTTTGCCGCAAATTTTTTCGCACGTATCAGTGAAACCCTCGACCATACCCGCCAACTGACAAACTTGAGCTGCTGTCGCTCGGTCGCTGAGCCAGGAGACTTTCTCGCTCCAAGCCTGACTGGTTTCTTTATCAGGAATTTTATTGCCCACGGATTCGAGGGAACTTTTTTCTTTGTCGCTCGAATATTTGTCTTTCTCGTTAGGACCAGCGGATAGTAAATGTCCGAGACGTTCGTGACAGTAGTCGCACACCGATGTCAGCATGTCGTCGAGTTTATTTCTAACTCGAACGTGCTCGTCGTTGGTGAGCAAACGATCGGTTACAGTATCGTCGATCGTTCCGTCGGGTAAACGACCCGCCGAGAGATCTGCCGTGTCTCGCATCACTTCGTATACTGCCTGAAAAAGTCGATGCGTTTCAGATTTTTATTTTTATTTAACCTCAAGTTTTATTCACCTTGACGCGATAGAGTAGATGGGTGAGAGATTGTATCGTGTTCTGCAGAAGCGTCAATCTTTCAGCGAGTGACAAACCTCCGACTTCGAGACCCGCGGCTTGCTGATCGCTGCAGCAATCGCTCGCCGCTAAAGCTTCGATAACTCGTTGTTTTGTTACAGCTCTCACAGTCGTAACGGCCTCCTCTTTGTACGTGTCGACGAATTGAAAATGCTTCTGACGCAATAGACCAGATATTATCGAGACCAGTTTATCCTGGCGAAAAAGAAGTACGATAATTTATAAAATACAGACGCTCATTGTCCTTAATTCTTAATACACACCCCATCCAAGACAGTGCTGTCTCCGCCGAGCGGTCGATTAAGATCCGCCGTCGCGTAACGCTCGAACTCCGTGGAAAGCATCTTGTCGACTAGTCTCTCCATCTCGGTGAGCTGCGAGCTCAAATGTCTGGAAGCAATAAACAAAAATGAAGAAAATTAAATAAATGAGAAATATTGAAAGGATATAATTATTAACGACAATAATTGAACCTAAAGCTGTGAACTCCATTCAGCTCTTGATGTAAAATTTCCTGAGTCGTTGATATGAGATCGAGAGCTGCCACGTAATCGGGTGTCGAGAGCAATAGCTGGATCATCGGTTGACTCTGATGCACAGTTGCCATGAGCTTTAATTTCTCTTGAACGAGCGTTCGATTCGATTGCGCTCTCTCCAGACTGAAAAGAAAAAGAAAAACAAAGTTAGTATCGTGCGTGCCGAGACCATTTTGTGAGTAATACGCCGAACAAACTACAGTTTTACTGTACTGACCGTAAAATGTCTAGAGAATCTATGACGAGGCTCTTGTCAATCTGATGTATGTTCTTTCTAAGAGCTTTCAATACGGTGATTGTTTGAGTGAGCTGTTCCATTAGAGCGTCGTGCGATGTCATTGCGTGAAAGAATGCCTGTGACTTCGACGCTACCTGCTCCGCTATCCTAACTTCTACGATGTCCAAATAGTGACTTAGCTGTTCGAGGAATATAACATGCCTTTTTAGAATTCAACAAATCGATTGCAATACGATAAAGCTGATGGGGCGAACGAGAACGTTGCCCGACCCTCACCCACTTTCCGACTGTACGGATTATCTTTTTTCTTTTCATCGTGACACGAATCGAGAGTCTTTATCGTGACTGTTAGTAAAGTCGGAAACTGGGTGAATTTATCTCGCGAATGCTAACCATTCTAACTGAACGATAAAATTTGTTTGTTTTCCTTGTCTCACCTTTTCTTGCAACAGTTTAACGTGCACAACGACATTGCTGCCGACGTTCAAAAGTCCGTCCTTCGTGAACGGAAAAACAGTCTCAAAGTTATCGTGACGGGAAAGATCTAGATTAGGACTTAAGAAAATCTTTGGAATGCTCGCTAGATCGAACTGTGATGAACGCTCGATCGGTGACTTTGATTTTCGAAGATTCGAGAAACTCGACGGCAACGTTTCGCTTGGGGAATTAGGCCTGTTGGCGTTTGCATTCATACGTGCATGTTTTCGGTATCTCTGCGAAGAAAGAAAAAAAAAAAAACAATAAAATAAGACTAATATTAGAATTGTAATATTGGACATCTTTAAGGGGAAGTGAAATATCGCGGTCGGTAATGAAAACTGTAATTAACTTTTCTCAAGGGTGCTCATTTTTTTTAGGAAAAAGCAAATTCGAGCCGGATGCGAACGTTAATTTCGCATATATCCCGATTCATTTTTTTCTCAAAAAAATTAGCAGCATTGAATCAAGTTAATTTGAAAATTACAACTGTCTCTCTCGCACACACAGTCGTTTCACCTCCCCTTGAGATTGGAGTAAGAATGAAAATGCTAACAATATTATTCGATTAAATTTGACCTTACAGGCGCGTTAACAACTACATAATACAGGTCGATGCTTTAAATATGTGCAAATATATTCATATGAGGCGTTCCCTACCATTGCGACCTGGATTTAACCCTTCACATCTTGAATTGGGCCGGTGATTTCTTATATGACTGAACTAACTCTCAAAAGCAATCACATTTTTACTAGATTTTGAAAACTTGTTTATAATTATTTATAATTTAAAACAGAACTTATTGTTCGCCACAATTAAAAAATCTGAAAAAATTCTGAAAAATCTTGTGTCACACATATATAATAAATTTTTTAAAGTTTTTTTTTCTCAAAAAGTTCTTTTAATAAAAATAAAATAAAAACCCTTTGGAAAAATCGGGAAAAAATTCCCAAAAATGTAGTGTTGCATATAAAAATGGTCAAGCGATAACCCCATAATCAAGTGATTTTTATGTCAAATTCTTTTCACTGTTATTTTTTCGAAACAATTAAAAGAATAGCTCTGGCTCAAATTAAAATAAAAAAAAAATATATGACAGAAGATTTTTTTGGATTTTTTAATGGTGACAATTAATAAGTTTAATCATAAATAATTAACATTTTTTTAAAACTAATAGAAAATCTGAGTGTTTTTGACAGTTAGTTCAGTCATATAAAGAATCACGTGCTCAATGCAAGATGCAAAGGGTTAGACCCAGGTCGAAATTATAAGGAAAGCCCCATATATAAGTTGTCTTTTCAATGCGAGCCAAGGTCTTTATCTACCACACTAATAAATTAAACTTAACAAAGTGCGCTGTGTTTGAGACAAACGGTATGCGCTCACTCTTGCAATTTTCTTCATGTACGCTTCAAACTGTTGCATGGTCACTTCGGGAAGATACAGGCTCTTGGGAATGTCGACCTTGTCAACAAAAGCATCACCCCAAGTCTTTGTGAGAAAGTTCGTCTGCTTTCCTTTCGTAGGATCATTCAGTACGGCCGGCAAATTCTGAGCAGCCGAATATACGGTCCAAGGCGGCGAACTGTCCGACATCTTGCCGTTGCTCTTTCCCTGCTGCTGCATAGCCGCGTGCTTGCTTGCGTGAGCTACATAGTCCTTGTCCGACACACCTTCCAGTGGCAGACTGGAGCATACGCCATTGTAGCCGTAACGACATACGAACGAGCCACCTTCCCTCGAACAGTGATGATCCCTCAGATGTCTGGAACATCAAAGGAAAATTTTAATAATTCAATTTTTTTAACTTATAAAACTTCATTTTTTCATAACAAAAAACCAGTTGATAAAACAACAAAAAAATTATAATTATTTAATATACGTAAATAAATTGTTCTCATTTTCAATGAACCGGCGCATGAGAAATTTTTATTCCCAAAAATAGTCGACTAGTCAAGGTGTGTAATCAGTGAATGCTGGATTTTTTTTTTTTTAACGAAAGCCAAGAAATTTTCCATTAGTTAACAAATTTTCGATTAAAAAAAAAATGTCAACTTTTCGTTTTTTTATGAATATTATTGTAAATAACTGGATTATAGTTCGATAAGTTGAAATTAATGTATAAGAGTATAAGAATAACGTCAGTCATAGAGTCGACGGAAGAAGATGCAGTTTTTAGTATCGTACGAGACGATAAGGGACCCACCTAACGAACTCCTGAATCCGCTTGAAGGTTAGGTTAACACAGTACTCGCAGCTGAGAAGTGTCGTTAGTGATTCAGGTGCTTTGACGATTTTCGCCATCGTCCGAGACATTCCAATCTCAGCTGACCATCGTCAAGCATAAATTCACTCGTCCTAGTCGCGTATTTGCATTTTTTTTTTCTCGTTCTATATCGTCTATACTCCTAATAAATAAGAAAATCTTGTTGTGTCAGTGACGAGACACGAGTACACGCGCGTATACGACTCTGTACGACTCGTTCGGCACCATATGCCGACTAATGGCTGCATTCTGCGCGTACACGTCGTCTTTGCTTATCGCTCTGGAAAAAGCTACCTGACCGACAGGGGCCTCGTCTCGTAGTCTATAAGCGACAGATATTGGATAACGCATATATTCCCGTATTGGATGTATCATTTTTACGAGGAATATTGGCCTCGGCGTAGCTGACGAAAAGCCACTTATATTTTTAAACAACGACACTTCTCAGCTGACATAAATATCAAAGAATTAATTAGTCGTAAGATGGTAAGTAATATCAAAAAATAATAATAATAGTAATAATTCATAATAAATTAATTCACTGTACGAGTATAAATGTGACTCGTCACAAGAGCCTCGAGTAAAATTGTACAGCGATTGATGTGAAAGGTTTAATATCGAAATTAATATTTTTTAAATGTTCTCTCAAGCAAAGTTTTCTCTCCCGATTCCGGCAGAATAATAAATAGCATCGCGCGTCTTCTAACATTCTTCGGTAATATCAACGATAAAAATTCTAACAAGTTCCCCTCTATCGAAGCTGATATAGTCACTTACAAAAGCCGATCAAAAACATTGTTATAGTACAAAAAAAATGTTGAAAATATTTGTCGTATCAAAAAAAGAAAAAACATTGTAGTTCTCAAGCATCGCCGCAGTAATCGGGCGAAATTTGTTCTATGTCATTATATGGTTCTCGTCTTGTATAAGTTGTTGTTCTTGTTGCTGCTGTTGATGCTGGTTGTGCTGAAACTCTAGAGCCAACAACTTTTGTCTCTTCTCCTCCATCAAACGTTCGCGATGTTTGTGAATGTAATCTTGAACGTTCGGCAGTCCGACGATCACACAGGCCGAAAGCCCGGATCGATGCATTCCAATATCGGTAGCTTCGTACCTGAGGGGGGAAAAAAACGATTGCACAAAACAAATAACTTCATCCCACCGATTTAATGTGCTTCAACGAGGATTTACCACTCGTTAGTCTTCTCGTCGTAACACTCGACGTGAAATATCGTCGTCACACCGTTGAAACCTCCTATGGCGAAGATCATGTCGTCGATCACTTCGATAGCGAAATTACTTCGTGGATTGTACATATCCGGTATCAAGCTCCACGTGTTCGTTGCTGGATTATATTTCTCGCCGCTGTACATCCTCGCTATTCCATTGTAACCTCCTGAAGATTATTATTGCATTGAGGAGACATTCTTAAACCAATAAAGATATATGAAATTTTTTTTAAATAAAGTTTTTTAAAATTACTTTTATATTAATATAATAAATTTAATTTGTTTAAATTAGAATACAATTTAATTTTTCTTCGAAGAGGTCGTTCTCTTGCCGATCTACGGAAGAACGAATTATGTATAAATCGACCTTCAGTCATCTACTTTACTGATCCAAATAATCGTATCTCTTAGTTTTCCATCATGTTGAATACTTTTCTTTAGGCAATCGATATTAATATTTTTTATTATTACCGATAACGTATACGCAGCCATGATAAGCGATGCAGGAGAGTCCGCTTCTGCGCGTTCTCATCGGTGCGATTCTGGTCCACTGATTAACTTCCGGATCGTAGACTTCGGCCGAGCTCAGGCACTCCTGTCCATTGAAACCGCCCGTGATATAGATCTTGTCTACAGAATGGTAAAGATTTCCTTCGATTAACGCGACTAACTTTTTTTCATCCAATGATTTTCGTCGGTTAATTATTACCGTTCAAGGTTGTCGCACTCGCGTCGGACCTCTGCACAGCCATCGGTGCAATGAGGGACCACTGATTCGTACGATAATTATAACGCTCCGCAGTTTTTTGCCGAAAATGACCGTCGTAACCGCCGATCGCGTACACAACATCGTTCACCACTGCGACGCTCACGTAGCATCTGCAACGTCAAGATCTTTCTTGACCAGCGCCCCTAGTTGTGTTATTCCAGTACATAAATGTAATTTTTTTCGAATACCTTCGCGCATTCATCGGCGCCACTTCTCGCCACTCTTTCGTAACGGCGTTGAAGCAACGACAACTGCTGAAGTAATCCCGACCATTGAAACCACCGATCACGTAAATGCTGAAGCCAACAGCCGCGGTACCGTGATAAGAACGCGGTCCCGAAGGATCTTCCTCCCGAACCTGTTAAATCACCGGTAAATGTATTGAGCAAAACTGTCGGACAAATCTTAAAATTAGAATAAAACAAAAATTTTAACTGCTCGATTTACAAAATTTCAATGCGCCGATTTTATACACGAGGGTTTGCCGAAATAAAAAGTATCGTATCTTTAATTTTTTTCTCATTGCCGCTTTCCACATTCATGTTAGATAAACGTCCTAGTGGTCGGACAAAGCGTGCGTGCAAGAGAGACGGAAATACGATTTTTCATGCATGTCCGCCCATATAGCACGAAATATTTTCAATATTTCAAATTTTACAACATATTTCTGAAATATATGGAAATCATATTTAAAAATATTTTATCAAAATATTCCAACGAAACATTTCCAGAATATTTCAGAAATATACTTAAGGTTCATACATCTGAAATATTTCTGAAACGGTGAAAAAATGTTTTGAAAGCGAATATTAGCAGGTGTGTACTGAACTACGTTCGGTAGGAACGAAAAATGAACAACATCTACAGCACTAAAATATTGATAATTTCTTGAATATTTCAGAAAGATATCTAATAAATATTTTCCCAAAATTAAAAAATATTTATATGATGTTGTAAAAACATTTTAGCGCAATGTTTCAAAACCATTCTTGCGATATATTTCTGAAACATTTCAACGTAAGATTTATGAGAGGACAAAAAAATATTTTCAAATTGTTTAAAAAATATTTCAAAAATATTTTGTAATATTGGTAAAATATTTCCAATATTTGAAAATAAAGAAAAATTCGAAACATTGCCGTCATATTTCCGTGTTATGTGGGCGGAGACTGTCACTGCTCCCTTAGATGTCCAGCCGCTGGTACTTTTACCTTATCCTTGTTTTTTTTTTTTTTTTTTACCTGGATCCAACGATCGGCTCGAGTATCGTAAGTCTCCATGTAGCTAGTCGAGCTATTGCCGATCCATCCAGCAATAGCGAAGAGAATCTCGTGCGGTACTCTCGGTCTCGCGATTTCCGGTGTCGGTACTTCGCCGTGTTTCTGCGT
This sequence comes from Exephanes ischioxanthus, assembly GCA_958510785.1. Taxonomy (NCBI): domain Eukaryota; kingdom Metazoa; phylum Arthropoda; class Insecta; order Hymenoptera; family Ichneumonidae; genus Exephanes; species Exephanes ischioxanthus. The sequence goes on along the minus strand of OY294019.1, from coordinate 13,098,532 downwards.
TATCATCTCGAGGTCGTAGAGAAATTTGAGAGTCTCGATGATAATCGGCCTGCAAGCTTCGTTCCCGGTGACGTATGGATGATCCTTGACCTTTTCGAGAAAAAATTGTGTGTCCAGGAGACCGAGACGTATATTTTTCAGCAGATCAACGATGTGTCCCTTGCGCGCTTCCGGATCGTGATTTATCCATTTTAGTATCAATTCCCAAACAACCTCTTCGCTCTTGACGTTCAGCTCGTCGGCACCGACGAGACTTCTGAGCTCTTCGATCGGCAAATGAAGCAGATCTTCGCTTCTCTGGGCTACCTTAGGACGCAGGGAAAAAAGTGTTAATTTATACTCGCTCACTTAGCTATTTCATTTTTTTTCTCTCCTCTAATTCGAACCCACCAGCACAAAATGCCTCATCACGTACTGATAAGCGTCCTGCTCGAGTCCACGACAAAAGTGTTCTCTAGCGAATCTCAAGACTCTCATGCAAATCTCAGGTGACAAATTTTTTTTAAGATACTCCCGACATAGATCGAGAACGCCTATGACGCTCAGATAGTCCGCTGTGACGAGCAATTGACAAACATTTTCGGGATTAACATCGAGTGAACGGAGATAAGCGTATTCCAGAAGATGATTCATCATCGGGCTGTTAACACCCGGCAGAAGAATGTCCGTGCGCTCACGCGAATGTAGGGTCGTTGTGAAGAGAGTTCTGAAATTGGTTAAAGAGCATTTTCAATTAACGATTCAAATTACTAATTATCCAATGGTGAAAAACTGATTTAAAAAAATCGTTGACCTTAAGGGATTTTACATAGGGAAGACCGGGGCAAAATGGCACAGCGGGGCAAAACGGGACAGTGAGGGCAAAACTCATTTTTCCAATAATTTTTGGATGCCCCATTTTGTCCCGACAATACATCCGGATTTTCAAACCCGTTTTGCCCCACGTATCACCATCGCCACAATCCAAAAGTTATTACAGAATTGCTTTTTGTCTCATTATCCTGTTTGACCCCGGTGTGCCATTTTGCCCCGCACTCCCCTACACAGAAAAAAGGTTTGTCCGTATAACGAACAGTTCGAGTCCACGTAGGTCGACAATTGTTTTCTTGTTAATTTCACGATTTCTTTTTCGTCAAAAAAAATGGTGAACTTAACGAGCGGGTTATTTTCAAATACAACAAAGAAAAATTGCATACGATTGCGGACAAGAAATGTTTTTTAAATGCTCAAACCTTTTTTAATGTGTGCGTAAAACGAAAAAAATATATCCAACAAACCGGAAGTAATTGCTACAGGCGGATAGTATGGCACGATGAATGGGAAATACACCGCCATCCTCGAGTCTCAAAACAGCATCGCAAAGAACATTGTTCTGTCGAAGATCGTAGAGTGATTGCATAGCTTGGGTACTCATGCAACGTCCTCCATTTCCGGCTATCAGACGCTGGGCGTTAGTGCTACTTCCGTCTAACAGCAGGACGTTGTTGTTCGTGTCTTTCGCGCTGCTGGTGTTGCTGTCGTTTGGATCTACGTCCATATCAGGCGCGGCAACGCTAAACCAGATTCCGCAGACTTCTCTGCAGTACCTTTTGGTCCAATCACAGACTTACTTCTCTCATGAGTCGCGAGCCTCGATGAAATTGGTTATATCTTCCGGAAATGACGATATTTTGTTTCAAACTTTGTACTTGGAATTTTTTCGAAGCAAAGGAAAATATTTGTACTTTGTACTAGATAAACTTGAAAATTTTGTGGTCGAAAAGACACGGTGGCTGCGAAGAGATTCGAGTTTCGCAAATCGTTTTTGTTCTCTATTGCAAATTATACTTTTGTCATTAAATGTATTTTTAAAGAATAGGTGGAGGGTTGGACTTGCAGGGAGGGAGAGAGATTACCAAACTATTTTGAGTGATTTAAAGAGCGAATGAATATCGCCTCGGGCTGTGACATTGGTCTTACATGTCCGCCGATCAGTCTAGGACTGTCGTGGATTCGAGACAAGTGAAGTGACATTTTATCGAGCTTCGTTCGTGTGGAAAATTTTCGGTTCTCAATGATGGGTGATGAGTGATGATGGAATCATAGGAAATGTTTTTTTTTAAGAAGACGAGGGAAATCAACAAGGTGGTTAGCTTAGCTTCAAGCCACCAGGGTACAAAGAATATTATCGTGGATTTTTTTTGTCGCTCGCGATACAACCCTCGAATGCGAATCACTGCTCTTATCTCTGTTTTCTATATTCGATGAGATATGCCATGATGATATGGTGGTGATGCGATGGTTGCGGGTTCATGTCGTAAGAGATATAGATAATGTTCACCTATTGTCACGAGAGTAATCGTCTATTTTCCACTCGTCCGACCAGATCACCTGTTCTGCTTTGTATTATTAATCTACATAGGCAAAAAAAAAAAAAAAAATGAAAAAAGTAAAACACATTGGAATAAGGTTCTGCAACATAATAAAAGCTCACTATTTCATACAGAAACACGAGTCAAAATTTTTCAAAATATATATTATTTTTGGTATTACCAGCCTTAAATTATTGCTAAACGGTGCTAGAAGTAGGAAATGTTCAGCCCAGATCGTTAAGACTTTAATCTCAAGTATGCCCGTATCAAATGGATGATACTGGAAAAATCATTGGCTAATAAAAATTGGCAACCATCCAGTTTTTTTCCCCCCTCAAATTCACGAGCTTCTTCATCAGTCGCGTGCTTGTGTAACATTCGGCACATGTAATTAATCCACGAAGCGTTTATGTGTGAACCAAGTACGAAAGGTCCGACTTCGAAGACGCGATAATTCTTCGGGTCGGCAGTCAAACCACTGCGATAATACGACTTTTAATCTCGTCTACGGATTTCACTGTCAATATTGTCTCGTACAAAGTGTGCTCTTTCCATCCGAGAAAACACATCATAGTCGTTGAAACGACAATGCATCAATCAACGTTCCAACTTCGTTATTGAAAATTATAAAGAAAAAACGAATAATAATCACAGAAACGGGAGTGGAAAAAAAAATCAGCCACCCTTGCCGGCGTCTCTCGCTTCCCGTTTGGTATCTTCCGTTAGCAAATTGCTCTCCTCAGTTTTTTCGTCGTCGTCACCGTTGATCTTCCGCTGCTTGAGGTCACTGTCAGATTTCTCAATCCTCCTTTCTGCGTCATCGTCGTCGTTGCCAACAAGACCGTGTCCCGCGGAATAATACGATTTCGATTCGTAACTGTACTCGTGAATGGCGCTAGCGGCCAGAGAGTAGCACTTGTCGATCAACGACGACTCCCGAAGCGTCTCCGTCGTTTGATGAACTCGTCGTTGAATCAGTTCGTTCTTGGGCTGTTCGAGTACTTTCGTCTTTTCCCTCTGGACCGCTTGTGCATCATCGCCGAAAATCCTGAAGGTCCACGTGACAACGGTGAAGGTTGCGGCGTTAGTTGGAAACGCTCGAAGGATCGTCGAGTTGAGCCCTCGAAAGAGCCATTTGTATCCTTCGTTTTGCAGCGATTGTCTCAGACAATCTATCGCACCGGAGTAACGACCAGTGCCGTCAGCTTGAAGACGTGATTTTATGACGTCAACGGGATAAGTACCGACCCACGAAGCCGTGCCAGCTAAACCTCCGGCCATTAGCATGTGAAACGTCGAAATTTCCGAGGCAGGCAACGATCTAGTTAGTGCCTCGTAGGTCAAGAAATATACGCCGTAACTCGGAGCTTCGCGAACAGCTGTTATGCCGAGACCGTTAAAAACACCCCGATGTCCCTCGAAACGATAAACTTGACGAAGACATTGTATCGGTCCGGTGAAACGATTACTCTCCGAGCCCTGCAACTGCAGACGTGTTTTCGCCAATTCCAGTGGACTGCAGACCGGAGATTGAGCCAATCCTGCCGATGCACCCGCGAGAAAATGCGTCGATAGATGATCTGGATCGGATAGATTGCGCTGGATCTGCCCGTAGACTCCGAAGACTATGGCGTTCACGACTGCTACACCAGCCATCGGCGAGGTCATGCCGCGATACAAACCCAACACCTGGCGAAACATTAAAGAATAATTCTTTTATTTAAATTACATATATCAGGCCTGAAATTAAATTAAAATTATCATTAGGTATAATATTAGTGTAAGATGATAACTGTATAAATATTACCTTTGGCAATAAATCTCTTTTATTACTACTTACATATATCAAATATAACATATTAATAATGGATTTAAAAAATTTACTCCGTATCAAATATTAAAACGTGAGTAAAATACATCGGACATTCGTGATTAGTGGACGAAAAATACATCGGATGCACGCTCGAAACGACGAGTGACGGATTGACAATTTTTTAAACAGTAATTTATTTACTTCCCGACAGAGTGTCGATAAAAGTGCGGCGTCCATCGTGCTGTGCGAGAAATAAAAAAATACACGAGATAAGTTGCTTCACGAAGTTTCACAATAGTTTTTTCCAATCGTTTTCAGAGTGATGAAAAACGTGTCGTAAAAAGATATCCTTGGATTTTTTTGACGAAAAATTGAAGCTATCACATATTACTATGTATTTTTTTCGCGCCGAATAGGATTTGATAACAATTTTCGAGCACAGTCAATCAAAACATTCTCAATTGCAAAGAATGATTTTGTTCTACGAGAAAAAGATATACGAGATATGATGCTTTACGAAGTTTCACAATCGTTTTTTCGAACCGTTTTCCGGTTGAAATGTGTGATAAAGAGATATCCTTGTAATTTTTTGACGAAAAATTGAAGCTTTATAACAGCTTCCGCTTTGAGTTTCAATATGATTTTTTTTTGGATAGGGAAAAAAAATTAAATAGTTACATTACCGATTCTCGTGCAAGTATCGACCGGAAACAATGCCAGGTGCCTTTGTACTTGGGATTTCGATGATCTTGCGTCTGTATGTGGACTTTGATCGTATCCAGAGGATATCCCACGATAAGACCAGCGCATCCTAGAATCGATTGTTATATCAATCGTATATCGTGATACCACATAGATAATGCGAAAATCATATGATGATTTAATTTTTTTTTTTCTATGCCCCTTTCCTTATATATCGTCGTAAACAATTCGTTGCATCCATTAGCAATCAAATATTGACTCGTTACTTGCGAAATCATCGATAAAGCAAATATTGCGTCCGAAACGAAATTAAATATACGATTACGAATAAATTACCTCCCACACAACCAGCGGCAAAGTCGATTGCCATTTTTGCAAAACTTTGTTTCTTCTCAAGGCGTATCTTCGCTTAGCTATCGAAGAATCGGTTTTAATGATGTTTCTTCTCAAAGGCACAAGTAGAACGGTACAAGTCGAGCGTAGGTTGACATTGGGAGCTGAGCTTAATAGCTCGGAATCCATGAAATAGTATCTCAATCTTCGTAGTATGCGAAACTTGGATCAATTATACAAATGGAAGAAAATTAGTCTCACGAATCATCTTTATTTCTAATTTTTTTTTGTTTACTCACGATATCATACAGCATTGCTACATGTCCTCAAGCTTCCAGTGTTTAACAATTAACAGCGTCCCTCCGTAATAAAAATAAAAGTAATAAATTTCACTCTCACCCCTCTCCGAAATATCGCACAATAATAGATTTCTTTTAGCCAAATGTCGTTCGAGTTGTTATAAATAAAATTGAACGTACTGCTCGACGATACTTGGAATTCGTTACTGACCAGTCACTGCTCTCGAGTTTTCCGAGCTTCCACCACTTCACAGAGGCAAAGATCGGCCGAACATTATCACGCCTTCTCGGTCGGCATGAGGGAGAAGAGATGAAACAGCGGCCAACAGAAAAACGTGGAAAAGACGAAGAGACGTTCACGCGCTCAATGCTTATTCGCTCGGACTCGCCTTTATCATCGTGGACAGGGATGTTGAACGAATGTGCGGGTCGGCCGTTGTGAGGTCAAACGATCACCGATAAGCAATCGACACGAACAACGAATAATTTACCCTATTTTTGCATGTTTGTTGTATATATTACTGTGTGCATCGATGTGGTCGTCGTCGAACTTGCCCACATGGAAAAAAAGTATATTCACGAGATAGATACGGAATATAGAAGTTTTTGTCGTGTAAATATTCGAAGTATCTTTCGAATATATATTGCGTTTTATTTCCCGACATATATTTGGCTGTTATACACGCGATATATGTTAGATACATCTTTTATATATCTGACTTATACCATATAGAGGAGGTATTTTCATAGGGGTGCACTTGGCATTATACGGTCAAATTTTATTTGTTACACATATCGATATATGACACGACGATTATACCATTGATGCGAAAACGCTGAGTCGTTACGCAAGATACTGACATTTATGCAGAGCTAAGCAGAACTAAGCAGAGCTGAACCGCTGATTAAATTCATTCAACTTCAATAGATTTGTTTATTTTTCTTTATATCTTGTAGAAAAATCAAAATTTTTAGCAATCGGGCTAAAATGTTCTACACAAGTCGAATAATCACCAAGGATGCTTGGCATTCAGTTTTTTTCAATAATCCATAAAGCGGTACAGATTTTATAAATTTTTCAATTTATTGAAGAACAAATCTGTTCATCGAGTTAAAAGCTGATAAATCAAACGAGAGTTAAATGAAACAGCGATAAAATAAATCTGATGAACGGTATAACATCTCGTGTATGGTATAAACTCGGTAAATCAAGATTTTTTTTTTTTAAATGTCGGTTCATGTTCTTCTATACTTTCATTTACAAAGCATCCACTTTGAGGAAGTTGAAAAATGATAATTAATGCTAAATTATATTTAAATGATGTTTAAATTATTATTATTCAAAATATACAATGATTAATCATATAATATCACCGAATTTTATTTTTAGCATTTATTTTATTACCGTGGACATAGTTTCCATAATAATTTTGATGAAAAAATGTTCGATCGTAAATCAACTATCGCGAATAATGCTATATTTAGCGTTCTGACAGAGTCAACATTACATGTGTAACACAGATAAAGTCAAGAAGGAAATTTGTAAATCTGGTTCACGTGTTCCGACTGCGAAAAAGGCCGGCAGGTCGTAGCATCGAACAGAAGCGCTTAAGCTACCGACTAGGTCGGTCATACAGCGAGCTTCAATCCCCGCATATATCCTCTCTTTGAGAACGACGATTCGTGCCCGAGGAGACTTGCTCGCGTGGCAAATACGATTTCCTTGCCCACATAGCTCGCGGCTCTCGAGTATTGATTTCTTCACCGCGACAGCTCGAAGTGGCGAACCAGGAGCGCATCTAGAGAACGTAAATGTACCTCGAAAAATCCTACGAGTAAGAAACATTATTTCCCCCTAATAATTCTACGAACAAAAATGATTATATTATAACTTATGTTTTTATTTAAATTATTTGTAGCTCTTTTCACAAATAAATCATGCAGTTTTGACATAAATATCATACATTGTATCGCATTAGTAGTTTGGTATTGAATTACGTGCTAAAAAAAAATCTACTTAATAATTAGGTTCAGATGATTTTGTAACGTTTTTTGTACGTAACGGCTTACACTGGACTGACAACCGAAAAAAATGTCTACCCTGGGTTCTCCCCCGAACGAGTGCGTTACTGAGAGACTCAGTTCGAGGGTAGAAGAAGGGACTATTGGACACGCGCGCAGAATCGTATATAACAGAGTAGGCATCAGGTGGACGAAAAAGCTACACATCTCTAAATATATACATCGAGGCACGAGGTTTCTCGCGGCAGCAGTACGCTCTTTGTCCGAGGGAACAGCACCCGCGAGAAGAAACTGCCGACTAATATTCTCGTGTTTCTCACAGTCGTCGGTCGCGTTATTAACGAAACCACGGGACGTGCGTTTCACGCACGATAGTAACCGATAGAACCGAAGGCCGCAACGGCGTGCTGTGTTAGTGATAACGTCCGGTGAATGAGCAGACTCGCGGCGCGAGGGATGGTTCTCCAATAATCGGATACACAAACACCCTCGAAAAAAAAACAAATTTCTGTTATTTCAAGAGCGAAAATAATATAAAAAGATAAATAAACCTACAAGCAAAGTTTCATCAGAGTAACAATGGCTAATTTATATCTGTATATTTATTTTTATCGATAAAAGAATAAACAACAAGGCTCCTCAAGACTGAGGTGTGCGTGACGTCGCAGTGGAAATAGCGTGGTCAGTGGCTAAACTAGCTGTAAGTTTGCTAGTACGAAAGCGTGAATGGCGGTGTTTATTGTTGCGACAAAAACAAGTCGTGGTACGCGCATGCACGAGTGAATTTTCATTAAAGAAATGTAATACGAGAATGCCCTCTCTCCCCAGAGTGATGTAATATTCGTGAAAATGTGCGGAGGTAAATGTATCAGCTGCACCGGACGCGTAAATACACAGATCGATTTTAGGTGGAAAAAAATTAAGACTTAACTAATTATGATATGGGTCTATGGGTACCGTAAGAATATCGCACGAGTTCGAGGAGCGTAAACAGTAATTCTTATTTATGTTTGTCGAACTTACTGTGTTTATGTTAAATTGGCCTTGGCAGCGATACGAGTTTTGCGCTCTCTTTAGTTACGCCAATGCCCCGGTGAGCCTTGAGTTTTCGGTTTTTGCATTCGATGGAGATATCTCGACGTATCCAGGCTCCACAGAAATTTTATGTTTCAGCAATGAACTTAACAATTATCGAGATATTTTTAGATTGAAAAAAATAACAGGTCGATTCATTGGCTGAAAAAAATACACAGTTTTTTCATTTTTTTTCAAGGCTTCGAGTCTCCACCTTAAGATGTCTTAGCCTAAAGCTAAGCTATATATGTGTATTTTAGCGTAAGATACTTCGCATTAACGTTCGTATATCCGTGTATATTCATCTTATCGTATATCGGATTACTCGTTAGGCTTATCGACCACTCTAGCTGCTCGAACAATGCATTATCGGTTGAGACTTCTTTTGTTGGCGATTTCAGGGTATTTTATCGCTAAGTGTTTGTTGTTATATATCGTTTTCCCTCCGAACGACTGGTATACTCGTGTTACCTAGTTTGAGACTTGGACAAAGGGAGATCGATGAGATCACATCTTCAAAGCTTCTCAGAAATTTATATTGTCCCTTGCGTCAGATTATTTGCAACATAAAAGCTGTGTCGTACGGCCCAGCTCTATTAAATTATAATACTTTATACTTTGTAAAATTAAGGGAGATCGGGAGAATTTGTATTCTTAAATTTTTACTCACTCAGATTACTTTGAGTCAAATTCTTTATTCTTTATTCTTAACTCTCGTAAAAAAACTTCTCATTGTCTGTCGGTGTTTCTCACCAATGTTGCGATTTCGTGGAATCATGTCGTCTACCGACAAATGTCGGTACACGTTATTTTTCACCGTTCGCCCGAGACGGGCAAGTTGCCAATTCACGGTGAATCTTCCGTGTACTTTTGGCTGTGCGAAATTTATAAGCGTGTTATGTGATATGTAAGAGACAGACGAAATAGTCGTGGAACAATTTTGACGAGAAGTTGTTGACTTTAATGTCGATTCAAAGTTATAGTGTAAAGTTGCGGAAACTTTTCATTTTCAGATTGAAAAAAAAAAAAAAAAAAAAAAAAAATGAATATACAAAAAGCCGATGGCTTGCTCTCGGCGGTGATGGCCCGTGAATTGCCTTCGTCGCCCAGCTCGCAACAGTTATTCGGCAATCAGGATGGACAGGTGAGAGTGTGAAATAGCTTATGGATTCGATTAAATCCCAATCCAATTAGTTACTCCATCATGCCTCATGTCCGAGCTACCGTGCTCGGGTGTTATAAAACCGATGACTAGTTGTTTATAGGATTGAAAAAATTATGCGAAAGCTTCGGTGGGACAAAATACAGGGTGAGAAAATTACTATCAAGAAGGACAGTAGCGTCTCGACGACAAAGTACTTGAAAAAAAAAAATCATCACAAATAAAAACTAAACTTAAGACTAGAATAAAAAAAGCAAAATTAAAATTTTACAAAAAAGCCCCTGACTGATAAGTTGTTAATCTGCAAGAAGCACAAAATGTTTTTCATTTCTGTTTTGCATTTTATTTTTTCCTTTTTATTGTCTATCGGATATTGATATTTTGTTCCACCGAAACTTTCCATAACCCCCGTCTCGGGCAGATTCCTTAAATATCGTAGACATACCTGAGTGTATCTGATACGACATAAGATTCGAATATATTCGCACGGTAGTGCTTTTTATTTGTATAATTTTCATAACGATGTTAAAATCTTGGTCTCGATCCGCAACTCGACGGAAAATTATGAACGCAAAGAATACGGAAACATTCTCCTGTGGGGTATGCTACGATGTTTCCAACAGATTTGACGCTGGGAGGGCACGGATAACAAACTGATAATTTCACGTTAATGTCAACCGCATAACAGTTTTCCTTTTCAGCAGGGAAATAAAAAAAATAAAACTCAAAATTATCGCAGATGAAAATCGACATAGCACGCGCATGCGCGAGTGAACTTCGTTCGTTATTTTATTATCCATATGAATAGCATGAAATGAATTTAATAATTTTTTAATAGGACGAAGAGGCGTCCGATTGTCCTCTGCTGACGCCGAGTCCTCCTAATCGGACACCCGATCCGATGGAGAATGGATCGATTTTCAATCCCCTCGAGGGTACACCTCTCGAAATGACGCCTACGCCGACCCTCGACAATATAAATTCCGTCGACGGTCTGAAGGCTTTCATGAACATCGTCAACAGCTCTAGTAAAATAATGAACGACGGTGAGTACTCGCAAATTCTGCGAAGCGGTAAAACGATCTCGCACCGACAATATTGTGCGGTCAGCCCAGTATTATATTTGTTATTACGTCGCGTTCGGGGTACAATAATAATATACTCGAGATCTGAAAGCGTCGACACTCAGTCTCGTTCGTACGCCGATTGTGTAGCTCATGAGTGTAGTGATTTTACATCAGACGTAAAAATGAACAATGCATATGGTTTATTTATGATCGATAAAGGAGATTAACATTCTGAAAATTGTATTTGGTTACACGAGCTCGAAAATCCAAAGTGAATTACTCGGTCGCGTGTTTCGACTGCATCGTAATCGCAAGTTTGCTCCAGGTCAAAGCTGCCTTATAGAATGTGTCGTGTGTTCGCTTAATCATTGCGACAGTCGTAATCGTCGTTTCAGGTGTAACAATGATTGGTTGCATTTAAATGTGCAAACAATGTACAGTCGGCGCACTTTTTTCGTCGCACTGAGAAAAAAAATTGGTTGGATTAACCAAAAGTTTGGTACAAATAAAGCATTGTTTTGTAAAACGATTATTTGCTTCAATTTATTCAAAAAATTTCGATTGAAAGGAACATTTTTGTTGACCTAACCAAATACACCTTTGAACGTATGTCATCGCGCATTTGCTTAATCCAACCATTTATTTTTCTCAGTCCACAAGTCATCGATCTTTTCCATCGGGCTTCTTCTCTTCGTATCCATAATTGATCGCTATGAATAAATTCGATATTACCGATCAACAACGATTTATATAGATCGTTATGCAGTTGTGTGTGGAATTTTTTTTTTTTTTTTTTTTTTTTTCACTTCGAAAGGCATTCTCTTGCGCGCTGTGCGCCTGTGGCTAAACCCGGGAGCTTTGCGCTGATAAATACAATCGCGTTCGTGCTTCACATGAACTTAACGAAAAGTTTCGGCACGTCAGCGCGCTACATTGTCTTTCGTTTAGGCCCGTTAGTATATTGCTTGCGAGACACGCTGGATCATCGATCGTTTGACCGTCTGCCTTGGCCGTCAGTTGAAACGCTGCCCGCGGAGACAGTTTATAAGTCGATACGCTCGAACGAACGTGAATAGTTCGTGACGAGAGTTCGTTAAGTTACGTGTTATATTCGAAGCTACATAAAAATAGCAAAATACTACAATAGAGATGGAAAATTTGTCCGTAAGGAAGAAAAGATTAGGATTGCGGGAACCGGAAGATGAGACCTGCAGTGTGTATCAACTAGCAATATATTTAAAAAAAACACACACAATTTGAAACGTAATACTTTCAGAAGACTAGCAAATAATGAAGACAACATTTTTAACGATTTTTAAGAGCCCAGTTCGCGCGATCCAATGGTGGAATCTAGTAGCAGTGAAGAAAGCAGTGTCACCAACGAGCCCGTCTGCACTCAACTGTTGACACAGCTAAACACGGCCTATCAACATCTCGCACCAGACGCCCAAGCTATAGTGAGTATATATACATATATATATTTTTTTTTTGCAAAAAAGTTAGTCATAAACCCTCAACTTGGGTGTTCGGTGTGAAGGGTTTTATAATTTTGTGAAAGCTGTAAAAAATTGCAGATTTTATAATGGCTCCAAGACACGTGACATAGTTTATGTATGTATGTATAGAGATATTTGATGATCAGACTTTTGCGTCAAGGACTCACGCACCTATTTGCGTACGAGATCCACGGAGATTTGCCAAAAGTCTAGCGATATTTATAATCGTGTTGATAGTGGCTAATCGACACCCACGGTCGAGGCTATGACCGGTCACTCGCTTCATCACATACGGATGGGCAGAGCGGTGTAGAACGAACTATTTTTTGGTATCAATTCTGTCGTGAGACATGCCGGCAAGTCTCATCTCAAATTGGAGATTGGACAATTTTTCCCTGCTCTCTCTCTATACATATATTATCCACGGAAATTGTTAGAATTTCTAATTTACAGCAGCGAGATAGCGCTGTGGGAATTATTCTTTATCGAATTGAGATGCAAATACGCTTGCTTAGCTAACAGCAGTTATCGGACACTCGACACGATCCTATCGTCGCCCTCAATTGCGTCTAATTGAAACTCGTGCCGGTCTTTCGTACGAGTTTTCTCAATTACTTGGACAGTCTATTATATCTTCGTACAGAATATTCGAATGATCGTTCACTTCTCTCGCGTCTTGATTCTTCAAGGTCAAATTTTGTCTTGGCTCAATTTTGAAGACCGGCTCCCAAGATTAAACGCGAAATTTCACGAAACCGCCGAGTAATATTTGTTCTATGCGCATTAGTCGCTTATTCTCGGCAAGACGTGGGAAAATTATGCAATTTTCTCATCGCGATTAAAAATAGCTGGCTGCTGTAATTAATAAAGTGTGTTATAATAATCCAGCATTTGCTTGGGTTGTGTGTGGATGTTTTTTTTCTTCTAACACTTCGTCGATAACTAAAACTGTAATTCTTTAGTTTTACAATCAGGAGAATGGTGGCAAACCGCCACTGGTGCCGATACAATTGATGGTACCGAAACCACCAAAAGACTACAGTTTTATGAGATGGAATTGGCCGAGGATAAGAAAAGTATCGTTCTGGTTCATGGTATGGATACTCGGACTTTGCACTGCACTCGCCATACGTGGAATTGTCATGATGCCAAAAAGGTTAGCAATATTGAAATTATTATCGAAAAGTCACCGAAACAAAAATCATTAGTCGTACATTGTTTTTTTCGTCATTTATTGGTCCTTTAATCTAATAGATTGAAAAATATGTCAATCATTGAACAATAATTCATTTGCAGCCTGTTAAGAAAATGTAGTGTTCTTTTTATTTTACCTTTTAATTCTTGAAATTCTATGTAAGATTAAAAAAATAACATATCATATTGAACATTTTTCCGTTATTGCTGCAATCTCGTGTGAAGTTGTCAGAATTATAAGTAGAGTTTAAATAACAATATATATTTTTTGGCACGTCACAGGTGATTTTTTTCAGTGTTGCGAAATCGAGGATAGTGCACATGAGTATTAGCGATGCCTGTCGTTGAGACTGTATCCTGATGATATTCTTGAATAGATCTAGAAGATATACGTGTATTGATGGATCGATGTAGTGAACAAGTTGTATCAGAACACTATTTTAGTGACCTGACGGCCGTTCAAGTACCACGTTGCTGCGAAACGGACTAATGCAACTTGTGAGCACGTGAGTCTACGAGGCACGCGCGTTGCACCTGTCAGGCATCGGACGTCACCGCGCGACTTCGTGACAAACTTGTTACAATGATCCATTGATAACGTATTGTAGTGTCTCGATTTGTCACTACCCTGATCTTCCTCCCCTCTCGACTTATCTTGCTAAGTTTCCGCACGTGTTTTTATACACTGTACGTAGAGAAAATTTATACGTTACGTCGTATGATCGACACAGAGTATAATAAACATGTCCATAGGTCAGGACCTATGGACTTCTAATAATGGCTATGGACTTTTTTTTCTGAATGAAGCGATGTGATTAACAATTAACATTTGATTATTTATTTATAATATGAATGTATATCGATTTATTCATAGATTATTGATAGATCGTTACAACTTATTCAATTATGCAATTAAACTTCGTCTCGAATATTCAATCTCTGAATCGCCACATTAAATCTATACAGATCGTAGAATGATAATGTTACATCATACAGATGAGTTTATCAATTACGTTTCAGCAATATTTGTTAAGGCGTTAAGGAAATTTGATCCAAATATTGATTCATTGACAATCGATTGACCCATAGATCATTGAGTTTCTTCGTTTAATAAATGATGTAGTTAAACGTATCCAGAAAAATGTTTGATAAAATCAATCACTGTAAAGAGGCATTCGACATAATGTTTCCTCGTTTTGTGATTACACGAATCGATCGTAACATTGACATTATGTTGTTCGTTTTCTTTTGAATTTTTAATATAGGTGCGATCCGGACATGGAGTGGTGGCAAGGCAGTCTTTTCTACGAGATATTCCCAGCATCGTTTCAAGATTCATCGAAAGGAGGCGACGGTATCGGTGATCTTCGAGGCATAACGATGAGACTCGATTATCTCAAGGATCTCGGTGTCAAAGGTGTGCGATTGAATTCGATATTCAGTTCGAAACATTATCCGGAACGATACTCGAGCGTTACCAGCCTCACAGATATCGACGAGAATCTCGGTACGCAAGAAGACTTCGACGCTCTCTTGGCAAATTTGCACCGTAGAAATATGAGCCTCATACTCGATCTGCCGCTCTATCCGTTCGTGAAAAGTCTCACCGGTGGAATGATTCGTAGATTACGATCGGAGGAAAACGAGACTGAGTTTTTACGAGAAAAACGAGTCGATAAAGAAGCTCCGAATTTAATGAAAAATCCATCGACCGAATTGCCAGAAATTCTATCGACGATTTCAAGTGCATCGACAGTCCCAAAAGCAGCTTCGATTATCGATGTTACATCGACAAAAATTTCTAATCTTCACGACATCAGACAGGAAGCCTATGTCTCGTCGATCCACGTTAATCCGGAATCGGACGAGCACGTAGTTACGAGAGCGATAAAATTTTGGGCAAAAAAGGGTGTCGACGGATTCTACCTAAAGGGCCTGAAACATTACGTCAACGACGCGAATTTCGTTCAACTTTTGAACGATTGGAGAATCGTCTCGGAATCTTACAGGATACTGATATGCGACTGGGAGACTCTGAAGATCACGCCGGAAGGTATAGCTAAGGATACACTTCTGGAAATTCTCGATCTCGTTGATGTCAAACTGCGGCTGTCGAACGGCACGAAAGACGTCAAGGCTCAGATCGATGAGGTGACGAATGGTATTCTATTCGCCGAGCCTTACAGCGGTCATCCTTGGGTTCATTGGTCCATCGGAGGGGTCAATACTACGAGAGTTAGTTCGATGCTCGAAGTTAAAAACGCTAGTGCGGCTGTGACGCTTTTGGGAATGATGCTGCCGGGAACCCCGAGTATTTTCTACGGTGACGAAGTAAGTCGACGAATCGATCTGGATAAAAAGAAAAAGTGAATTCTCAGATGAATTTTGAATAAATTCATCGATTTTTTAACGACAATTTAACGAAGCTGCCTCATTCTTTTTTTCCAGATCGGCATGACAAATTGCGATTGTAAAGATCATCAGGATATCAATCACGTGCACAATCTAGTGCCGATGTACTGGGAAGGTGTCGCAGATTCTAAGGAAAATTTTTCTTCCCACGGTGTGATACCTTGGCTTCCGATTTCGGCGCCGCCAACAGAGTCCGACATGGCAGGCGCTGTCATGGAGATGTCTAAATTACGACAGAGCGCGGCACCGATATTCGTTGAGGCTGCGTTAAAGCACCACAGAGTAACTGCTAACTGCGGCGTCAGGTAAAATCTTACTATGTAACATTGGTATGTGTGTGCGTTTTTTTATTTATTAATTTAATACTTATCGATTAACGATCAGGTATTCGGAAGATGAGCTCATAGTAATCGAGAGATGGTACCCACGCCAGAATACTTACGTATTCGTCGCGAATCTCGGCAGCAAATCGCAAACGAAAGATCTATCCTCGCTTTACTACGATGGCCACGTGGTCGTTGGTCCACCCGGTAAGATAAATCAAGACGTTTTCTTCAAGCGACTGTCTGTTGCGCCCGGCGAAGCTTACATCATCAAACTGGATAAGTGAAGGCGATTATGTATCGTATAAAACTGGAAGCAAATTTTAAGACTATAACGGATCGCGCAAAAACGTAAACAGGAACAACAAACAACAACATTTTTGTCACACCGAAAGTGCACGATTCAGATGAACGAAGCCTTTCGCATTGGTGCATTTTTTCGTTTCGGTGCGAGAAAGAGATAGTAAAATAGGAGAATTGATTCCTTCACTTTCGGATTTTTTTTTGTCTATGGGCCAAGGAAGCGTGAATGTTCCAACTTTCCCCACACCCTCTCATTCCGTTTCTTTGCCAAATCACATCTTTAACACTCGACTGCAAACAATACAAATCTTTGTAAACAGACATAGAGCTGAAAGATTATTTTTCATTGTAGAAAATAAGATAAATAAAAAAAAACCAATTAAACTACGTGTTATAGGTGATAAACGATAAATAATTATCGTCAGGGGGTGTGTTCGAGCGTGGAACGCTTGAGCAAAGGAGTCTCGTACACGCAATCTCTTCAAGAAAGCTTGCTCAAATCAACGAAACTATAAATGAAAAGCCTCGCTTTAAAAAAAATTATTTTCTACATTTTCAATTTTTGACATGCTTACTCAATTGTGTTTTGTAACCGTTCAGCATACTTTTCCGTCTTTCTTTTTTTTTTTTTTTTGTGAAATATAATGAATTTCTTAACATATACCGAACAGGATTTATTGCCCATTTTAGCGGAAGTAATATTGTCGAAAAAAATATACTTGTTGAAGGTTTTGAGAATGGCGTTATTTGTTTTTAATTAAACTGCCGTTTTCATTATTAAAAATGATATTGAAGATCCGTCGAGTTTCTCGCAAGTGGTCCTATCCGCTGCCGTTTCTATATAAGCAAAGTTTGAGGCGTATACGAACGAGGTTCACTCGAGCAACACTGCGGAGCCACAATCGGAGTTCTCGTGACTCTAATATAGCTCTGAGGAAGGTCCCTGGATCCCTGGCAGCGAGTGCCGTAGCGTAATCTGCTATTAGCCTCCGCCGTCTTCTTGAATTTGGATGGGACTATTTGTAGTACGATCCTCGAGTTGGGCGTGAGTGTATTGGTCAAAGCAAAGTAATGTGTTTGAATCGATGTAAAATTCGGTCAACTCAACAGGGCCTCTTCCGAGGGAATCTCATTCTTTTATCTCAATTTTTTCTTTATCAAATCACAATTAACACCCACGTACATACACACACACACATAAGAAATTTGTAAAGATTGATATTTAATTAATCAACAGAGGGAAATACATTTGGTATTTTTATTATGGTTCTATATATTATCAACATTTTTATGGATATAATATTTACATAGAAAGTGTGCGACGAAATATGATGGTAAATTCGCGGAGAGTAACTAAAGTTGTAATAATAAAAAAAATGGGTTCAAAGATTTTGATATTCAATTTTTTTATTTCTAGATCCTGGACACCGTGAACGATTATTTTTTACGCTTTAATAATATAAATATAAAATAACATAATTTTACTGACTTCCCCTGCGTCTATCAAAACATATTTTCGTTTGACACTAGGATTTCAGCATCCTTGAAAAGAATACCATTACAGGTGTTGTTACCGACCGGACGCGGCCAAGAGGAAAGAACGGTATGACACTTCACCTTAACAACTTCATGCGATTAACACTTGTGAAGAACTTTTTAGTCCAGTTTTTTGCAAAAATGTTATTCTGTGGTTATTTTTTTTTGTTTTGGTGAAAAAAAAAATGTCTAGATTTTCATGAAAACGTCTTCAGAATGTTCCAAAACATCGAAAAATCAGCTTTATAAAGAATGGTCGGATGTGTGTGCGTGCGCACGTGCGTACGTGTGCTGAATTTCCACCTACCGCATGTGTGGTTAGTAGTCAATGATTTTTCAAAATTTCATGGAATCATCTTCAGTTGTTTTTTTCGTGGCGACTTTCAATTTTTTCAACAATATCTGTGCGTGTTCTAGCTCTTACAATTTTTTAGCTATCGGGGTAAAAAGTTGTACACAAATGGAATATGATCGTCCGATGATCCCTATTCAATTTGGGAAGAATCGATCGATCCGTTTAAATTTGATGTAATTTTGAATTTTTTGAGATATTAGGTACTTTATTTTAGACGCAATTTTCCGTATTAAATATTCATCTATGAATAAAATAAGTGGGATATTCATGATCAACGTGGAAAAATACATAACATATAGTCCTGGAGCGAGGACTAACGAAAAAAGTTTATTGGGCATTTTCATTTCATGGGGTTAATTTTATCAAAAATATTTGTAAAATGAACAATTTCTATTTTTTTTTTTTTACTAAAGTACCATTTCATGACTAAACGATACTTTATGAAAGAGCAGTTTAACAATAAATTCTGAACATTTCTTCTCTGAGCTATACTACGATAATTTCAACGGCTTAGACGCTAGTAGGGCACGGATATCAAACGGAGATCTTCGCATCACCGTCAAATGCATCCCACTTCGCTTTTTTCCGGTATTAAAAAAGAACTGCGAAAAGACTTTTCGTGGGGTCGGATAGAAGTAATAACGGAATTCGCAGTGACGTTATTACAATGATAGTCAGTGGCATGGGAAACACCGATTACGTCCAAGTATAGACCCTCCGGATTGTCCACTTGAAATATCGTCGACATTAGTATAATGCGATCATAAATTATCCAACGAGTCCTGCGATGATCGTGAATCGAAGTATATCTTACATCGGTGGAAGCCATCGACTCTTTCGTCTCCTAGTTCTTCGGCGACTATGGACAGGAAACATTGTCTCGAGACATGACTGTAAGAGAGTATGACGAGCTGCTGTGCGAAACTTGATTCGAATGACGAAAGCATTTTTTTTTGTTAATTCTCAGAACAATTTTGATCGCGTCGGTGAATTGTTAAAATAGAACAGAAGACTTCTTTCGGTTGGTGGTATATGGCCCCTAGATTCGACTTATGTAAGATCCGGGTTTTGGACTATTTATCTAACCATTCATTTGAGCATGGAGTACGCTGATCTCTTTGACGTTTTGGGTGATCTTGAACTTACGGTCACGAATCTTTTGGAGACGGTGATACAAGCGATGATTTTTACAAAACTCATCGTTATTCGTCACAGCAAAATGTTGCGCGGTCTTATCGTCGCGATAGAGGAAGATTATGAAGCCGAGAATTACGAGAGTTTTGAGGGGAAAAAAAAAATTATCTGAGGTTTCATTTGTTAGCAAAAGTTTTTTTCAACCTCATGAGGCCGTCGATTTTATCCGCTGCAACGTTGTACTACCTCAAGCCATTGGAACATTTCCTTCGAAGAAGTGAGTATTGTAGCATTGAGCCCCCATTATCAAAATTAACATTCGTTTTACTACTCTAAAGCGCTCTTACCTCCTTAAGACTTGGTGCGCGAAAATTGTACTTTCTTCACATATACGATGTATATAAGAACAATATTATAATCCAACAAAAATTGTATTGCCAGATTATGGTCTAGATACTGCAACCGTTTGACTATCGGCGACCACCCGAGGCCGAGTCCAACTCTCTGTTATCGGCGCCAAGTAAGAGGGCGCGAGGTGTACGTGGCATCACCTCCCAGGATCGAGCGGCGGTTGGATCGATAACTGACCATGCGCATGCGCAGAAGCATAAACGACGAGTCGGCTTGCCGTCACTTGTCCTAAATCTCATAATCCCGAACGCTCCAAACGCCCAAAGTTCATTCATCCGACGTAGCGGTTACCTGTAATCTACTGAAGGACTAGAACACTGAATGTTCAAAATCACGAAATATTATTTTGCCGACTTGTCATAATCCCGACGGTTTAATATACCGAAAATCGATTGCCCAAAATTCATTCACCCGACGCGTCTCATTTGCCCGAAAATCTGTTTTACCATCGTAGAGCTCGTGATGACCGACAGTCGTAACTCCGGTAGTCGATAAGTAGAGTTCTAAAATTTTAAATATAATCGCCTCGCCGTAAGATCGCTTGTTTGAAAAGATCCCAAGCGTACAGTAATGGTATTTTATCGTAAGTTATGTCAAATCTCAATTGTTGCAACAATTGAAATTTCACATATCGTAGGTTAAGATAGCATTAGCATACGTTCAGGATTTCACATCCGAAGAAGTTATCTAATCTTGTAAATAAATGGATGCATTGTTTTCTTCAATTAAGTACTAGCCATAATCGTGCAATTGTCTTGAAAGTGGCCATGTCCGCGATTTTCCAATTTGAACTGTGTTGCGTCCTGGGATCGATGGCTATTTACCGATCGATAAGAATAAAGTCAACAAACTAATTCTCTACTATACCGACTATGGTTACGTCGGATAGTTACAAAATCAACCATGGGATCACCTTTGATCGGGTGTCGGTAAAACACCAACGCTTCCACCACTTACCGTACCATGGCTCAGCATGCCAACAGGGTAAAGCGCCACACGGCCCTTCTCAGCGGGAACAAAAGGAAACACCTATACAATAACGAACGAGTGACCCGCCATTCCGTCGCCGCGGGAAAACCCTCGCGCAGCTGAACAACATATTTGTATCTTTTTCTTTTTCTAGTACTTCTTTAGTTTTACAACCCATGGAAAGGGCCATTCTATTCAAAAATAAACCGTCATAAAGTAACTCTCTCCAAAAGGATGAAGGCAATAAAACTGAAAGTTCGAACAGAGAAAAACCAATCGCCCTGCTCAAGTGGCTTTCACCACTCGAGACAGGGCACACGTGGACTCTTTGTTTCATCTTTTTCTTTTCCCTTCATTCTTTTCTTTATGCTACAACGTACATGGCTAAGAATATATATTTTCACCATGTATACTCTTATATACTTACACAATTATATCCGCATTACTACATAACTTTAGGTGTAAAAGTTATAGATAATCGAATCAGGATTTCCTTATAATTTAGCGTTATGTTACATAGCTGTACCAACCATACAGCCATATTCATTTAAATTAAGACAAATATTATTTAATATTATATCAACCCATACCATCTCTATTCAAACACTTATTTTTGTCAACAAATTACAATATAGTTAAGGCGAACAAAATATCTAGAATGTATTCTAAAAAAAGAATAATTTACAATATAGTTAAACTAACCATCGCAAAATACGTAGAATATATTCTAAGGTTATATAAATACATATACAATATATATATATTTTTTTTTTCCTATGAATTCGGGTAAAACAGCCTTGTATGCGTTTTCCCCCTCCTACGCTGAGTCATGGCAACACGCATATATAAACCAGCTCCGCCTCTGGGTTGGGGCTGAATCTACCCGTCGCCAATAGGCAGCGAGGTCGTAAAAGCCCGTCAAACTCTAAAAAGGTCCACCACAGTCAGTCAGTACTGTGGTGTTCTCCAAGGAAGCAACAAGTTCTTTTCGCTAAATCAATATTTTTGACTTTACTCAGTTTAAGAGAAAATCCTAATTATAATTAAATTAGTTTAATCGCATCGTATCGAACTTATATATTAACGTTTTATTGAAAGCAATTTTACAATATATTTTCTTTCATTACTTAATTCAAACCAAAGTGAGTGCATTTATTTACAACGAAACCCTCCATAAAAGACTTGAAGGCAAATACCTATTGGTAATCATCCGTTGTTCAAGTAACGATTAGAGGAAAAGATTAACCGAAAAAACTACCCCATTTTCGAGGTACCAGTTGTGAATTTTCGCGAAAAATTGATTGTTTCGCGAGATATCGTTAAACGCCCTTAAGGACGCGAGTCCGAAGCTTCTGTCCGGACTTATTGTACACTTAGGTGTTAGAGAAAAAGGTTCACCGAAAAAACTACCCCATTTTTCGAGGTACATCACCCCCGTACGATTTAATCAGAAAAATCGGTGGTCTCGCGAAATATCGTAAAACGCCCTTAAGGACCCGAGTCCGAAGCTTCTGTCCGGGCTTATCGTACACTTAGGTGTTAGAGAAAAAGGTCTACCGAAAAAACTACCCCATTTTCGAGGTACATCACCCCGGTACGATTTAATTCAGAAAAATCGATGGTCTCGCGAGATATCGATAAACGCCCTTAAGGACGCGAGTCCGAAGCTTCTGTCCAGGCTTATCGTACACTTGGGTGTTAGAGAAAAAGGTCTACCGAAAAAACTACCCCATTTTCGAGGTACATCACCCCCGTACGATTTAATTCAGAAAAATCGATGGTCCCGCGAAATATCGAAAAACGCCCTTAAGGACGCGAGTCCGAAGCTTCTGTCCGGGATTAACGTACACTTGGGTGTTAGAGAAAAAGGTCTACCGAAAAAACTACCGTATTTTCGAGGTACATCACCCCCGTACGATTTAATCGGAAAAATCGGTGGTTTCGCGAGATATCGTTAAACGCCCTTACGGACGCGAGTCCGAAGCGTTTGTCGGGGTTATCGTACACTTGGGTGTTAGAGGAAAAGGTTCACCGAAAAAACTACCCTATTTTCGAGGTACATCACCCCCCGACGATTTATTTAAGAAAAAAATAATTCATTGTAACGTACAGTGAATTCTCTGTAACGTACACGCTGTTCAAAGCTTATATAGTCATAGATTATGTGCTGAAATATTTATGGGGGGCATTGTATTACCAAAATCATATTTGTTGTAATATACAAAAGTTTATGTGCGACGAGAAATTAAAAGATTGCGTTGCTGTGGTGCCATAACCTCTCAGCGCATCCGTCATATGCGGGGCGCGGGAGCTGGAAAAGTGTTGCAAACTTGCAACGTTTCAAACTTCACCGCGATATTTCTTTGTCAGCAATAATCTGCTGACAAAAGTATAAACTTCTAAGAATAATTTCATATGCGGTGATTTGTACAATGTAACGTTAATAATGAATGTCCTTCTGAACATTTGCTTCATTTGATCGTATATAGATGACGTCTTCGAAGGAGAAATAGGCGAAGAGATAAGCATAGACTTGGATGTGCCGGAACGACCGTTGTCCCCGCGGACTGATCCTTTGGATATTAACAGTGTTGTTACGGAGCAAGTCATTGACAACGGTAATTAACATATTTATTTATTTCAAATTTCAGCACATACGAATTATTCGCATTAATTCGCTCTCATTCGTGTGATAATTACATAAAGCTGCAAAAATTGCTGCAAATATTAATTACTATTCCATCGTACAAACGCGACGTCTCAGGAGATTTAAACGGAGACATGAATACGCAGGGAAGACCATCTTCTCCGATCGCTGACCCGTTGGCGTTTGATATCGGCAATGACGAGCAAGTCGCTAACAACGGTAATTATCATATCATATTTGATATGTTTTATCATGATCGAGTGCATTCTGTTGCTATAACTCTTTCGGTCATTACTATATCTTTGCTATCCTCCTTGTCATCAGAGCCTGTTTATCGAAAACCGATTTCATTCTCTCTTTTAAGTTTCTACACTGTCAATTGATCAAAGCATTTATCTTCGTGGCCTCTGCTCTATCTTTTTGTTTAAAGTTTTCAGCTTCTCAGCAATACTATTCTGTCAAACCTTCTTCTCTGATAAACTCTCCTATCCTTTTTATTGTACATTTTCGCAATTCTCTTTGTCACGTATCATCACTGCCTGTTTGTCGAAGTTCATTCTCGTTCATTCTCTTTATCAAGTATCTTCGCTGTCCATTATTCTAAGCATTTCCCTTATTGGTCTCTGCGCTACCCTATTATTTAGACATGTTAGCTTCATCGCTATTCCTCTCTGCAAAAATCCTATTCATTAAGGTAGTACTAGCGAACAGCCTGAACCCACGTGAATTCAGAGAGAATTGAGAGAGGAATTGCGAACACTTCTCGATGAGATAAAAATCGGAAAAAAATCAACCGTATGGAAGGTACTGAAAAGATTAATTTTGCATAACAATAATTCCAAAATGTTATTAACAAATTAACTAAAAAAAAATTTCCCAACAAATCACCCGGCAACCTAACTTTTTCTTTCTATGAAAACGATGTGTTAACTTTTCTGAATACGTATGAATTTTTTCAGAATTTTGTGTAATTTTTGAAAATCGCGTTTTTAGTTAATAAAAAACGTAATTTTCAAAAATTACACAAAATTTTTTTCATAAAAAGAAAAAGTTAGTCTGCCGGGTGATTTGTTGAACAATTTTGTTTTCATTCATTTGTTAATAACATTTTGGAATTATTATTATGCATAAACAATCTTTTCAGCCTTCCATATGCTTGATTTTTTTCAAATTTTTATCTTATCGGGAAGTGTTCGCAATTCTCTCTCAGTTCTCTCTGAACTCACGTGGGCTCAGACTGTACGCTAGTACTTACCTTAATAGATCACTAATAGAATATTCACTAATAGATTTTTTATTCTTTTTATTGCACATCTGTGCTATAGTCTTTGTTATCAGTGCCTGTATGTTAAAGAACTCTTCCATTCTTTCTCTTGAGATTTTGGGTTGTCTATTCCCTAGCATGTCAAATGACCGTCTTTAACGACTATCAAAAGACCCAAAAAACGACAGGGGCTCAATTTTCGAGTTCGTTCGAGATTTGCGCGAGCGCTCGAGATGCTCGAATGGTCGAGTCGAACGAAACGAAAAAATGGTATTTTCGAGCACGTTCGACATGGCTTTCGAACGGTATCTTGTATGCGACTTGAATGCAGTATTGCCAAGTTGCTCTTTTTACTTATCAACCAATGGACAAGCTAGTCTAATAGAAAGATAGCTGTTTTAAAAAAATGAGGGCTTTTCAAAATAGGAGAATTGTGTCAATGCGTATAATAGCTTTATTTTATTAATTATTGTTTTATTTAATACAGAAATCAAGTTCGAATCTCTCTCAACTTACCTATTTATTGATAGATAAGATAAATAAACTCTTTACCAATAAATATAAATAAAACACATGCATATATAATTCATTTAATTAATTCGTTACACGTATGCGCTTATTGTGTATTTGTCTCTGCCAAGTTTTTCTCAGCGGTAAAAAAGTACATGGACAGAAATCTTTATTGAACAAATTCCAAAACATTAACTTCTTTGCCAGAAGAACGTCGACCTGTCGAGGATCGCATACCCACAACATGTGACCTTCAGACCTCTGGAGCCTCGGTTCTCGGTATGAATGAAGCGACGGTAAGCGCGCGGAGTGTTTTATTGCTCGTACCTGAAGCCTTGAATATGTATATATCGTGAATAATGTTAACAGAATTTTCGTAGAGGTGTTAAAAAAACCTCCGTACTAAATAACACATGTTACCACGACCCTTCCTTTAATAAAATGGTTAAAAGAGGAAGTAGCGTGAAAATGGATAAGCTAAAAGCATTACTGTTTCGTCTACGGACGGGTGAACACGGAAATTGCAAGCGTACAATACCATGGAGCGTGCAGTACGAAATTATATCACTGAAGAGCAAAAACAACTTCTCATTGCTTTAGTAAATAGCAACCCTAAATTTATTTCTGGAAAATTTACAAGTGATTTTACGAAAAACCAATCGCAGCAACTGTGGACTACGATTAGCGGCGAGCTAAATCAAATACAGGGAGCACAAAAAACCTGGGAGAGATGGCGTAAAGTAAGTATTTGTATGTTATGTGATGATACCTTTTCGTGTTGTCTCCCAATGCTGGGTCGATCGGGGAGTAAGCGGGGGTGTAGGGAAGGGGGAAATAACGGTCCGAAGTTTTGTGTAGAAAACTAAAATATTATATTCTTCAATAGGTCAACGTGGCAAAAATAACAGGTGAAATGATAATCGGGGAGGGAAATGAGAAAAGAGCTTAACAGCGTTAATCGAAGTTAACAATCGAATAAAACAAAATAATAGGGGGAACGGAATAGTCAAATAATAATCGCTATAACTGACTTGAAAAAGCTTATACAAAAAAACTAGGTTTATCATAAATATCGGGACGGCAGGGGGTTGGGGTCGGTCGCACGGAAAAAGGGGGGGGGGGCTTGCCGGTGAAAACTCTACACAAAAAAACCTCGATCGGGCTAAGATCGAAACTCAGGAGAAAAATAAGAATACCCAAAAAAAATAATGAAACTCGAAAAATGATTAAACTCAAAATAAATTGTCAATTGTTGTTTTTGGGCGCCAGCTACTTTCTCGGCGTAGCACCGTAACTCACAGGAAAAAAAGAAAGACAATAGGCAAATTTGCGCGGCACGCGGCTAGCAAGGAACGGGGGGGGGGGGGGGGGGGGGAATGAGACTTCTCAGGGCGGGGACACTGTTCCAGGGCTTCTTGACAAATTACCTCGGCACACAAACTGGTAAAAATTACAATAATGAAATTCGGTAAATACTCGCAAAAATGCGTCTCGGGGAACGGGGAAAAATAATAATAACTTATAGGAACGCACGCGGAAAAATCCCGCGAATACCACCACTCACGCGCACGTGTTCGGATATCTCGAAAAAGGTCGGCGCACGTGGCGGCCGGTACTCGACGGTCGAAAAAAGTCACAATAAAAACGCTTACAATTACCAAAAAAGAGGGCACGGGTAAATGTTCAGGGGTCGGGAGGATGGGAAAAATCGAGAAAGGGGCAGGCGGGGGAAAACTTATGCGCTACTCACGCAACCTGGTCACTCGTAAAATATCGGTTACAACCGTCCGATATTTCGCACAGTATTCCTCTCAATATTCCTCGATTTGCCGGGTCGTCAATATTCCTTTTAAGCCAAATCGTGTCCTTGGGCGATGGCTTATTGGTCGGTACTCTCCGGGAAGGAGTCTTGCTCTCGACGGGGACAGCCGAGTCGTCTTAAAATGTCCTTAATATCTCTTAATATTTTCGCTCTGATCACACACACACTCTCTTTCACACGCCTGGGCTCGAAGTGATGTCGGCCGTGCTACTTCCGGCTTCTTCTCCGACCTTAGGGTCGGTCTCGCAAGTTAGCGTTGGGATGTCGGTCTCTGATTGGCGGGTTCCGGGACTGGCTGCTGGTGGGCGTCGGGATTGGCCGCGCGGCCGTGCTAATATTTCGTCGCGACGGAAGACTCGTCGCGACGTTCGGCGCGCGCACCCTCGTCATCGATTTGCCCATCGATCGGCGAGCAGTTCCTTGCGTCGGGAGGTGGCGGTTCCAGGCGGCGAGTTGGCGAAGTGTCTCCTGTGACAGATCGCGGCCGAATAGTGTTTTTCCCTCGACGACACACCTCGTCGGTTTAAACTCGGCAATCCGAGCCGAGAGGGTGTCGCCGGGTTCTTTGGTGTTGGTGGACGAGTCGGAAAGGAGGCTCCGACTCGTCAGGATTTTCCCCAGGGCTGGCAAGGTCGGACTGGGATTTTCGGACTGGTCTTCGATTTTGAGGTTAGTGCTTGAAGGGTCTGGCTGCGTCTCAAATTGTTGGCTGTTTAGGTTGTTGGGGTCGATTGGTGGTGCGCAGGGGTTCAATTTCCCTCCTGGATGGTCTGCGATGGCTGCGATGGGTCTGCGGTGTCTTCGATGGGTCTGCGGTGGCTGCGCTGGGTCTTCGGTGGGTGCATCGAAGGGCTGACGGGGCCTTCGATAAGTGAGTTTGAGGTCTGACGGGGAGGTAGGGGATGAAGGTCAGTCAGGGAAAGGGGTTAACAAAGTTACTAATCGTTGCTTAAATTGTAGTCCTAATTCCGGTTTATTCCCTAGGTGAGTGGTGGGACTCCGAGCCAGGCAGCGGAAGGAAATTGTGACGTGCCACGTCACAACTCCCCCCCACTTGCCGAAAGTTCGTCTCTCGACAACTTGAGCAACATTCATACTGGGGGTGTACGGGGGTGGGTCTCGGGAAAAGGGGAAGAGGTTGGGACTGGCGGGTTGGCAAATGTAAAGGGCAGTCTTGTAATCGTAATAATACCGTTCTTTTTCAGTCTTATACTCTCCTTTGCATCGTGGTTACAACTAGACCCTCTTTGCAATTAGGAGACAAAATCTTTGTACTGTGGTCATTTTGGACCCAAATAATAAACGAAAGAAAACAAAATAACATGATTGGCCTCTTGGTGGCAAGTACTGGGGGTTGGGGGATTCATAAGAAAAAGAACGGGAAGGGGAGTGACATTATAATCAGGGGAATAGCGGATCAAAGGGTTAAAAACTAATATACTGCGTAAGGGGAAAAAAAGGGGTTCGGGAAACTTCTGTTTAGCGAGGCGGTCTAGGGCGGTTTTTGATGCGGGTCTGGCATTTTTGGCAATCGGTGGCCGGGGAGGGTGGGGACTGACTGGGCTCTTGTTTTTCGGGGGTGGGTTTCTGGGAAGGGGGGGGGGGGGGGCAAATGATTTCTCCATGTATTGTCTCGAATTAAACTTTACTTAATACTGCTCGTATAATTCACAAGCTCTTTAATAAACTTCTCGGGTGTTACTGGGTAAGTAGCACGAGAATCAGAGAAAGAAAATAAACACAAACCTAGTGAAAGGGCTTAATCTCGCACTGACAGTGCCTTACATAATCGGGAATCGTATCCGGGGACGTGCAATGGTCAGGTGGGGGTACTTTGGGAAATTCTATGTGTTATATCTTGACCTTTGGGAATTTTGGGAACTCTGGGAAGACCCTGTACTTAATGTACACTCTGAGGGTCCTATACTCAGTGTACTTGGGAAACTTCGAAGGCTTATGGGGCTAGCAGGGGAACGGGGGTAGGTTTGGGGATATTGAGGGTTGATTCCGGGGCAGCAGGGGACACGCAGGTCGAGAGTGGGCCACGTTCGGAATTTTGGGGGCGGTGAAACAAGGGAATTGGGGTGGGGAAAGGGTACTCGAGGGGTTTTAGGTACTGGGTCAGGCGGTCGGGGACTTATGAACCTCGGGATCCTTGGGGTGAGTCTTCTGCCTCTTGGAGTGCGGTGTTCGACGCGATACGCGCAAATGTTGTTTGCCGGAAAACGTCGCGGGAAAAACCGCGGATCCAAGAACTTTCTTAAGGCTGGGACTTCTGGGCAGGGAGCAGGGCACCGTACGGGGTGTGCCATGAGAGGGGGTATGTGAGAGGTGGAGGAGAAGGAAGGGGACGTGAAACCAGATTCTGGGGAATTCGTATTACTCCTATTTTTATAGGCGGGCTTTCTTACGATTGGGGAGGCTTTGGGGTGATAACGGGGTTCGGTTTGGACAGACTTGTTTTCCGAAGGTCTGGGGGAAACGGGGTTAACAGGGCTTGACTCTACTTTACTATCTTTTACGAAGGGGCTTGGACTTAATTGAAACTCGTCGGGTGAGGTCTTCTCACCCACGACTGGACTGTAACTCGGGCCTCGCTTTAGCGCAGCAGCCTTCAGCCGCTTTGCTCTCTGAAGACGGGAGATCGACGTTAGTTTTACAAGAAATTTTTCTCCCGCTTCAGTCCGATTTCCGGTTACTCTTGACATAAACTTTTCTAATTGGGTCTGGGGTTTCTCCTTTCGGGCTGTACGGGGTGTTGGGGGTAAACTCAAGCAAAAGGAAGGGGACTCTGTTGTCGGGGCGGGGGTGACTGGGTTCGGGGGCAACTCTGGATTCACTGTCTCCTCGCTGAGGTCTATTAACAATCCTTCTGATTTGAAATTTGAGGTAACGGTAGGGGCTTCTGCTATTGGGGCGGGGGTTGGGTCTACGGTATTTGGGGGAGGGTGGGGACTATCATTTCGACCGGGGCTTCTGTTATATTTTACGGAGGTCGGTTCTTTATCACGTTCAGCGAGTGCCACTCGTAGGGTGCACGGGGCTTCCGAACCACGTTCGTCTTTTAACGGATCCCATTCCGTGGGCACTTCCGGGAATCGTCGGCGGACGATGGAACGTAAATAACGGTCGATCATTTCGTCCCTCGTGCCGTATGCACTCAAACCAGCTTGGTCACATAATCTGAGTAAATCGGTTACATTGGGGAGGGCCTGTAGTGTGCGAAAAATTTGGGCAATCTGGGCTTGGGTTTCGGTAGTGGGGGTAGGGCCTATCGGGGCAGCAAGGGTTAACGGGGTTGCGGGTTTGGGTCTGGCGGGTTGTGTTTTGGACGTAGTGATGCAGGGCGACAGGGCTGGGGTGACTTGTAGATGGGAGGTAAGGTGTTCCATGGCAAAATAGATGCAATAATCAGGGTGTGTATGGGCGAGGGGGGGTGTACTTACTTGCCAACAATAGAATTCGCGAGTGGTGGTAATTCGCGAAACAGCGGCAAAAAAAAAAAAAGAAACAATTATTCAATATAGGGGGTACAAGGGGGGGAGGGTATGTTCTGTGCCGAGGTGAGCACTCTTTATCAGCTTCAGAAAAAAAATCCCCACTCGAGGAGCGAAAGGGTCGCTGCCCTCGAGGGTACCAAATTAAAAAGAAAATTTAATTAATTTAATTTTTTTTTTTCTGATATTACAGGGCCCCACGTTGGGCGCCACTTTGTGATGATACCTTTTCGTGTTGTCTCCCAATGCTGGGTCGATCGGGGAGTAAGCGGGGGTGTAGGGAAGGGGGAAATAACGGTCCGAAGTTTTGTGTAGAAAACTAAAATATTATATTCTTCAATAGGTCAACGTGGCAAAAATAACAGGTGAAATGATAATCGGGGAGGGAAATGAGAAAAGAGCTTAACAGCGTTAATCGAAGTTAACAATCGAATAAAACAAAATAATAGGGGGAACGGAATAGTCAAATAATAATCGCTATAACTGACTTGAAAAAGCTTATACAAAAAAACTAGGTTTATCATAAATATCGGGACGGCAGGGGGTTGGGGTCGGTCGCACGGAAAAAGGGGGGGGGGGGGGCTTGCCGGTGAAAACTCTACACAAAAAAACCTCGATCGGGCTAAGATCGAAACTCAGGAGAAAAATAAGAATACCCAAAAAAAATAATGAAACTCGAAAAATGATTAAACTCAAAATAAATTGTCAATTGTTGTTTTTGGGCGCCAGCTACTTTCTCGGCGTAGCACCGTAACTCACAGGAAAAAAAAGAAAGACAATAGGCAAATTTGCGCGGCACGCGGCTAGCAAGGAACGGGGGGGGGGGGGGGGAATGAGACTTCTCAGGGCGGGGACACTGTTCCAGGGCTTCTTGACAAATTACCTCGGCACACAAACTGGTAAAAATTACAATAATGAAATTCGGTAAATACTCGCAAAAATGCGTCTCGGGGAACGGGGAAAAATAATAATAACTTATAGGAACGCACGCGGAAAAATCCCGCGAATACCACCACTCACGCGCACGTGTTCGGATATCTCGAAAAAGGTCGGCGCACGTGGCGGCCGGTACTCGACGGTCGAAAAAAGTCACAATAAAAACGCTTACAATTACCAAAAAAGAGGGCACGGGTAAATGTTCAGGGGTCGGGAGGATGGGAAAAATCGAGAAAGGGGCAGGCGGGGGAAAACTTATGCGCTACTCACGCAACCTGGTCACTCGTAAAATATCGGTTACAACCGTCCGATATTTCGCACAGTATTCCTCTCAATATTCCTCGATTTGCCGGGTCGTCAATATTCCTTTTAAGCCAAATCGTGTCCTTGGGCGATGGCTTATTGGTCGGTACTCTCCGGGAAGGAGTCTTGCTCTCGACGGGGACAGCCGAGTCGTCTTAAAATGTCCTTAATATCTCTTAATATTTTCGCTCTGATCACACACACACTCTCTTTCACACGCCTGGGCTCGAAGTGATGTCGGCCGTGCTACTTCCGGCTTCTTCTCCGACCTTAGGGTCGGTCTCGCAAGTTAGCGTTGGGATGTCGGTCTCTGATTGGCGGGTTCCGGGACTGGCTGCTGGTGGGCGTCGGGATTGGCCGCGCGGCCGTGCTAATATTTCGTCGCGACGGAAGACTCGTCGCGACGTTCGGCGCGCGCACCCTCGTCATCGATTTGCCCATCGATCGGCGAGCAGTTCCTTGCGTCGGGAGGTGGCGGTTCCAGGCGGCGAGTTGGCGAAGTGTCTCCTGTGACAGATCGCGGCCGAATAGTGTTTTTCCCTCGACGACACACCTCGTCGGTTTAAACTCGGCAATCCGAGCCGAGAGGGTGTCGCCGGGTTCTTTGGTGTTGGTGGACGAGTCGGAAAGGAGGCTCCGACTCGTCAGGATTTTCCCCAGGGCTGGCAAGGTCGGACTGGGATTTTCGGACTGGTCTTCGATTTTGAGGTTAGTGCTTGAAGGGTCTGGCTGCGTCTCAAATTGTTGGCTGTTTAGGTTGTTGGGGTCGATTGGTGGTGCGCAGGGGTTCAATTTCCCTCCTGGATGGTCTGCGATGGCTGCGATGGGTCTGCGGTGTCTTCGATGGGTCTGCGGTGGCTGCGCTGGGTCTTCGGTGGGTGCATCGAAGGGCTGACGGGGCCTTCGATAAGTGAGTTTGAGGTCTGACGGGGAGGTAGGGGATGAAGGTCAGTCAGGGAAAGGGGTTAACAAAGTTACTAATCGTTGCTTAAATTGTAGTCCTAATTCCGGTTTATTCCCTAGGTGAGTGGTGGGACTCCGAGCCAGGCAGCGGAAGGAAATTGTGACGTGCCACGTCACAGTTATAACGTTATAATGTTTATTTTTGGTACTGAATAGATATATAGATGAATTTTACAATTGATTATAAAAGTAGCACAATACAAAATCTTTACTACACTAATCGAAATGAAATATTATGTTCTTGATGTTGCAATTTCTAAATTCGAAATTATTATTTATTTTCGGAAAACTAATTGTGTATTTAACTGTCTAGTGCTATCAAGACATGAAATCCAATGCAAAAAAAGGCTGCAGACATCGGACGTTACCAGCGACAAACTGGCGGAGGCCCTCCATGCAAGGAGGTTTTATTCGAATTCGACGAGTCCGTGATAACTCACGTGTCCCAAGGGAGCATCGCGGGTCACAGCAACGTTCCTGAAAGAAAACTTCAATTCGTAAGTTCAGCAATAAAAATGTTTTATTTCGCATGTGAGTTGTGAGGTGTGGTTCTCTGTCAATTGAGCCACTTTTTTTCGACCGTCCTGTTTTATACTTTGGCTCACAGAAGATTGGCATATAGCAGCATATATATTATGCCCCTGGGCCCCTGGGGCCTTATTTTCGAGTTCGCTCGAGATTCGTTTCGTTCGAGACTCCCTAGATTGTCGAACGAAGTCGTTCGACCGGTATTTTCGAAATCTCACCGGCATCTCACGATCGAGAATTGTCGAACGTAAAGTACGAGGAGTCTTTAGCGTTCGACATTCGGATCTCGTATACGAGATCATAGTAATAACATGGTAATAACGTACAAAAAGTGCTAATTTCAAGGTTTGAGGTTATGTCTGTGTTGTTATGTACAGTGAAATAATATTTACATTGCGCCTCGAAAGTTATTTTAGATTAATTAGAAACAGCTCTCTGTATTAAAAAATGGTACGTACTAAACTATAATAAATATAATAATATAGCAATAAATGTGGGTACGTTAATACAGAGTCTTTGGTCTTGTTATACACTCCGCTTAATAGCAGAGCGTATAATAAGAACAATATACTCTGTAATATCAATTGATATACATACATGTAACATATTTCTGTTACAGGCTAATCTGATAAATAATAATATATTTGCA
The DNA here is from genome assembly GCA_958510785.1 of Exephanes ischioxanthus. Lineage (NCBI taxonomy): Eukaryota > Metazoa > Arthropoda > Insecta > Hymenoptera > Ichneumonidae > Exephanes > Exephanes ischioxanthus. The sequence goes on along the minus strand of OY294019.1, from coordinate 13,064,457 downwards.
TGGAACCTAATAAATGAAGCCGAAGCGCAGGATGAACGAGGTGTCAGAATCTTTCATGAAAGATTAAATCCATTTGAGTTACCAGATCGACAGTTTGTTATTAAGTTGTTTCGTTTAAACAAACACACAACAGAAGCACTGATCGATATAATGAATGATTATATCCCTGATCCAACGCGGGCATCAGCATTAGATGTGTCAACAAAGGTAATGTTCTATTTTGCTTGATTTTACATATTATTTATCTGTACATAATTAATTTCTGTATATTTCCATAATGTGTAGACTATGACAGCCCTCAAATTCTTCAGCACTGGAAGTTATCAATCAGACATTGGGCATAATATATATGCTGCTATATGCCAATCTTCTGTGAGCCGAAGTATAAAACAGGTTGTGAAAGTTTTAAACAGACGAGAAATCATGGAAAGGTGGATTCGGTTTCCTCGAAACATACAGGAAATGCACCGAATTCGTGACAGGCGAGAAAATGATTTTATAGTACATAATTATTAATCACGTAGCATGTACCATATGCTACAATACAATAATGTTAATTTATCATAGATTCTGGGAAAAATATCATTTTCCAAACATTGTGGGCTGTATCGACTGCACTCATGTGGCAATATTTCCGCCTCCGGGAAACGATCCGGATTATCCAGAGCACGTATACGTCAATAGAAAAGGATATCACTCTATTAATGTTCAGCTGGTATGGTAAAATATTTTATAACATGATTAAGAAGACATGTGCCTTAAGGGAGTTGAGTAAATTCAAATGGAGTTCAATTATTACACATCGTCATACATTTAATATGTATAAACATTTGATAGAAACCTACTTGAGGAACACTAAAAAAACTGCAAAGAAATTCATTATTGTTTCATTGTTTTATCAATGAAACAATAATGTCGTAGTAACGCCGTTCATCGAAGGAGATATTTCAAAGTTTCATTCTCTTTGTAAGAAGATTTTTAATGACTCGAGAGTAAGAATACTCATTATCTTCTGCACAGAAGCTTACAATAAAAATTCCTACACTTAGACTATAAAAAAAATTGTTACGAAAAAAATTAGCCTTTGTGCAGACGTTTTTGGTTCATACGACGAATAAAAAATAGAAAAATATATTCTTCAATGATCTGAATTACAGTATTATTGTTCCATAGATAAAATTGTTTCAGATTCTTGGTGTTCTTTAAATAGATTTGTGCTAAATGTTGAATGTATCGTATTGTGCAATTTTGCACTGCACTTTAATTTATAAGATGTCCATGGCACTTGACACCGTTCATGAAATAAGCACATACATTGAGTAAATTATTTTCAGATTTGCGATGCTGATTACAGAATTATAAACGTCAATGCAAGATATCCGGGAAGCACACATGATAGTTTTATTTGGAATAATTGTGACGTGTTACCCATCATGCAAGGAAATTATCGACGAAACCGACGATTGTTTTTGATAGGTAAGATATCCAGAAAGTTTTGTTATGAAAACGGTTGTTATGAACGGTTGCGGAAATGCACGGTTGCTTAGGATGCGGGTTATGGTAGAAGGGTCGCGATCCTTCGCCAACAAAGTAACACGAAATCGAAACCGGAATCTCAACTTTAAATAACGGGAACCATTATTTATTGGCTGCTAAGCCACGGGATCGCACACTCGTGCATCGGGAGCGCTCAGCTGACCGGGGGGTCGGAGCGAGCGTAACGAGAACGGATCGATACGCGATCAAATAATTACCGAAACGATAAACTCACCGAATCAGCGTATTCTAATCCAATAATGGGCGGGAACTGCATCTCACGATGCCTCGAGAACTCCAACACAATCACTGCACCTCAAAAGCATTCCTCAGAACGCATCTCGAGCACAGAAAAATCGGTAATAAAATCGGAACCGAATACGCACGAAACACAGCACATACGAGTCAACTACCGAACGCGCAAAGTGACAGGTAGCGTGAGCGAGATACGCGAACCGAAGCGAGAGCGATAGCCGGAGTCTACGGCAGCGCGAGCGAGAGCGAACGACTCAGCGCGCGAGACAATAGCCCAAACGTAAACACCGGTCGCGCGAGAGGTCCGAGTTGCCTCGAGGACGACTCTCGGCAGACTGATTAGCCTACGACGATATTCTAAGGAAGCGTTATGATTATCGCGAAATCCTTGGCCGATAGCTACTGCCCTCTCGAACTATTTCCAGAGCGTCACTTAAGCGGGAACCGAAACCGTAACGCGGTAATTTTTGAGATTCGCCGCGATCGTTACTCCTAACTCAGGACGTGAAAACAAGGCTCTCTCTCTCTTAACTAAAACACAGCACAAGGTGTTCCGACCTGGCCCGGACCGTACTTAAACCTCCGCCTGTTCTCCAACGTCTTGCGTTATCACCTAAACAGAGTGCCGGGTTTGCACCGGACTTTGACGTATTCGCGACGAGATCTCGTCGGTCTCTCCTCTATTCGTGTTTCTCGTTGCTTCGAGATTCTCTCCACCAAATAGATTCGAGGATTCCGACCTGAACTGAATCTTTTGATCTTATCTTCAAGCTTATCCCACACCCAAGCTCATCAGTAAAGTCTACACTGGATCGTGACCTTAACGAACTTTACTTAAACGAGAGCTGGACGGTACCTGGACAGCCGAGGAGCAGTAAATCGGGAACTGTAACGGGCTAACCGAACTAAATCGATAGCCGTATCCGTAAAACTTTAATTTATTTGTGTGTTTGTGATGGTGATCGAAAAATCACGTCACAATGTATTAGAATAACAGCCATAATAATAATAATTCGTCTATTTAACTTCTTAGAGTTTCTTAAGATTTATTTAGAAACGCGGCTATTTGTGTTATAGCATCAGCCTGTTTTTTCGCTACCGTAATCTGTTCTTCCATAACGTCTACTTGTTGTTGTAAAAGATCGATCTTTCGATTATAAAACCTCTCTCGAATGTCACAATCTCGACTAGAAATTTCCGACATCGCGCTTCCAATAAGTAAAGACCTATCAATAGGGATGTGCGAATAATCAAAATATTGAATAATTCATTATGAATTGAATATGAATAATTCAATCGAAATTTGAATTGAATATGAATAATTCAATCGAAATTTGAATTGAATATGAATAATTCAATTGAAATTTGAATTGAATATGAATAATTCAATCGAAATTTGAATTGAATATTCGACTATATCGAATAATTCAAATTTTTATGAATATTCATGAATAATCATGAATACTTACGAATAATTCGAACATCAAAGTGTAAGACCATATGCGATCAGAGCTGGGCAAAATACTCGAAAATACTCAAAATATGAAGTACAAAACACTAGGGGCTGGCGGGGCAATATGGTGCGGTAGGGCAAAACGGGGTGAAGAATCGGAATGTATCGATGGGGTAAAGAATCGGGATGTATCGATGGGGCACAAAATCAGAATGCATCAATGAGGCAAAAAATCGGGATGTATCGATGGGACAAAGGGGTGGTGGGGCAAAACGGGGCAAAAAATCGGGATGTTTTGATGGGACAAAATGGGCCAAAAAAATCGAGATGCATCGGTGTGGCAAAACGGGGCCAAAATCAGGATGTATCCATAGGGCAAAAGGGACAAAAATTCGGGATGCATCGATGGGTCAAAACGGAGCAAAAAAATCGAGATGTATGAATAGGGAAAATCGGGATGCATCTGTGGGAGAGAAACGAGGTAAAAAATCGGGATATATTAATGAGGCAAAACGGGGCAAAAAATCGGCCTACATCGGTTGGGCAAACAGGGTAAAAAATCGGTACATATCAATGGGGCAAAGTGGGGCAAAAAATCGAGACGTATCGATAGGGCACTGGGGCGGGGGGGCAAAACGGGGAAAGACCGGGTTATATCGATGGGGCAAAACGGGACAAAAAAATCGGAATGTATCGATGGGGCAAAAAATCAGGATGTATCGATACGGCGAAACGGGGTAAAAAATCGGGATCCATCAGTGGGGCGAAATGGGATCTCCTGAAATCGTGGGAGGCAAAACGGGATAGGGGAGAATGGGGAAGCCAGACAAACCTGCCTCTTTGGCTGTCTGACTCCCAATTCCCCCTTACCCCGATTTACCTCCCACGATTTGAAGAGATCCCAGTTTGCCCCATCGATACATCCCGATCTTTTGCGCCGTTTTGCTCCACCGATGCATCCCCATTTTTTGCCCCGTTTGGCCTGACAGATACAGCCCGATATTTGCCCCACCGCTCTACTGCCCCTTCGATACATCTCGATTTTTTGCCTCATTTTGCCCAACCGATGCATCCCGATTTTTTTTCCCCGTTTTGGCCATTCGATAAAATGGGATTTTTTGCCCCGTTTTGCCCCACCGATATATCCCGATATCTTAGCCCGTTTAGACCCACCGATGCATCCCGATTTTTTACCCGTTTTGCCCCACCGATGCATCTCGATTTTTTACCCGTTTTGCCCCACCGATGCATTCCGATTTTTCTTTCCCTATTTTAGCCAATCGCTACAACCGGATTTTTTTGCCCCATTTTACCCCACCGATACATTTCCCGATTTCTTGCCTCGTTTTGCCCCACCGATGCATCCCGATTTTTTTGCCCCATTTTGGCTAATCGCTACAACCGGATTCTTTTGGCCCGTTTTGCCCCACTGATGCATCCCAAATTTTTTGCCTCTGTTTGCCGCATCGATATATCCCGATTTCTTACCCCGTTTTGCCCCACCTATGCGTCCTGATTTTTTGCCGTTTTACCCTATCGATACATGTCGATTTTTTGCCTTGTTTTGCCCCAACCGCCCCACTTTGCCCCATCGATAGCACCCGATTTTTTGCCCCGTTTTGCACCATCCATCCATCCCGATCATTCATGAATATTTGAATAATTCGTATTATTCATGAATATTCGAATTATTCAAATTTTCGAATATTCAATTCAAATTTTGAATTGAATATCAATAATCAATTCAATTTAATTCAAGTGCTATTCGCACATCCCTACCTATCAAGTCTGGTTGATGATGATAGACGTCTCCTTTTGTTTGGAATTTCAAAAGGAGGATTTTCTTCGTCAGGGCAGCGCTTAACACCTGATTGCTGCACCGAATATGAGATCGAGGTTTTAGTCGACGAATGGCTATGCTGCTGCACTTCCAATATTTCCGGTGAATTTTCCTTCAGTGCCTCGGAAACAGAAAACACATCTTCCAGGTACTCCGTGCTCATATACTCTGGTTCTTCCCCAAAATCCTGTAAAACAAGAAACATATTTTTAAGGTAATTTTCGATTTAATTTTCAATTTAATTTTCAATTTAATTTTCAATTTAATTTTCAATTTAATTTTCAATTTAATTTTCAATTTAATTTTCAATTTAATTTTCAATTTAATTTTCAATTTAATTTTCAATTTAATTTTCAATTTAATTTTCAATTTAATTTTCAATTTAATTTTCAATTTAATTTTCAATTTAATTTTCAATTTAATTTTCAATTTAATTTTCAATTTAATTTTCAATTTAATTTTCAATTTAATTTTCAATTTAATTTTCAATTTAATTTTCAATTTAATTTTCAATTTAATTTTCAATTTAATTTTCAATTTAATTTTCAATTTAATTAAATTCATTACGCACATGAGGCATTCTCTGTCAATTGAGCCACTTTTTTTCGACCCTCTCCGATTTGTCCCATACTTGGCCACATTGTAGTACAACTTGAAGGTCCTCTCTCTGAATTTTTTCAAATTTTCGAATTCAATATTATGGAAAATACCGTCTTTTTTTTAGAGTCAATATGTCTTGAAAACTTCAACTCATATAAAAAAATGTCTCAATCAAAAAGTTGTAGTTTCATACATACTTTTCAATGGAATTTTTCAAATAATTTTGTCGACCTGACAACACCGATTGATTACAAATAAATGTAAAGATTATTTTTTAGCAGAGAAGCACCAATTTCATTCGACTGATAAATGTACAGAATCTTTGGGCATGTGGGTGGATAACATAAAAAAAATTGCCAGAGTAGCACCGTTTGACGTTCCGAAGTAAAAAAATTATTTGTTCACAGTAAAAAAAAATTTTTTAGCCGACTGCGCGAAAAAGTAGACTTATTTGCCCGCTCTTCTTTTGCTCCCCCTAGTCAAGAATCGGTCTACTTTCTCTTCGGTAAGAAGAGTCTACTTTTTAGCGCAGCCGGCTAAATTTTTTTTTTTTTACTTTGAAACATCAAACGGTGCTACTCTGGCACTTTTTTTATGTTATCCACGCACATGCCCAAAGATTTTGTAAATTTTTCAGTCAAATCAAACTGGTGTTTCTCTGCTAATACCAATAATCTTTACATTTTTTGGTGAAAAATTGGTGTTGTCGGAGCGACAAAATTATTTGAAAAATTCCATTGAAAAGTATATATGAAACTACAACTTTTTGATTGGGACATCTTTTTTCTATGAGTTGAAGTTTTCAAGATACATTGACTTAAAAAAAAACACGATATTTTTCGTAATATTGAATTAAAAAATCTGAAAAATATCACAGAGAGGACTTTCAAGTCGTACTAAAATGGGGCCAAGTATAGGACAAATCGGACGGTCGAAAAAAAGTGGCTCAATTGACAGAGAACCACACCTCACACCTCACATGTGAAATAAAAAAATTTTATTGCTGAACTTACGAATTTAAGTTTTCTTTCAGGAACGTTGCTGTGACCCGCGATGCTCCCTTGGGGCACGTGAGCTATCACGGACTCGTCGAATTCAGATAAAACCTCCTTGCATGGAGGGTCTCTGCCAGTTTGTCGCTGGTAACGTCCGATGTCTGTAGCCTTTTTTTGCATTGGATTTCATGTCTTGATAGCACTAGACAGTTAAAGACACAATTAGTTTTCCGAAAATAAATCATAATTTTGAATTTAGAAATTGCAACATCAAGAACATAATATTTCATTTCAATTAGTGTAGTAAAGATTTTGTATAGTGCTACTTTTATAATCAATTGTAAAATTCATCTATATATCTATTCAGTACCAAAAATAAACATAACGTTATAACATACGAATACTTACTTTACGCCATCTCTCCCAGGTTTTTTGTGCTCCCTGTATTTGATTTAGCTCGCCGCTAATCGTAGTCCACATAGAGATGGGCGCCGATTCTGTGACCGGTCATTTTGTGGTAAATTGACCGTCACGTGACCGTCAATTGACCAATCGAAAAATGACGAGTTTGTTACTGTATCGCTATCATGCGCCGACTCCAAGAACTCGGCCCTAGCAGTTTGTCTTCACATTCAACGCTTCGCTTCGTTAACGGTATGGAATATGTGCATTTATTATTTATTATAAATCAATTAAGTTAATTAAATATGATCATTTTTTGTTAGTTGACAATTAGTATTAGTTAATTAGTTTTAATTGGTATTATAAGTATGTAACTATTGAGTAGGAAAGTTTGGATTCATTATTTTATTGGTTAGTTAAATAAAACGAATTTTTAGTAATAATGAGTTGATGATCTTTCAGAATCGTCGCTTGAAGAAGACAGCTACCATGCATCTCAAAACGATCATCGACAAATTCTTCGTTTCCTCGTTAATTTATAAGCAGAGTTTAATATGTGATGATTAGTTTTATTATAAGCATTGCTACATTTTGTAAGGGTTCACGTTTGATCTCTCTGCAATCCAAAGATTTAGTCTTTATTCATTTACAAGCAGATTTTAATATATGATCATTAAATATTTGTTTGAGTTTATTATTTATTGATAACAAAAAATAAAACATACGTTGAATTTGGATGGAAAAAGATGGATTTGAATTCGACGTAAAAGTACGAAAAAAAGTTTACCAAATTTGTGACCGAAAAAAAAATGACGGTCAAGTCCCAACTAGATAGATGTTATTCGCTGTTTTGACCGTATTTGTGACCGCGGGCAAAAATGACGGTCATGGCACAACAAACATTTGTTGAAACGGAAAAAGACGGTCAATTGACGGTCATTTTTTGGTCAATTGACGATTTCGAAAAATGACCGTCACGGCACATCTCTAAGTCCACAGTTGCTGCGATTGGTTTTTCGTAAAATCACTTTAAATTTTCCAGAAATTAATTTAGGGTTGCCATTTACTAAAGCAATGAGAAGTTGTTTTTGCTCTTCAGTGATATAATTTCGTACTGCACGCTCCATGGTATTGTACGCTTGCAATTTCCGTATTCACCCGTCCGTAGACGAAACAGTAATGCTTTTAGCTTATCCATTTTCACGCTACTTCCTCTTTTAACCATTTTATTAAAGGAAGGGTCGTGGTAACATGTGTTATTTAGTACGGAGGTTTTTTTTAACACCTCTACGAAGATTCTGTTAACATCATTCACGATATATACATATTCAAGCCTTCAGGTACGAGCAATAAAACACTCCGCGCGCTTACCGTCGCTATATTCATACCGAGAACCGAGGCTCCAGAGGTCTGGAGGTCACATGTTGTGGGTATGTGATCCTCGACAGGTCGACGTTCTACTGGCAAAGAAGTTCATGTTTTGGAATTTGTTCAATAAAGATTTCTGTCCATGTACTTTTTTACCGCTGAGAAGAACTTGGCAGAGACAAATACACAATAAGCGCATATGTGTAACGAATTAATTAAATGAATTAGATATATGCATGTGTTTTACTTATATTTATTGGTAAAGAGTTTATTTATCTTATCTATCAATAAATAGGTAAGTTGAGAGAGATTCGAACTTGATTTCTGTATAAAATAAAACAACAATTAATAAAATAAAGCTATTATACGCATTGACACAATTCTCCTATTTTGAAAAGCCCTCATTTTTTAAAAACAGCTATCTTTCTATTAGACTAGCTTGTCCATTGGTTGATGAGTAAAAAGAGCAACTTGGCAATACTGCATTCAAGTCGCATACGAGATACCGTTCGAAAGCCATGTCGAACGTGCTCGAAAATACCATTTTCTCGTTTCGTTCGACTCGACCATTCGAGCATCTTGAGCGCTCGAGCAAATCTCGAGCGAACTCGAAAATTGAGCCCCATTCGTTTTTTGGGTTTTTCGATGGTCGCTTGACATGCTAGGGTTATTCCATGCATTTCTCGTGCTGGCTTTATTACGACCGACTGCTTCGCATTCTTTCGCTTTCACTCGTTCGATAATTATATGAAGCTGCGAGAATTGCTGCAAATATTAATCGCAATTTCATCGTACGAAGCCGACATCTTAATCGAAGACGGAACCGAAGACTTGGATATGCAGGGACCATTGTCTCCAATTGGTAGCCCTTTTTCGTTTAATATTGCCAATGACGAGCAAGTCGCTAACAACGGTAATTAAATATCTATTTCATTTCAGTTTTATCATGATCGACTGCATTCTGTTAATATAACTCTTTTGATCATTACTATCGCTACAAACTTTTCGATGTAGAAAACATTTAAATATTCGCTTCGCAAACTTATAATGATTTAGTAATGTCCATCTGCAGATTTCGATATGGGGAATAACGTTGACGAAGTTGTCATCCGAGCAGAAGAGATAATCGAAATCTCATCATCGGATGAAGATTCGGGTAATTCATTTTTCCTGTGACGTTTTAATGTCAGCATTGTATTGCATTGCACGGCTTAGTATTACTGTACACATTTGTTCTTTTTTGCAAAAAATATCTTTAGACGCGGTCCACGAAATTGATATTGAAGGTGAAACAGTTGCTGATGACGGCGGGAACAGGATTCATACTACGAATACGAACAACGTAAATAACGGTAATTATCAATCAACCTTTATAATAAAGAATTTCATGAAAAGGTCCAAACTTTGTTTCGTAACAATTGTAGCGCCGGTTACAAAAAAAACTTATGTGATTAATTTTTATATTTTAATGTAGAATTTAGGATCGCATCGGAGCAGCAACCGCATGGAACAGTGTCCCGTAGCAGAAAAAAAATTTACGAAAGAAGCGACGGCGTCAAATGAAAGCGCAAAGCGGAATCAAACCTCCTGTTCGACCCTATGGACACAAACGCCGACGAAATAAAGCTAAAAGGACCCAAGGTAACATTATATTGCAATACCAAAATCAAAAGGACCCATCTTCGATGCTTATGCATGGAGCATAGGTCCTTCTGATTTCCGTTGTGCAATATTTATTGTCTATGCAAAATTGATTTAGTATAACTTTTTGGGCTAGTTGACGACGGTTTATATAAAGAAAAAATTATCAGCTATCAAACTTAAGATTTACCCAAATAGCATAATACATTTAAAATATTTTATGGGAAATGGCGAGAGGGTTCGGCGAATTCGGGCAAAATAGCATGTTTTTTAAATTGGTAAATGAAAATCGTATGAAAACATATGGTATAGAAGTCGGCAACGTTCTGTAACAGTAGCAAACGCTTTGTATAATTATTTCCGTATTCGTGCCCCTCCTTAAGAGGAGCGGGCACTCAAACGGAAGGATTCGTGGACTCGACTGTCAAGGAATTATAGATGGTATGCCAGGCGCGAGATAATAAGTGACTTTTTTTCTTTATTTCTCCCGTTACAGATTCTTGACTATTTTCCACTGTCGTTTGCTTGTTTTTCTTCTCCGTGGCTTGCACGATTGGCCTCGATTTGTCCAATACGGTTCCTGTCGCCGCGTGAAGATGCGCCTCTTTTGCGAGTCAGGGCCTTAGTCCGGGCTGAGGCAAGATGGCCGCCGCGCGCCGCTTGGCTGGCTGTGACGTCACGGCGGCAATACGTCAACTCTACAGGTTCCAACTCGACACAGGCCCAACTGAACACGCTCCAACCCTCACGACGGTTTCCAAGAGTGTTCCAATTGCACACGTACTAATTGAACACGAGCTCAATTGAACACGGCGAAACTGGACACAACGTAAATCGAAAGGAACAAAACGAAACACGGCTGAACTCGACACGCCTAAACTCGACACGACAAAACTGAACACGCCTTTACTCGACACGGCCAAACTCGACACAGACCCAATTGCACACGGCACGACTCTACACAGCCGCAACTGCACACAGTTAGACTCTCCACGAGTGACCGGCAAAAGGATACATCGCGGACGGGTGAAGCTTTACCTGCCTGCCTAAGGGCGCAACCGCATATAATTCCTCCACAGAGTGTACACAGTTCTGGCGCGATTCAACACATAGCCTAGAGAAACCAAGCATCTCAGCCTAATAAGCCTTTATATTTCATTCGTTACTGTTGTATAAAATGTATTATTTCTAGTTATGATGCTAACTAAGTACGATCCTTAGTTAACATCGTAACTTTCATTTTCGTTTTATTTGATCTACTAACTTTTTCAAAGGATATACACTAGGTGTAAAATATATTCATTTTTATGTACAGCTGTACTTTATAATATATCGAATAAAATACTATAATATTTTACTGAACATATCATTCCTATTCCGAATTAGAAATGGAATGGAGCGAAGCGCGCTTACCGGCGCGCTTCGCTCCTTTAGCCCGCGATTTGAATTTTTGCGAGTCTTATCCGGCATCGTGAAATCCTTATAGGTGTTAGCAAGCACCGGAGATATTCGACAAGTTTTATTTGCACGGCGAACATTTTATAAGTCTCAGTCGCCCAGCGAGAATTTTATAAGTATTATCGGCATCGAGGGAATTTTATAAGTCTTAGCGAGCACATTAAATATTTTACAGGTTTTATTAGCATTGCGAAATTTTTATAAGTATTAGCAGCACCGTAGATATTTACAAGTGTTAGCAAGCGCAACGAAAATTTCATAAGTATTAGCAGGCCCAGAAAATATTTTTACAAGTCGAATTAGAGCACCTTTGAATATTTTACAAGTCCGTTTTATTCACTTTTTAAATCTTTTCACTTGCCCGTTTCTGCTGGTGATCCTGCTAGTGTTGCTTCCGGTGATTGTTGTTATCGTTGACTGATGATTGATGGTCGATTTGTTACCCTTTTGTATGCAATTTTTCACCTCCCTCCCTGTGAATTTTGTATATTTTTGGCGGAGTTGCGCCTGCGCTTTCGTATTTTTGCCAATTAATTTTCCTATTGGTTCTCTGGGGATTTCTCCCTCCGTCCTCCAATCCTCAATTGATACTTCTGTGACGTTTTAGTCCTCTTTCCTTTCCACGAATTGGGTCTTTTTTGTCCTCGAGGTGTCGTCACTTTTGGTCAATCAGCGGCGTGGCGTTTCCCTTGTTTTATCTTTGGGTGTCCTTGGGCGTTGTTGCTGCTTGGGGCCGCTGTACGTCGCTGTCGGGCTTGGCATGCTCCTGGCTGTTCGGCCGTGTGCGCATGCGTCGTCCGAGTATCGATTGGGTTACCGTGCGATCCCGTCCGATGGCGCCACCGGTCCCTCTGGGGAGCAGTTGTGCTGGATCGGTACTTGCCTCGGCACGCGCTCGCCTTCGTTGGTGGAAAAGGGGGGGGGGGGGGGGATGTTACACTTCGCGCAATGATTAACTAGAGAGCTGCCAATGCCTACGTTCAACTACGCTTACCTATTTTTGAATATCTCACGTAAATGCGCACACTATGGTTTTAATACTTGAAGCGTTGTAAATAACTACCGGACTATATTACAATTAATATGAGATTTGATTGTTGGGATTATTTTATTCTATAATTTTATAAGGCCAAAAATGTAGGTTCATTGACAATCTTTTTCGGTCATGACACCACGAAGCTCTACTACCAATTTTTTTGAAATACACGAGGAGGGTCTTCTATTCGATACATTTTTTATTATTTTTTGTTGACCTTCGGGGTGTGCATGTGATTTTTTTCAATGGCGTTTTCTGGGTCGGAAAATTCAGACTATCAAAAAAGTTCACGTGATCGAAAACCCATTGATGATTTTTTTCTCTGAATTCACCAGCAGGTGCTGTTATTTGATATAATTAAAAAAATTTCCTTCGGTCTTCAAAGAGTGCGGGGATCTTTTCAGAGGTGTTTTCCGAGTCGTGAAATGCACGGATCGAAAAGCCATTGATGATATTTTTCTCTGAATGCTGGTAGCAGCATATCCTAATGCATTCAGAGGATAAATATCATCGTTGGCTTTTCGATCGAATTGATCGTGTGAATTTTCCGACCCGGAAAACTGCATTGAAAAAAAATCACCTGCACACCCCGAAGGCCGAGGAAATAAGTTGCAAATTGAAATTTTCATGTGGCTTTCTCATAAAAGCTGCAAATTTTAATTTTCATATGGCCTTCTCATAATGTTCCTTTATTTGCGAAGCTTCTTCTATGAGGAAGCATTTTCTGTATTGTTAGCTTCCTCATAGAGGAAGCTTCGCAAATAAAGGAACATTATGAGAAGGCCATATGAAAATTTAAATTCGCAACTTATATGAGGAAGCCATATAAAAAATTCAATTTTCAACTTTTATGAGGAAGACATATGAAAATTTCAATTTTCAACTTTCATGAGGAAGCGATATAAAAAATTTAATTTTCAACTTGTTTTAACGTCAACGTCGTGTTTGCCTTTTATGCAAAACGACTGGCCGATTCAGGTTCAGCGCGAAAAAATACACCGATGTCTTTGCTTTGTTAGATCCGTGCACCTACTTCAATTAACGAAAATACAGGGTTTTGAAAAAAAAATTATTTCCAAATTATTAAGTCACTTATCCAATATTCACCGTTTTGTGGCCACGTCTAATGTATTTTTCCCCCACCGATGACGAGTCTCCGAATTATTTTACTCCTAGGGCGCCACTTGTTACGTCCTGGGATCGATGGCTATTTACTGATCGATAAAAATAAAGTCAACAAACTAATTCTCTACTATACCGACTATGGTTACGTCGGATAGTTACAAAATCAACCATGGGATCACCTTTGATCGGGTGTCGGTAAAACACCAACGCTTCCACCACTTACCGTACCATTTCGCTAAATCAATATTTTCGACTTTACTCAGTTTAGGAGAAAATCCTAATTATAATTAAATTGGTTTAATCGCATCGTATCGAACTTATATATTAACGTTTTACTGAAAGCAATTTTACAATATATTTTCATTCGTTACTTAATTCAAATCTAAGTGAGTGCATTTATTTACAACGAAACCCTCCATAAAAGACTCGAAATACCAATTGGTAATCATCCGTTGTTCAAGTAACGATTATTCACAATTAAATTCCATGCGTTTCACTGTTGCTCTAAGCTGGCACGGCTACGCATTTCTGTCCCAATATCTAATTGTGCTCACTGCCAGCACAAAGATATTTCCTTCAACCATTTCACACTAAACCTTATTTTTGTAATTCTCATATCTCGCTGTGCCTCTAAGTTAGCACGTTCGGCACAGTTATCTGCACCACCTTGCCGTTGCTCACTGGTAGCACGCCGGTGTTCTGCGGAAGCTGCATCTTACGGTGATTCTAGTTAGCACGCTTGAGTGATTAATTGCATACTACATTTCAACTTTCCGAGCGTCGTTTTGAATAGCAGATTTATTTGCCATATGGGTAGACGCCGAGGAGGAAAGAAGTTTCAGCAAAGACGTTCAAAAGCACGTGCGTTCGGTAATCCGCCACCAAAGGGCACTCATAATATTCCGGTGTACAAACGTTTATTGCGGTCAGCTGTCGAACAACTAACCGTGCACTCAGCATCGGTTAAACAAAATATCAAAATTGTTTCAACCGAAATCTTCAAAGGTTCCATCACCATAATTAATAAGGAAACAAATGTGAAACGCACCAGACAAATCGGTATTGCAACCCGATTTATTTGCGAGCCACCGTCAATACCCGCTGTAAGGGACTGGGATACGGCATCTGAAGTATCAACGCTTATCAACGACGGGGCCGCCACATACATACCGGCCGAAGGTTTCCGCGCTCCGCTATACCAGCAGGAGATCCTGTACAACGAACCACCAGTGGTCGGTCACAACGAGGATCTACTGTACCTAGTGGAGCCTCATTCACCGGAGCTGATCTCCATAGACTAGGGGAATACCACCCGCTACGCTTCACCGCTCACATGTAAGTTTCATGCTACCAATCTAAATCTTCTCCCCACAAAAAATTCCTAATAGTTACTGTTCCAATCCCGGTCTGGCGCATTCCAGACCAAATTCCCGGAGCATCATTGAACAGACCTCAGTTTACGCATAATCTTCCCATTAGAAAAAATATCTCTCAAGTCACGACGTAACACACTTGATACATAAACTCGTGTCAGACAAAAAATACAACTTTTCAAAAAAATACAACTTTCCAAAAAAATTCAAAAATTTCAAAATCCCATAAAACTTTAATGTTTCGATCCATTTTCGCCAAATTTAATACGAAACATTGTACAGTGTTAGTCCATTCCCATATCAAATTTCCGATCGATACCTCCATACTTACTCGAATTAGACGGTTTTTAGTCATTTTTCAAAAAACTCAGATAAACTCAAAATCCCATAAAATCTTACCCCTTCGATGAATTTTGACCAAATTCAATAACAAAGGTCTTTGATCAAAATAGTATATTTGTGGGCAGTTTTAGTACGATTACTCTAATTTTACGTAAGTTAGAGCTACCACGACCTTTTTTCAAAAATTTCAAAATCGCGTAAAATCTCGAAACGGGCCTCAACCTTCATGAAAATTGCACCGAGGGAAGAGACATGACCACTCTACTAGTGTACCAAATTTCAACTGGCGATCTCGAACCGTTTCCGAGTTATAGTCGTTTTAAACGACGCAAGTCTGTCACAGACATGCATACACACACACACACACACATACGTCCGGACGCCAGCTAAAAATCACATTTCTCGACATTTCGGACTATTTTAAGTACTCTGACACTAAAATCTGGAAATTTTTTTTTTCCACGAAAACAAAGCTTCCTCTATGAGGAAGCAAAATAAAAAAATATATCAAATAACAGACCCTCCTTGTGTATTCCATCAAAATAGGCAGCAGAGCTTCGTGGTGTCATGACGGACAGAATGGTCAATGAAATCAGTTAGATAGCTAGATATTTTTTTTATTGCATGTAAAGAGTACAACAATAAGTCGCTTATAGCAAGGGGGTTACAGCAGTATTCTTGTACATATTGTTATTTTGATTGATCATGTAATTATTTCTATCTTATATCTATTAATTCTGTGAAAAGACTAAAGAAGTTGAAAATTGCGAAATTGAAAATTGAATTGTCGAAATTGTTGGTAGAATTCGTTGATTGCATGTAAGCATACAAGCTGTATCATCGCTTCCTGTTCGGTGTCTCTCGAGAGAAGGTTATTAAGATATCCCGTTCTGCACGGTTAATAGATGGGACACTTACACACAAAGTGAGCCACCATTTCATATTCATCCAAGTAACATTTGCGACAGACAGTTAATGAATTCATTTTTCCTAGACATTTTTTGTACGTTGTATAGCAGTTGTATTTGTTGGCTAGCCTCAACTAGGCCACAATTCTTTTTAGAGGAAAGGAAGTCTGAAAGTTAAATATTTTGCCGTGCCACTTCCGGCAGGTCGAGATATTTTCAGTGGGAATACATCGAATAGTCGGGAACGCTCGAGATCAAGCTTCCTCCGTGCTTCTTTGTATCCCTCGAATACTTTGTCCGCTTTGTTAGTGTAGTTTTGCGGATCCCATGTCACACACAGATCTAAATAGTTATTTTTATACTTTGAACAGGGCAGCGAAATTTTTGAATTTTGCTGCCCAGTTAAGTTTGCTCTCTCCTATCAAAATATCAGCTAAAGTTGACACTCATCGGAGTCGGGCATATCAAGGATTTTAACATACTAATTCCATGTTTGTCGCATCACTCTGTGCGCGAGTGGTAAGATCCCCAACTCCAGCCTAAGCGCCCAGTTTGGTATGTTTCTTGGTAGATATAATAGCCGCTTAAAGTAATCTGTATGTGCTTTTTCTATTTTCTCTCAATATCGTGGGCTCCATGTGGGAAATGCGGATAACAGGGTCAACATGACCATGCTATCGAAAAGTTGTATATATGCTTCCCAGGCGTCGCACTTTATCTAGCTAATATAGACAGTGCCGTTCCGGACGCAATTTTCGTTTTATTTATCGATGTTTGCGCTGCTAGCCGCAGCGCAAATCAAAGCTGAGGTTGTGATTGGTATCCCAAGATAATTGTAGCTCGGTACGACGTCCAGGTTCCCTTCCTTATATTGGGTGACTCGATTTTATATACTTTGTGCCTTTCCGCTTTGTTTTAAAGACCACGATTTTCGTTTTACTGACGTTCACTGTTAGACCATTAGCGTCGCAGTAATCTCCCAGCACCTCGAGTTTTTTTTTTTGCAAATAAATATGGGAATGTACTAGGATTACCGTATCGTCCGCATGTAGCTGCATTGTCAGGGCGTTTATTCCATCAATATTTATGCCTACTAGACCTCGTATATCTTTAGCTTCTTTGCAGTGCTTATCAAACCAAGGTTTATCTTTTTTCGTGTTGTTTCCTTCCAAAGGTGTTGATGTTTTACACAGACCTGTGGATGTCTCGGTGATGCCTGCATCGTGTTTTGGTATTGTTCTAAATGCTCAGGTATCCAGTGTATTTTTGTCCAAGAAGTTCAAAGTTTCTTGGGTTTTCGTCGCATGTGTTTTCGATGACATTTGAATTTCAAAGTTCTAATACTACCGGGAAATGATCCGAGAGGTCCGCTCCTATTATCATAAAGAGGTCTTTAATCATGCTTAAGAGCATGTGAAACACGTTCTCAGCGTGTCTCTCTCGCTCCGCCGAGAGCGCCACTGATGCTATCTCTCTCCCACTCCATAGTGTTTCACATGCTCTTAAACCTGTTACATTTATGAATACCAAGTCGATTACGCGGCTGCCAGCAGCACCGTAAAAAGTCGGCTACGCCGGACGATCTCTCGGAGCACGTTCGTTTATCAAGACAAATCTATTAGATTTCGTAAGGTATGAGTGGCCAGCCCCTCGTATTTACAATTTTATCAGTATATAAAATTTTATTTGCTAGACACGTTTCGTCGACCATTTCTGGTAAGGTGTCGGGGTCTCCCACTCTCGCGTTGAAATCTCCCCCGATTATAATAACTTCACTTTCCGCATTTGACTCGATATCATCGATAATAGTCTGTAAAAGCTCGCGTATTGTATGAAAATCTAGGCTAGGCCGAAAATAGAGAGTACCTACAATAATGAATACATCAACAATTTTTGTTCGCACGAACAGCTACCATGGACTGCTTCCTAGCACCTCCAGGCAGGTATTCGTCTTCCCGAACATGGCCAAGCCACCGCTAGTATGACCGAGAGTATGCTCTCGTGTACCGTTTGCCCAGTAACAGTCGACATTTTTTAGAAACAATGGAAGGTTATCCGTTTTCGCTGCGAGCCAGGTCTCGTAAATGTATATGATCTCCGGTGCATACACAATTTATCCGTTCTCCAGATTTGAAAAGCCATGGACGTTCCAGAAACAGATAGGCTACCTCGGCCTCTATTTCCCATGTAAGAATGCCGATCCCTTGCCATTCTTGGACAATCGTTTGAGCCTCGGGTCAGCATAGTCCGACGGTCTCACTTGTCCAGATTGGCCCAAGCGTCAATAAGATAATGGAACATTGCTGGGCCAGTCAATAAGCTAGGATCCGGCATGACCCTACTACCAAATGTCAATCAGGCGATCATCCAAAAATGGCTCAGAGCGTGATCGACATTTGTTTAAGCAACGGCAAATTCCTAAAATAATATGTAAGCCGGTTGTTGGCTGAATCTCGGGACAAACTTGTCCGTGTCTTTGCGAAATAATCACCATTTGATATTTTTTTCTGCACTATCGAAGCACGGTAAAATACTGGCACTTGTTCCGGACAAGAGTCGAACGGCCTGTGCGTGGCATCGTAAAACTATTGTTTTGTGGATTAATCCGCGATTGATATTTTTCCGGCCGTCTTTTGGCAGTAACTGGAATCAGAGATAAATTAAGGATTTGTTCTCGGAAAATGGTTAATCCCAATTTGAGTCAATAACATAAACAGAAAAAATAATGAAAGAAAGCAACGTCAAGACTAAAGTACCAATGTAAGGCATATATCCGATATAAAACTGTCTGTATTCATAGGCGATAGTAGCGTAGGGGTAAAGTGCTAGTTTAGAAACTGTTAGGTCTGAGGTTCGAGCCCCATTAGGTACAAAAATTTAATTTCTCAAATAATGTTAAAACGTTAATTAATCATATAGCGGATAACAAATGATAAGTATAAAAAGGTCAGTATATCCATATACATTATTATTAGTGCTTTTTTACATATTTTTATTTATTGATTCGTCTTACGTTGCTCCAAAATTGGACCTACATTGGACCGACGTCGGTGAAAAGAATTAGACCGTCTTTTAAGCCCAAGCTTCTGTAATTGGCCCAACGCCGGCCCGGCGTTAAATAAATGTAAGCCTAACCTTGGCATCGAGTGCTGGTCCGACGTTGGGGAACTCGATCGGCTACCAAGCCTGGGTCGGTGTTGGTTTTTCCATCGCACACGTCTCGTACCGACTTCACCAATCAGGCAGAAAATGTTGCCTCGAGACTGACCCGATAGAGAAACCATCGTCGGCCCAGTCTTGGTATCCGACTGTTGGCTATTGAGCATCATCCCCGCGTCACATTCAGGAGGCTGGCCCAACATTGGTAGCCGATCGTCAGCCGATCGACTTCAACATCCAACCAGGGCTGGCCCGATGGTCAATTCCTACATGGGTTAGTTTTTTGGTATGCTTGTGGTATTGGTGGAAGCGCCTGTTTCTGTTGAGTTGTCGTTTCTGCTGCTATTTCGGGTAGATTTCTTACATTTTATGTCTTTTCGGCTCAAAAATTCGTTGGCATCCGAAACTAGTTCCTCGGCCTTGTAAAGTTATCCAATAAAATAACCACACCAATGAAGTCTCAAATTAACTTTAATATAGTACGGTAAATATTTACAACGCTTGAGGCGTTAAAATCGTAATTTAACGTTAGAAATGTAAAATAAAGGTTAAGCGCAATTGAACGCAGACATTGACAGCTGTTTAATTAATTATTGTATGAACGTGGCTAACTTCTATACGATTTAAAACATTGCATGCCATTGATTATTCACACACGATTTTCTGATCATGTAAAAATAATTCAAGGTATGAATTCAACAAACTGTACAGTTTCATTTTTTCAGTGTCATTGGTAAAAGCATTGTCTATTTAAAAAAAACGGCTATTCTATATTTTTTTTATTCGCACCTGGAGGATTTAATCTATCGGATGCAATTTTTAATAAAATTTATTTGTATTGATTAAGTGAAATAAACAGAATATTTTTCTTAAAATCGTCAAACACCAGGTATAAAAATGATATTGAATTTCTACACATATTATATAGAACGTTTTTACAGATTTCCCATAGGGCTATGAACGTATAGAATTCGTATGAATTCAATATGTTTTGTTAGAACGATATAGATTCTATACGTTATTTATAAATTGGATAGAATTTAGTAGAATTCCTTATGAAATTTGATTATAGAAGGATCTCTATATATCATATTATTTTGCTTAAATATGACGTAAATAATGACGTTTATTTTCCCATTAAAAATATGTATATTCATATTTAAACGACAGTATTTTGTTTGTTAAAATCACTCCAGAAGTTTATAGAGAACGGGAATAGATGTAAACAATGGTTGGCAAGACATCGAACATAATTTTCTTCGGGAATGGGTGTAACGGTTTTTGTACAATAAATGTGGGAAACGTGTATAGCAACGTGGCGGCATTGGGTAGCGAACTACGAGAAGCTAGATACTTATGGAACAAGTAGAATAACCATTCTAATAAAAGTATCAAAATATTATACCATTATTGCAATATAACCATGAAAGTTTATATCATATTGTTTCTAAATACTTAATTGCTATGTGGTCAATTTAGTAAGTGAAGGATGCTATCACTATTTATTAATACAAATCTTGTTTATCACAAGAACTACAAAATGATTTTACTTAAAACAGTAAATCGATTTTGCATTTACAATAATGTTACTACTAGTGTATGTCATGACAAAAAATTCCAAAGGAGGGTTTCTATTGTATTCGTTAAATCGTCAGAGTAGCCATAGTCTAGAAGCACGAAAAACTTAATAAAGTCAAGAATTTTTTATTTTCGAATTGAATAGTATTCATTTAACAATTATCATACTTTTCTATTCTATTATTCTATTTTCTATTCTATTCTATTCTATTATATATATAATCATACTTTTTCTCAGGGTCCCCGTGTAATTGATCCTTAATAATCAATTTGCACAGATGCTGTCGATGATCTGCCGCTAGTGATCCCGAGTCGTGAGTGTCTAGAAGAGTCGCAATTTCGACGTCACGTTTGCATAAATCAGAGATGGACTGAAATCAATTATATTATTAATTGTAGAATAGCGTCGACACGTTTGTAATACGAAGAATACTTACATTTTTGATATCACGGTTAGAACTGTTTGGCGCAGAGTGCTGTACAATCTGCTGCACGGCAGTTTCTGGTTCGATCGTTTGCTCTCGATCGTACGATTGCTCTGTGTCGATCTGAGCAACGTCTTTTGTTACTGATTGATTTCCAATCGATGTCGAGGCTTCCGTGCCGAATTCGTTGGGTATGTGTGCAAATTGATCAAGTGATTGAAGGGTTTTTCCGTCCGCAGTGTCCAGCGACTCGACAATTATATTAGTTTGAGTACCCGTCTTATTCTCGGCCAGAATAACGTACTGAAATTAACAGCTTTCTTTATAGAGAAGATTAGATGTTTAAAAAAATCAATTTTTTTCACGATTAACCCAACCTATTTGAAATACGGAACTGGGATAGGGCTGACAAAACACACAAAAACATAAGGATATTAAAACGTGCAGGATAATTACGCCCATAACCATCGAACGTGCATATGAAAATTATATTGCATGATACCGGGGATTTTACGAGTAATTGCCACTGCTGTAGTTTTTTCCAAAATAAAACTCTCGGACCCGCTGTAGGAACTAATCCATTTAACATTCCGTGCTCGAACTCCTTTAATGCGTCAACACTAATTTCTTCGTCTGCCGCAAATAATACAACACACAATTCATTATTTCGTCGTGACAGTCAATAATTTGTGATGCATGTTTACTTTATTTTATCTGGACATAGTTTTTGGAATCGTTCTTGAAATATTGTATGTATAGCATTATGAATGCTTCCATTCTGAATTCAATTATCCAGTACTCGCATTGCAGTCGATAAATCAACTTCCAATGCAACAAAAGTTTGCTTTTCGAATCAAGATCTGCTGATAGGACGTTTATTACTTCAAATTCTTCAGTGCAGGTGGTAAAGTCTAGAATGCAATTAGTGTAAACATATATAAGTTTAAAAGCGCATTCCTTGTTTTCTTGAATGACCACAAACATTCTATATAACCAAATAGCTATTGTGCATGTTAAACAGCGAATTGTGGAAATCTTGACAGAATAACAGAAATTTGAATATGGATGATTCGACGAAACCGGAAGTTTCAGGAGATTTCAGTAGTTACCTCTAAAAATCAATCTATTAAGAATTTAATTCGTGCTATATTGTGAGTTCTTGCTTTAGAAAAATCAATATTCGTTTCAATATATTGGCCAAGCGCGCTGCATACAAGCTTATGAATAGCACGATACCTATAAGAATAACAGCTAAATAAAAATGTTAATCTTGCGCTCCCTCCTTGTACGGTCTTTGGGATACACAAATATAAACCACAATGAACACTACTAACTGATAACCACATTGAGAATGCACGTATATTAAAACAAAAACGATTCGATTTACACGTATATTGAAAAAGCTAAAGTTCGAAGTTTCAATGCCATCACGATTTCAATACTTTGCGAGACGCCAGGAATATGGAAAGAAAATGAACTCCCAGTTAGAATTTCGTGCCGTCAATGCAGTAAATGACGGCACGGTAGACGCACAGTGTCGATCGGCACCGGCACGACGTGGCAGTAGATCTTCGTCATCTGCGACGTCATTAGGCAGCTTCGTGCTGGCACAAAGTACTGTCACGCAGTGGTGCCCCTGTACCGTCAGGATACTGGTACGTCGCAGATTGAGAATTCGGCACAATGCAGGTCCGTACGCATCCCGGCGTGTTAGCGTGCATCTAGCTCGGACGTCCCTGTAGCGTCGCAGTGATACCCCGTCGGCAGCTTAGGAAGCGACACGGTGACGGCACGTATGCATTACAGCGCCCGAACCTGGGCTATTGATGTGCAACCATGCTGTCACCCCGTCGCTGTTTCTATACGAGGCGTAGTGATGGTAATATGGCAGTACGTTCCCAGAACGGCGAGGCAGCGTTTGTCCTGCCCGTGCAAAAACCGTGCCGTCGCACTGGCTCAGGAAATACCGACACGATGACGGTACAAATCAGGTATATGTTGACACACTCTATAACGCTCGGGGGCCCTTGTGGCGTTAATGTGGCAGCCCGACGTGACGATACAACGTGACACAGTAACGGCACAGATACAGCGTCTCGTGTATTCCGTCAGCCTGTCACTGCGACATAACGGCCGCAACCCGCTTCCCTTTGGCACTCAGTAACGGCATGTTGGCGGCTCCTTCGTGGCATACCGCAAAATCATCCTGCCGTTCCTGGAACGACACTGTAACGGCACAGTGAAGGTCTCAAGAAACACCGTTTTTTTGCATTAATAAATACGAATGCATCTTCGTATTCACGTAAAAATTATTCCTCCCTCAATACCCCTTCATGAGGAGCATCTTTTTCGCGAAGTACTGTAATGGAATATTCTTTATTCTTATTTATAAAATTTAAAAAATGTATTTTATCTATTTACAACTCGATTTTACTTAAATAATATATAATTTTATTCTTTGGAACATCATAATTTAAAAACAATGTTGACAGGAATAATAGCAGGTGGCGCAGATGTTTATTAATAAATAAATAAATGATCCTGGTAAGTGATAATTTCGATTCTTTTTTATTTATATTTTGTAGTTAAGAAATAATTGAAGCTCACAAATTTTTAAAAATACTCTCTCTCTCTCTCTCTCTCTCTCTCTCTCTCTTTTTTCTTTCCGCGCCTACTCTCCATCTATAATTTAATCCTCTCACAGTGCAAAAGGATTAGCAGGTGAATTTGCACTGAAACTTTTTCTAAGATCCAATAAATACTGTACGCTGAAAAACCTATACTAAGTACTAGAGGTATGTATTAAAATGGTTTTCTTTTCTTGTCTATTAACAGTTATAAAGAACCAAAACGCTTCAGGACATGCTTTAGGGTCCATTCTCCACATTATTATATTAAAATGTCTTTATTTTCTTATCTATTAAGGTTAAGAAATCAGATCTTGTACTATTCCGATAACGCAATGACTGGCTTCGCACACAGGGTTTCGCATATCCACGGAGAACTCGATGAAATTACCTCAAATGTTCCATTTTCCTTCCAATTGTCGAATATGATACAACTTACAGAATATTTAATGTTACAGAATGAACCGTTAAAAATGTTCGACAATCCGAGGATTAGTCATAAATTTAAGTCGAACGGTAATTAACCGTCTGTAAATCTAGCGATGGATCTGCAATCGATACGCGTTCATCAAGTACGCACGAATGATTTCTTCCTGTCCATATTGAGGACAGCGCGATGAGGTTAAGGATTATAAAATGAATTAAGACAAAGAGAAAAATGATTTCGATCCACATAAGCGAGAGACTTCTCGAGCCACTTGTATATCGAGCGTGCGATGGTCACTTACACCCTTTATCACATTTCCGGGCGTTATTATGTCTAAGCCACGGTCTCTCTCACATATCATGTAAATAAATACGTGGTATCGCGGAGCGTCATCGGGCACATCAAGTTTAGTAGCTTGAGAGAGGTCCCACAATGAGTGCCCGGGCCTCGCTGTGACTTCAGTACCGAGATTGAACCTTGGATCGTCAAGTCGAAATGCATCTACCGGTCTGAAGGCGGCGTATATTCTTCGATAATTTAATAATTAATTTTTTTGAAAAATAATAATTACACGGTCATCTCTCAATTGCGTTTCACTATCGGTAAGCAGAGTATAAGAGCTATGTTCCTATCTCGAGTATTATGCTTATTCTATCGCTTGGTGTTCATTTCGCATAAGTTCGAGAAAAATGAGATAAAATTGCAAATACTTCTCGATGATATAAAAATCTGAAAAAATGCATGCATATTAAAGGTACCAAAAATATTGATTTTGCATAATAATAAGTCCAGAATGTTATTAACAAATTAATCAAAAAATTAATTGTTTAACGAATTACCCGGCAATTTATTTTTTTTTATTACGAAAATGATTCGTTCATTTTTCTGAATACGTATAAATTTTTTCAGATTTTTTAATTTGCATTGAATTTTGTGTTTACCACACATTTTTTCCATAAGAAAAAAAAATCAAAGCAAATTTAAAACTCTGTAAAAATTCATATGTATTCAGAAAAATGAACAAATCATTTTTATAAAAAAGAAAATTGGGTTTCCGGGAAATTTGTTGACCAATTTTTTTTTTTCATCGACTTGTTAATAAAATTTTGAAATTATTATTTTGTACAATAAATCTTTTCAGTATCTTTAATATGCATGCATTTTTCAGATTTTTGTACCGTCGAGAAGTATTTGCAATTTTATCTCATTTCGTTCCGACTTATACGAAATGAACATCAAGCGACCGGACTGCCTTAACAGTTATAAAGAACCGAAACGTTGCATTTCACGCTTCAGGGTCCATTCCCCACATTATTGGCCGCTGGATTGAGTGCTCGAGGACGCCCATGCTTGCGGTTTCGCTCCTTAGCCGCTTTTAGGGCCCCCGTCATCACGTCGAGGAACTCCTTCCACGTTGGCTTCTGGTATGCCTTGTTTCTGGCCACTGCAGCTGTAACAAAAATCGTTTGGTAAGTTTTTTTTAGACATTTTAAATTGTTTTAATAAATAGAATCCGAAGCAAAACATTATCTGTTTTTTTTTTGGGGATTATTGAGACGCCCCAATTTTACTTCGCGTCAAAAAGTACTCATACATTATTTTACCGTATACAGAAAGTTTTGTTCACAGCTGGACAGTACTTTAAGTACTTTTGCAAAGTACAAAGTACAAGTACTTTTACAATTAACGTCACAAATACATTCAGGTAAATATAAGTTAGTTTTTTGTTGCAACTTTGACGGAAAGAAATGCAGCAATGGTGCAAACTTGAAGAGATTTATAATCGACTGCCTTCGCATTCGCACTTACAAAAAAATAATTATTTTATTAAAATCAAAAAAATTTAGAAATGCTCCAAAAATGATGCAGTTCATGAAAAATACAATTTTGACTATATTCATAAATTGCGGATATCCAAAGAAGGTGCAAACTCGGCATTTGATTCTGGGCAGTCGATTATGAATTTCTCAAAGTCTGCACTATTTTTGCATTTTTTTTTCCTACGAAATAACAAGTTATGAAAGGTGCTGAAAAGATTAATTCTGCATAATAATAATACAAAAAAGTTATTAATAAATTGATGAGAAAAAAAATTGTTCAACGAATCACCCGGAAACTTTAACTTTTTTTATTCAAATGAAAATAGTTTGTTAATTTTTTCTAAATACGTACGAATTTTCAGTTTTTTTTTTTTTTTTTTCAAAAACTGAATTTTAAAAAATTGAGTTTCTTTGAATGTTTGAACTGTATTTGCGAATGTATTTGATCAATCGTCCGGAAACTTTTTGGGTAATGGGCGGTTTTATGACAAACACATAAAAAATTCATGACGATCCAAACATTTTTCTAAAAAAAAAAAAAAAAAAAAAATTCGAAAAGAATTCATACGTATTCAGAAAAATGAATGAATCATTTTATTTAAAAAAAAGTTAAGTTGTCGGACGATTTGTTGAATAAATTTATTTTTTTTCATTAATTTGTTCATAACATTTTGGTATTATTTTTATTATGCAAAATCAATATTTTTAACACCTTCTATATGTTTGATTTTGTTCAGATTTTTATCCCATTGTGAAGTCTTTGAAATTCTCTTTAAATCTCACGATTGGTGATAGTTTATTCTTGTGCACGACATATTTATTTGTGCACAAGAATAAATTATTATATATTATTGGTGATAGTTTATTCTTGTGCACGACATATTTATTTGAATTTATGATTCATTCTACGTGTTTCACATAATGTAGCCCACGTACATTAGAAGTACTAACATCGTCACGGATGTAGGAAAAATTCACGTAGGAATACATTGTGTAAGTACTTTGTACTTAATGTACTTGAAGTACCTTGTACTGTTTTCGGTATTTTGCCCAGCTATGGTTTTGTTTCGTAAAAAAAACTATGAACTGGACAAAAAATCAACAACAAAGTTTAAAATAACAATTAATTCGCACGTCATAGTATCGAGATTTCCGTATATATTAATGACGAAGAAATCTCCCGACTGTGATATGCGAATTGATTGTTCACACTTTTTTGTTAATTTTTTTCAACCTTTATTTCAGTGGGGAGTTTTTAAAATTTTTTATAAAATTATTTTTATTTCAGTCTTTTTGAAGTATAATTGCGTCCCACACCGCGATCAATACGATCTCGTGATAGTTGATGTTACTCTCTCTCTCTCTGGCAACATGCAGATTTGAGTTGCGCAATTCTCATTATTGAACTTTTATTCTTTCCGTGATTCGTTGACGATGACCAGCGAATCCGGATGCCGGGCGCAAGCGTAGCAAGCGCTAACAGAAACCTCATTGCTCAAACCTCAAATTTTGTGAGAGTTGATTCTCACAAAATTGAATTGTAAAGAACCATCCGCCACATCGAATATTTATATTCTTATTAAATTATAGACTCTCGATTGTTTTTCTTAAAAATCAATTTCATATATCGTTTAATATTAGTCTATTTGTGTAGAAAAATTGGGCCCGATACCAAAAAATTCCCGGAGCTAGAGCTTAAGCTGATGTGACACCCATTCCTGAACGGCAAAGAGAATTGCAGAAAAAAATTGACTATCAAATAAAAAAGAAGAAAAGACTAATCGACATGGAGCAACTCTCCATACAAAGCTTTCGAAAATCTTGTGCCGTCCACTTTGGCTGTACCGGGTTCGCGGCCTTGCCACGTTATGGATGGCGTCAGGGAATCGTCGATTGCCGCTTTTAAAATTATGTATCCGGTCTCGTTGATGTTGCCATGGGTCAAGCTTCCCAAGTATGTGACCTGTGACAGATAAAAAATACAGAAGTTGCGTTAATATTTGATTTTTATTTATGATTGTATAATTGCGGTCGATGTCGAACAATGAAATATCGGTGGGAAAATGGTCTACAAAGTCTCCTGTAATGTTTTACGTATCGGCCATACATATTCTGATCCTCTTTAGACATTTTTTAAATATTTTTATGTGGACATTTTTTTCGTCATATCATTTTCAACACTCTGGCACAAAAATCTCGATTTTCCAAAACTCGTTTTGCAAAAAGTGTGCAAAACGTTACTTAAAAAAATAGTATATTTCGATATGAATGCGAAAAACCTTTTTCTGACGAGTGTGACTTTGCAGCACGAGCCGAAGGCGAGTGTTGCAATCACACGAGTTCAGAAAACGATTTTCGCACGAGTATCGAACAAAATTTTATTTCACTCTGTGTGAAAATGGGGGGCAAAACCGCAAAACTTTTCGGGTCGCAAAACTTTCTTTCGAACGCTTTACCGTTTGTCACATTATTTCAAAATGTTTTAACTGAATATTAAAGAAGATATTTAACGACAATATTGGCAGTTAAATATCGCTGCCGTACTCAGTCATCATCTACGGACAAAGTTTTATGAGATATTGCAAAAAACTTATTAGCGAAGAACGAGTTTATTTAGAGGTACAAACCTGATCATACGCTGCGGTCTCAGTGTTGTGTACATTCCTGTATGACTGCATGGCTGCCCCCAAAGCCGAAATTTCATCTGCCAATGTAGTGGTGGTCTGCATCACCTGCGACCCGTGTAGACTGCCAGTCAACGATCGGATTTCGTCGGAGGATGAAGTGGTGTCCACCGTCGTATAAAGGCTGTATCTCGCCGGTGGTACCGTAGTCCGCCCTGAACGCCGGAGGTTTTCGTTCCTTACAAATATTGAAAACAAAAAGTGAAGCTGGGTGAGTGAGTGAGAGCGACTGTGAGAGTGAGAGTATGGGAGAGCTCTGCTCTATGAAAAAAAACAAAACCGGTACAATATCTATAAAATACAGTCCCTATTGAAAATATATGGCATCACTTTTTAAATTAATTTTGATTAAGAATCTATGGTCAGTCAAGTTGGAATTTATTTATCATGATAATTAATCATGTTTATTTTTCACTCAATAATTGACTATGCACGACATAGACGAATTCAACATAGACATTTACGTTTTGCGGTGAAGTCAGTTAAAACAATATTATTCCAAATACACAATACAATAAATATTTTTAGAATGCAATTAATATATTTTTTCACTCACTCTGCCATCGTAACTAATCGCTTTCTATGTGTAGCACTGAAGCTGGTCCGGACACCTTGTAAAAATTGGCGGCTAGTCGGAAACATACGAAAGTCACATATTAATAAGGCATCCATTCGTACTACGATATTTCAACGAGGCAAAAACGCAATTATTGACATAAAATATATTTTTTAATAAATTGACTAACAATATAATTGATCACCGAACTATCGATGAAGTACTTGGGCGAGAATGTCGAACGGCCGAAAAATGCCGCGGAACGAGCACAATTATATGGGCGAGCTAAAAGAAAAAGGAATAATCGATTATCACCGCACGATGAGAATCGAACGTACAGTGAGCGTGAGATTTCGTACTAGGTATGTGCCTGTCTCGTGTCGCTTGGACGAAGCGCGCAGTCATCGTGCTGTCACCATCCCGTTACGGCATGGTGGTGACGGCACGGTAAGGCATGGTAAGTCCTTGCGTTATGACTGACGCCCCCTAAGTTTGAGAGAGGAAGAAGAGAGAATTACAAACACTCTCCGATCGGATAAAAATCTGAAAAAATCAAGCATAGGATGGTGCTGAAAAGATTGTTTGTACATAATAGTAATTCCCAAATCTTATTAACAAGTTTCTGAAATAAACAATTATGCAACAAATTGCCCGGCACCGCAATTTTTTTTCTCGTGAAGATAATTTGTTACTTTTTTGAATACTTATGAATTTTTTCAGAATTTTATGTAATGTTTGAACGTTGCGTTTTCTTTATGTTCAAATTTGTTGAAAATAGCAATTTTCAAACATTACATAAAATTCTGAAAAAATTCATACGATATTCAAAAAAAGTAACGAATCATTTTCATGAGAAAAAAATTTAGTTTCCCGGGTATTTTGTTGCATAATTTTTTATTTCAGTAATTTGTTGAAAACATTTTGGTGTTATTATTATGGACAAACAATCTTTTCAGCACCTTCCATATGCTTGATTTCTTTCAAATTTTTACGACAAGTGTTTGTAATTCTCTCTTATTCTTCGCTCAAACTTAGGCGTCGTTAATCATAACGCAAGGACTACCTTAACTGCAAGGAGCTATCCCTGCTTAGAAAATCCTATTAAAACCGATAAAAAAAAATGAATCGGTATGAATGAGTTTTTTGTCAGGGGTATTTCCAATTCGTAACTATTCGTGTACTCAATGGGAACAAATAGGTAATACTACGTACCTGGACGAATGAATCGACTGTAGACTGCTGCTCCGTATTCGGTTTTATATGGACTTATCCTATTGGTATTTAATCGGAAGTAATGAAGTTCAATCGGAAATTATATTAATGGTATGGTACATTCTTGAATTCGTATGAATGGGAATATTCAGCCGTTTACGTCAATGGGAACTTATCGGCGCCAACCGCTATCAGTAGCAATATTTTATAGGAACCTACAGGAAAAAACTGGTGAATTCTATTGCTCTGAATGGGAATTGTCTGCGCTACATTTAAATCGGAATCATACGGATATTTTCCCATAGACGACAATCCCGTGCAATGGGAATTTACAGTAACCTATCGTAACCCATGAATCGGTATCAATGGGAATATGCAGCCGTTTTCGTCAATCGGATCTTATCGGCGCCAACCGCTATCAGTAGCAATATTTTATAGGAACCTACAGGAAAAAACTGGTGAATTCTATTGCTCTGAATGGGAATGGTCTGCGCTATATTCAAATCGGAATCATACGGATATTTTCCCATAGACGACAATCCCGTGCAATGGGAATTTACAGTAACCTATCGTAACCCATGAATCGGTATCAATGGGAATATGCAGCCGTTTTCGTCAATCGGATCTTATCGGCGCCAACCGCTATCAGTAGCAATATTTGATAGGAACCTACAGGAAAAAACTGGTGAATTCTATTGCTCTGAATGGGCATTTTATGCGCTACATTTAAATCGGAATTATCGGAATCGTATCAAGAACTTTGCAGAAAAAAAACTTGCCATCCCGTAACTAGTCTTAAAAGTTGTGTGATTTCACTGACAATTTTTATAATTTTTTCTTTTTAATATTCATCATGACGAAGTTGATGTAGTCGTGAGTAGCAGATGGTCACGGCTCGAATTCGAACACGTTCCAAAATAACCGTGATCTCTTTCAGTGACCATCGCGGCGGAGTTCTCTGGTTCAATGCACATGTAGCAGTTCTCTGGACGGTTTTTTGCACTTTAACGTCGTCTAATACAACTTTCGCCTGACCAGAAGGTTTCTAAAAAATATGCATAATTTTGTTCATTTTAAACTGAATAAATTTCGTGTGTGAAATTTTTCGATACGATTGAAAACTTCCAAGATATTAATCTTTTAAAAAGTAGCCTTACAGAAAAAATAAATTTTTTATAAAAATCATATGGTCGGAAATATCGGTCGGAGGCCCAAATAAAAAAGACGTGTCTTCTCTTTTTCAAAACAGTTTTCAAACAAAAATTGGCGCATTTACTGAAGGGGGTCAGGGTCAAAGCATGCAAATTTGTGGTGGAATACCCCATATATATTTTCTATCGGTATACATTTTCCATTAGAATATATTTTCTTTCCGTATATATTTTCTATTTGTATATATTTTCTATTCGTATATATTTTCTATTTATATATATTTTCTATTCGTATATATGTTTTGTCGATATATATCGTACAAGTCTTGTTTCTCAAGATAAAGTTAAGCGGATGCTGGAGCTGTTTTTTTTCCTCTGTTAACCTGTTTTACCGTCGGAACCGGACAGCTTATCAGTTCCGACTGAGCATTGTTAATATGCTGCGCATATGCGACAAATCATCCAAGACTACGATATTGACATAAACGCTTCGCTGTGCAGTCGAATTTCAATTGAAATCTTAACAAGGAATTAAGAAAACGGAATTATAGTTTGCGAAAGTGCATGAACGTAGTGTTACCAATTGACGCACGGGTGGCTCTGCATCGTACCCTACACTACTTTCATGCCGTTGTCATCGGCTCTGATCACCAGTCACAAGTTGATAGACGAAGCGAATCGCTTATGTTATCAATATAGTCCTGTAAGTTTTGAAGCATACCCGTCGCATAGTAACGACGAATAGTGAACACTAAGAAATCGCCTATTTCGGTCGATAAAACAGGAAGATCCAGCATCCCCTTAATCTTTCAACCCGCGTCCTCGTCCGCGATGCTCTCATCCATCGCTTCAACTTCAAATTTCGTCGTCGATGACCTTTCATCGTCGTCATCTTCCAGCACGAGATCCATTTCGTCTTCGATGGTGGCATGTCTCGTTGTCTTCGACGACAGGATTTTCGTCATCGTTTCCGATAGCGGAAACTTCGTTTTCATATTTTTCACAATCTTCTTCTTCACCGTTGTCACCTGTGCTGGTATTTTCGGTGTCGTCAAGGGCAGGATTTAGAGTATCTTCGAGATGTCTATTCCGTTTGCCATCGTCGCCATTATTTTCGTTCGTCGTAGAATGTCCGTCTGAAATTTCATATATTCAAAAATTCAAACATTTTTGGAAATATGCTTCTTGCGAGCATTATTCGATAATTATTATGCCAAGCTTGTCGGCTTCACTAAAAGGGGTATAGCATCAACAAAGGGGGGGGGGGGGGGGGGCAAACATCCAAACCAACAAACAAATCCAGTTTTCCAAAATATATATAAAATAATTTCGAAATTTCGGTTTTTACAGCATATATGATGGATTTCAAAATTCCATATGCAATAATAATATATAATTTCGGAATTAGAAAGATGAGCGTGGCCGAGTGGATGGAGGTGCGACTCACAAGCAGTAGGCCCGTGTTCGATTCCCGGCAAGCACCAAGAATTTTCTGTGGCGTGTTTTCTGTGAAAAAGTAGTTCGCAACCCACTATAATAGTAATACAGAGGAAAAGGACTAGATGACCTTGAAGATATCTGCACCAGACAAAATTTCATCTTTGGCACGTCATAACTGCCGTATTTTTCATGGTACTGACTTTTCTCTGGGCTCATTTTCTTCGTTATGACATTATATAAGTGAGCATTTTTTTCTTTTTTTCTAAATCTTCTTCAAGATAGGGAATTAATAACAAATTTTTGGCACGCCATAAGTGCCGTATTTTTCATAGTGCAGACTTTTCTCTGACCTTTCTTCGTTATGAAATGCTCACCTAGAGAATTTCATAACGAAAAATATGAGCCCAGAGAAGTCTGCACGATGAAAAATACGGCAGTTATGGCGTGCCAAAAATTTGTTTTCAACGCCCTGCCTTGATGAAAAAAAGAAAAAATGCTCACTTAGATAATTTCATAACGAAGGAAATGAGCCCAGAGAAAAGTCTGTACGATTAAAAATACGGCAGTTATGATGTGCCAAAGATGAAATTTTGTCTGATGCCGATATTTTCAAGGTTATACGACTAGCGCCTCAGTATGGGAAACCGAAAGACTGGGGAAGTGTCACGGGTTCGGTTCCCGAGACTGAAGTCCCGTAGGTGAAAGGAAAATAGACGAGGACGTACCTCCGGAGATAGGATGTATGAACTACGACTAGCCGTAGGTCCGAGACTACTTACATGTGACGGGACGCGACGAAGCTCCAGACCCGACGATCGAACCGGCGACAACGGATGAGGCATGAGGAGAAAGAGAGTGAAGGAGCCCGTAACCCTTAGGGGATCGATGTGACAACCCAATACTCAATAATACCCGATATTATGGTTTTAATAGCATATGGAATAAACTTTGAAAGTTCGAAATTCCATGGCATGGGGAAGGGATTTCCACATGCTATAAACCATGAGATTCATGCGACCGCGTGCGCCATCCTGACCGTTAGTCTCTCCGTTAAAATCCCATAATTAATCAAATAATTCCATACCGGTAGTTAGGGATTCCGCTGTCCTCTTAGCGACTTTCTTCAGGTCGGATATGTATTCCCCAACGTAACTGCCGACTTTGAAGATGTGCGTCTGTTTCGCCACGCTACCCAGGTTATTAAACCGCGAATCTTCTAGAAAATATTCCAGTGATGCTGAAAATGCAATGCACATGTTTAATATGCATTCAATCGATGTAGCTTAACTTAATTAAAACTTTCTTACCTTGGATACAAGATAGTTTTGTAGGGTCCAGTTGAAGTGGAGCCGGCAAACCAAGAGCGATTCTGTTTTTTTTTCGCTCGATTGCTCTCTTTCCCGGTCACGGTGCTTTTCAGTAGTACTGGCTTGCAATACAGTACCCTTGTCATCTCTTTCACGAATAATGACGGACTTTTGTTAGTCATTAGCGTGGCGAATTGGCAGCTCAGGAGGTATAATCCTTTACCTATATGCGTCTGCAGATAAGAGAAAATTAACATAAGGTATTTTTCAGATAATAAATTTGCCTACAGGTCTGTGTTTATCCGTGTACTTTATACTGCATACTTGTCAACTTTTGAGACCCCAATGATTTTTTAAATTTATTTAAAGAATAGTTACGTCTTTCTTGACTGGATTTTCATATCCAACCGGAGGAAAGCCACCGTCGTGAGAAAACGTCTCGTTGTTTCGCTGCTTTAGATCGCGAACAATTGCTAAAACATTGTTTATATATGAGATTATGCGACGTGAAGATGATTTTAATTATTATTTGGTTGCTCAAAATGCCAGAATACATGCATGAAGGTACTCGATCTTTATTGTGTAGTCATTTTCGAACGGGATATCAATGAATATTGTGTTAAGGTAGTCCTTGCGAATGGTGTTCATTTCGCATAAGTTTCGGAGAAAGGAGAGGGAATTACAAGCACTTCTGGATGGTATAAATCTTTTTAAAAAATCAAGCATATTAAAGGTGCTGAAAAAGATTAATTTTACATAATAATAATTCCAAAATGTTATCAACAAATTGATGAAAAATACAATTGTTCGACAAATCTCCCGGAAACCTAACTTTTTTTTATGAAAATGATTCGTTTATTTTTCTGAATACGTATGAATATTTTCAGATCCTTAAATTCACTTTGAATTTTTTTCTTTTTATATGGGAAAAATGTATAGAAAGTCACAAAATTGAAAGTGAATTCAAAAATTTGAAAAAATTCATACGTATTCAGAAAAATGAACGAACAATTATCATTTTAAAAACGATCGGTTTTTGGGAAATTTGTTGAACAATTCTATTTGTCATCAATTTGTTGATAACATTTTGGAATTATTATTATGCAAAATTAACCTTTTCAGCACCTTCAATATGCTTGATTGTTTTTGATTTTAATACCATCAAGAAGTGTTTGGAAATCTCTCTCATTTCTCCGAAACTTATGCGAAGTGAACACCATTCGCAAGGACTATCTTAAGGCACAAGCATAAGGATTTGGTCCACAAAAACAAGTCAATTTTTAACACTTTTTTTAACGCGGGTATTAGAAGCATAAGGTCGGGTTTTTACACAGTGAGTACAAGATGTTATGAAATTTGAGATTTTTAAATTGAAAAATATGGATTAACAACGGACTTATTGTTAATACACAAAAGATATTCGACCGCGGCCGTGGCCGTAGATATCATACCTGAAAATCTATTCGTCCGATTAAGTTGAAATTTTGACAGATCCCTGATTATAACATTTTCGATCTAATGACCGGATGATTAAAAAAATATAATTTATTAGTTGATAATATACGATTAAGGTCGTTTATTTTCGATCCGACGAAAAAAACGACCCTAATCCTTTGTTATTAAAAAATAAACTTTTTTAAAATCATCCGGTCATTAGATGGAAAATGTCATAAGCAAGGATCCGTCCAAATTTCAACTCAATCGGATGAATAGATTTTCAGTTACGATGTCCGTTGTTAATTGCTAATTGTTTATAAGTCCGTTGCCAATTGATATTTTTAAATTAAAAAAAAATCAAACTTCATAACACCTTGTACTAACTCTGTATAATAACCCGTACTTGTTCTTGTAATACCCGCGTTAAAAAAAACGTTGAAAATCGACCTGTTTTTTGGAACTAATCCTTGTAGCCTTAAGCGCTAACGCCACAGTAAATGGGTAAAAACGCACGCATAATGTGTGATTTTTTTCCTTCACAAATATACGCTTTATCAATTTACTTTTTTAGGGTGAAACCCTGGCATACTGAGCGACCACAGGAGCGACCCTAAGAGCGACCGTTGTTTTGTTCCAAAAATTAACCACACTTCTGATCGCTGAAGTGACTGCTTTGGCGACACATTTTTTTGCCGTGTTTCAACAGTGAAGTCGTTTGTTTGATTGGGGACCAAATAAACGACCGTAATAGCAACCGTCTAGAAAAGCTCATCCCGATCGTCAAGAAGCCTATAACTGGACGGTTGCTTTTACGGTCATTTGTTCGGTCGACAATCAAAGAAGCGACTTCACTGCCGAAATGAGGCAAAAGAATGTCGCCAGAGCGGTCGTTTCAACGGTCGTTAGTGTATTTAATTTTTGGCACCAAACCACTGTCGCTTTTAGGGTCGCTTCTTCAATCGCTGTTCCCGGTCGCTTGGTTTGCTAGGGAAGGCCATTGAAATGCAAAATACAAACACTTCTAAAATATACAAGGTGCAGAGGCTTTCAGTGATGCAGGCTACAGCGTGATTGAGGTATCGGTTAAAAAAATGCATTTCTTTTCTAGAGCAGTGATAATGTAAGTGAAAGTCACTTGTAAAATAAAACTTGTCTGCCTTTAGTTTTCAATACAATTATATTATAACTCATCAATAAAGGTGACGAAGGAATATTATGTAAAGCAGATATCTTAACGGCGATGAATGCGCTCTACACTAAAAATTGAAGATACGTAAAAATACGTTTAGTTACAATGTTTTGGAGCATCCGAAATCAAATTGCGAGATAATACGTCTGATTATATCCAGAGAGTCAACATTTTTCAGGCCATACAAAAAAATTAGTAACTTGTTAGTTCACTCTTGTCAAACAGATACCTGCATATTCACAATTCGAGGATATTTTCAAACTATGAGAAGTGGAAAAAGCGTGTTATGACCCAGTAAGAAAAGCGTGCCATAACATTCGGCACGCCGTGATGGCACAATGCAGTCATGTATGTCCGCATGTGACGATATTGTGACGGCACGGGGTTTTGATACCAGAAGTCTGCTTGCACAATTCCAGCTCGCTGTAAAGCTCCACGGCGAGCTGTAACCGTGCAAGCAGATGTCTGGTATCAAAACCCCGTGCCGTCACAATATCGTCACATGCGGACATACATGTCTGCATTGTACCGGCACGGCGTGCGTTCCCGTGCTAGTGCCGAGTGGATCCCGTGCCGTCACTTTTCTATCTGAGGAACAACGTTAAAAGCGTGATTGCACATGCCGTTGTTTAACCATTATTTGCGCACTTACCCATTGTAATATTTGCGACAATAATACGCTCGATCAGCGGACTGTTGTCTCGGTTTCTCGAGGTGAATTTGTGCGTCCTTTATAACGAGTTTGTAAAGATCCCTCTTTAATCAACACCACTTGTGGTTATTGAACATTTTTATCTTAACATTGCATTGTAACCAACCTGGGGTTTCCCCCACTTGAGTTATATTTAAGTTTAATTTTTCAGTTGATTCGTAAAATCCTTTTGCGAATATACAATGGTTGATAGAGAGTTGTACTAAATGCAATACGGTCTAACCTGTATTAGTCACCGTTTTGAATATAATAAATTGCAACTTTTTTGTATTTTTCCTGCTTCTCAGATCCGAAAAAAGACTATACGTATGAATTTCGTTTGAAACAAGAATATCGAGAAGTTACCCCCTATTTACTTTTCTTGGAAGAAAGTGCAATCAACTCTGTGATGAATTATGGGATTGTACAAATTATATAGTTCATAAGACATTTTTAACTTCATAGACGCATAAGATTTTTTCATTTACTTCTCTCCAGTTAGTTTTAAAAGATCTAAGCAACTAATTATGACTACGCATACACAAAATATCGAAATCGACATGCCCTTCCGTCGTTAGACTAGACTATCGATATGTACAAAAAGTTCAATCGCTGTTGATTAAAGTGGACACCGTATTTTTTGCGTTAAAAATCGATATCGAGACTTAAAATGCACAAATGTCTGAGAAAAGTATTACGATCCTTGTGGAAATTGGGTGGAATAGTAAAAAGTATCCTAAAATGACGGCAGATGTTTTCACATACAATTTCAATTAGTACACATGCAGGTGTACTCGTGACTTTTTTAAAATAAAAAATGTTATATATTAGAAATATTATGTATATTACCCGTCATCTCTTCCCAGTTACATATAACTTTCTTTTCCAGGTCGATGCACGTACGCAGGCAATCCGTATTCAATTGTCTTAAATCTTCCAGCTCTATGTTTTGTTGCGAGATATTTTTTTTTTTGATCTTCACACTGTTTTTTCAGGGCTACATTAGCTTCTTTGAGTCGTTTGTTTTCTTTTGTGAGTTCTTCCAATGTATGTTCAGAACACCGTCTCCCATGCTGTAAAACATTATATTGATTATCCAGTGTGCAAAAATCTGTCAACGGGGGGTCTAGGGTTATGCGATTGCTTTTATCGAGGATAGAGCATATATTGGAAATAGTACTGATGGCGATTCCTTACAAAGAATTCATCGTGAATAAATACTTTTAGTAAGCGGCACTGGTGACAAATAGATGAGACTGAGATGAAAAAAAGTAGAGGGAAAGAGAAAGGTTGCTGCTGTGCGACTGAATAAAAACCGTCCACGAAATTCTTCAAACCACCACGTTTTTTCATGGCTGCGGAGAAAACAATGTAACTACAATTAACATATTGCAAACTTTACACACGTCTCGGTGCGAATTGACATTCGAAAAATTAAACGATCTTTCATATTCACGTTACTATCAAGGTCGTTGTTGAGGTCAACAACGACCTCAACAACCGAGTACCAATATTAAACAAATTGTTTGTACACATTTTAAAGAAGAAGCTAGTGTGAACTAAGGTAGATCTGGATGTATAACAATAATGTGTAAAGTAATCTGTAATCTGGTAAATGTATAACAATAAATTTACGGAAAAATAAACTCCCCGTTTACGCTAATTAAACCCCAGAAATATTTTTTGACAGTGTTTGTGAAGTCATATTTGTAATTTTCGTTCTATCCTGACGAGTGAGACCGTTTACAAATTAGAGCTGTCAGTTTGTAGACGTTGATTAACTTTTCTTCAGATTGAGAATCTAAATGAAGGAAACTACTCTGTGAATTTGTAAAACATATTTCAACATATAAAATAAAGTATCACTTGTCAAGATTGGACGAAATGGAGAAGTTTGACTTTATAAAAATTGCGTAAAAATATGCTCGAGGATTTATTGGCATATGTAACTATGTTATTTTTCAGTACATTCATTGTTACAAATTTTTTCTACATTAAGTAGGGACTGTTTAAACCAAATCGATCTTAGTTTACACTCATTTTGCTTTCTCATAGACGCTTTGTTTTGGTGACAAAAAAAGTGTCGAGATTTTAATGACAACGTGTTCAGAATGATAAAAAAAAGTTGACAGTTGAAATCTTTATATCGTTTTTTCATAATGTCCCGTTATTCGCAAAGCTTCTTCTATGAGAAAGCATTTACTATATTTTTGCCTTCTTCATAAAGGAAGCTTTGCGAATAAAGGGACATTATGAGAAAGTGATATAAAAATTTCAATTTCCAACTTTCAATTGTTTTGATGAAGAGATGGGAAAATTTCAAATTCCAACTTTTAGGAGGGAATGATGTGAAAATAGTTATTTACGATACTAGTGCAGTAAAACTTTTTCTCACGAGTGTGAGTTTGCAGCACGAGTTGAAGGCGAGTTTTACAATCACACGAGTTCTGGGAAAGTTTTTCGCATGAGTATCGTACACAATTTTATTTCATGAGGTGTTAAATGGCAATTTTGCGCACGAGAAGTGTGCGTAAAGCTGCAATTTTGGCAACGAGTGTAATAAATTCATTTTCAACTTTTATGAGGAACCGATGTAAAAATTTCAGATTTCAACTTGTTCCTTTAAAACGCGTACAAACCATTTTTTTTATCTTGGTACTCGATTGACTTTATTGTACCTCAAAACGAACGACTACGTTTTTTATTACAAACCCTCATCCTGTGCTTACCCAATATCGTGTCGGAGGCTAAGAGCCTCCGCTTCATATCAGAAGAGAGAAAATGACCGACAAATCAATTCTAAAGATCACCTAAAGTAAATTCCTATCAGAAAAACTCGAAACTAATATCCCTCGGAAAACAAAATTCCAGCACTCGTACAAAGCTATGAAAAAAGTTATCTTGTGATTACATTTTTAAAGACGAGAGATGTGCCGAAATATGTCGAGATACCTTTTGACGCTTACTATACAACATTCGCATTACACGGAAATAGGAAAAGAACTGTTCCATCAATCTGTTGAAACCCAAATGACAAGTGGTATAATAGTTAGGAACGTTCGTGCAATGATTGACTAGACAACTGTCAGCGCTTACGTTTAACTACGTTTAACCTATTTTTGAATTTCTATGGTAGATGCGGAAATTGGGGTTTTAATACGTGAAGCGTCGTAAATAATTACCGGACAATATCACAATTAATATAAGCTTTCATTGGTGTGATTATTTTATTGAATAACTTTACAAGGCCAGGAATCTAGTTTCGATGACCATTTTTTCCGTCATGACACCACCCCGTTCAGCTACCTATTTTTTCGGGTACACGAGGAGGGTCTCTTATTTGATCTTTTTTTAAATTTTCGTTAACCTTATGAACAGCTATACATACTGGAAAAATTAATAATTTTCCAACATTCGTATTCAAAATAATGAAAAGGCATCTTACCGAGTTCGTAGGAATTGCTTCAGAAGTTTTCTTCTCTTTTCTTTGGAAATTCTGTTTGTCGGATGATTTTGCCATTTTTTTAATGGGGCGGATGTTTTCTTTGGCATCGCACGCGCTCTTCCTTGTATCCTGTTCACCAGTCTAAAAAGCAAAGAAAACGTAAATTCCCTGAAATTAATTTGTAATCATGTGCAGGAAACCAATTTAGCAACCGAGAGGTTCCAAAGAATCAGTGTAATTTTCAAAAAGTTGATAATTAATTGAGCATTAATTGAAGAGATTAAATAGCATTGATTGATGTATATATCATTGTCCCATGTAGAGGTCTCAGTCTCACACGCCAAGAGAAAGCAAGAGAAACTAATAAATGTCAGCTTTCCCTCTTTAAAAATTTCCATGGATAAAATATCTCGCAGATTTCAGATTAAAAAATTATATAAAAAAGAAAGAAGAAAAGCTCCAGACTGGAAAAATGTACAATTTTCCAACATTTATATTTAAAATAATGAAAAGGCATCTTACCGAGTTCGTAGGAATTGCGTCAGAAGTTTTCTTCTCTTTTCTTTGGCAATTCTCTTTGTCGGATGATTTTGCCATTTGTTGAATGGGTAGGAGGATGTTTTCTTCGGCTTCGGAGGTGCTCTTTCTTGTATCCTGTTCACCGGTCTAGAAAGCAAAGAAAAAGTTAATTTCCTGGAATTAATTTCTAATCATGTGCAGGAAACCAATTTAGAAACTGGGAGGTTTCCAATGAGTGTAATTTTCAAAAAGATTCAGATTAAAAATAAAAAAGGCATCTTACCGAGGTCGTAGGAATTGCGTCAGAAATTTTCTTTTCTTTTCTTTGGGAATTCTCTTCGTCGGATGATTTTGCCATTTTTTGAATAGGAAGAATGTTTTCGTTTGCGTCACACAAGCTCTTCCTTTTATCCTGTTTTCCGGTGCAGAAAGCAAAAAAAAAAGAAAGTAAATTTCCTTGTATTAATTTCTAATCATATACAGGAAACTAATCTAGAAAACCGAGGGGTTACAAAGAATCGGTGTGATCTTTAAAAAGTGGGTAATTAAGCATTAATTTCGTAGATTAAATAAATTGACGTATATATTGTCGTCTCATCTATCTGTTCCCGTCTTACACGCCGAGAGAAAGCGAGTGAAAACTAGTAAATACCAAGTTTCGCGTTTAAAAAAAAAAACCCATGGGTAAAATATCTCGCATTTTCGATATAATTTCGTAGAAAATTTCGGAGAAAATTACGAAGAAACTGGAAAAATTCCGGCGAAATTTTGATTAATCTCTGATACGTAGATTCTTCCCACATATTGAACATCTATTTCTGTCGAGATTTATGATTTCGCTGAAATCCATCTACCTACAACATTATCGGAGAAGCAGATATGGTTTTGTTTTTAATTTTACAAAGTTTCACCTGTAGCTAAAATGTCGACAACTTTCGGACTTCAACAAATCTTTTGGTCTTCATGAAATTAGAAAAACCAGGCTTCAATTCGCGCGCTTAAAAACACATAATAGACCAGGTATCAGAAACACATATGGTCCGATAATAACTATAAGCTATCCTACATACAAAAGTTAACTTTTTAGATGGGTAGTAACTTTCGGATACGGTCTAGACGGACATATGGAACCCGTTGAGGTCACTTTCAGATGACTAATTTTTTAAATCCAATGCAATAAAAATAACACATACCGAGATGCGTTCCAAATTCACTATTTGTTTCGCCTTTACATCGGCTATGATTTTCGGAATGGCTTTCATTGGGTTAACATGGGAATTCTCTTCTTTCTTGGACGATTTTGCCAATTTCGCATTCAGGTTTTTTTTTATTGAGTCGTCCGGGGCCTTGCTTCTATCCTGTTTACCGGTACAGAAAGTTAAAAAAAAGTTAGTTTCCTTAAATTAATTTGTAATCATTCAGTAAAAACCAATTTAGAAGCCGATAGGTTGTAAGAATCTGTTTCATTCGTAATGAGTTACGCCATTATTGAGTA
Organism: Exephanes ischioxanthus; assembly: GCA_958510785.1. Lineage (NCBI taxonomy): Eukaryota > Metazoa > Arthropoda > Insecta > Hymenoptera > Ichneumonidae > Exephanes > Exephanes ischioxanthus. The sequence goes on along the minus strand of OY294019.1, from coordinate 13,020,963 downwards.
GCTCACCGCTTTGCCTTTTCGAGCATGAACAGCAGTGATTCGCCTGCGAATTAATTCGTCGATCGTTGCGCACTTATTCATACTCTGAGAAATTACAAACGCAGAACCAAAAGTTAACTTATCAAGAACATATCAATGTCGAAATGTTTCTTTAACGAATAGTAACATTATGCGAAATACATATTGAATCATAGAAGCACAGTTGTAATTATCCAATCATTTTGTAGGAGGTATTATATTGATCTTACCGATCAAGAGATACTTCAAGGATCTCGACACCAAGTTAAAAAAATTCGTTGATCGATTTTGGCTTACTCATAGAAAGAGGCTATGCGCAAAACTGTAGTAAATGAGGAAGCCATGGGCAAATTACTTTGCATCTTTTTTCGTAGCATATAAAATATCTACATCTCATACAATTAAAACATTCAAAATGTACCGTAACATTTATGTAGGAAATCGCAAACGGAAATTTGTGTATTTTGTCGTTTTGAGACAATTTTCAATGTATTTTTCATTTCTGATTACAAAACTATAACTCATTTTACTCTTAGCGTGATATTTGATTCGGAAACTCCCGCCAGGCGTTAAAAAACCAAATTTTTCAACAAATTCAACATTTTCAAGTTTCCATACAATTTAAACGGTTAGATCGATTTTCGCCACATTTAATACGAACCATTGTCAAGTGTTAGTCCATTCCCATGTCAAATTTCAGCTCGATACCTCCAAGTTTACTGGCATTAGACCGTATTTAATGATATTTGAAGTAAACTAAAGACCCATAAAATCTATCCGCTTGCATAGATTTTGGCGATATTTAACACCAAAGGTCTTTGATCATAGTATTATATTTGTATGCAGTTTTAGGACGATAGCCCAAAATTCGCGACGAATTCTGTCAAGCACACACATACACCCGGCACACACACATACGCCACCTAAAAAATCGCATTTCTCGACGTTTTAGACTATTTTAAGTATTCTGACACTAACATCACTTTTTTTTTACGAAAACATAACTTTTTCTATGAGAAGAAGCAAAACAGGTACAAATGGATTTGCAAGCCGTTTCCGTATTGATTACCATAGCCAGCCAAGTTTCCTCTGGAGAAGTACGCCGGTCAATTTTTCTTCCTCGCAAAGGAAGCTGTTTTCGTAAAAAAAAAAAATCGACATTTTAGTGTCATAGTACTTAAAATAGCCTTAACGTCGAGAAATGAGATTTTTACCTGGCGTCCGGACGAGTGCGTGTGTGTGCGTGTGCGCGCATGTGTATGCGTATGTGCGTGTGACAAACTTGCATCGTTTAAAACGTCTGTAACTCGTCAACGATTTAAGATAGTGAGTTGAAATTTGGTACACCCGTAGAATGGCCATGTCTCTTCATTCAATACAATTTCAATGAAGATTGAGGCCGTATTGGGGATTTCACACGATTATGACTTTTTTTTTAAATGTCTGTTATCTTTAAGTTGCGTCAATTTTGATCCATCGTCTTAAAACTGCACACAAATATAATACTTTTATTAAAGACCTTTGGTATTGAAGTTGGTTGAAACTTATCCAAGCGGTCAGATTTTATGGGATTTTGATTTTTTTTTTTTTATTACTAAAAACTGTTTAATTCGAGTAAATATAGAGGTATCAAGCTCAAATTTGATACGGGTATGAACTACGTCTATACAGTGTCTGGTATAAAATTGAGTGCAAATGTATCTAACCGTTTAAATTTCATGGAATTTGGACATTGTATATTTGTCTTATAAAATTTGTAATTCATGTTCGACACGAGTTTCTGAATCTACGACGAGGCTTGGTCAGGTAACTACTGAAAACTTTGATAAATTAGAAAACTAATTTTCACCATACCTTGACATGCGATACATTTTTGTCGCTCACTTTATCTATGGAGTCGATGAGATCCGAGGAGTCTCTGAACAACGAGAACTTCGGAAGCGATACTCTTTTACTGCTTACGGCACTTTCCAACTCTTCCTTAGAGGCTGCAAATAAGCAGTTCATGATAAATTATTCGGATACAAACACATATATAATGTGATAAGCAAGTAGGAAATAGTTCCGTATTGTTACCTTTAACTAAAAGTACCACTCCATCGTAATAATTTCCATCCTTCCATACAACGTTGTATTTTTTTTTTGTCGTAGTTTTCTGGATCAAAGTTTTTGATAGTTTCGACAGGCACATTCTCCTTTTTTCCATCCTCGAATACCACGGATGCATACATGTTGCTAACTGTGATGTAATTATTAAGAAAACTATATTTTGCGTTTTGTAGAAGCATTTCGAAGAAAAATCATTGCAAAATTTTAACTCTGTCTCTCGCACTCATACGTGTTTTAGCCTTCCCTTAACCTCACAATTCTATTGTCTGATTTTTGCTTTTCTTTCTCCGTACATACAAAGTATGTACGGAGAAAGTGTATTCCTCCTTATGTTTAACAGAATTCTAGATTTTACAAAAACAATTATTCATACTGTTAGAGATCCGTCAATAAAAGGTACGAGCTAATGTTGGCAATAGCTCGTACCTTTTATTCACGGAGCTCTGAAAGTATGAATAATTATTTTCGTAAAATCTAGAATTGTATTAAAAATTAAGAAAAATACTTTTTATCACATAAATTATATGTGATGAAAAACTAAAAAACGAACGAAAGCCATGAACGAATTTTCGCTCAATACAGAAAAATTTCGTTCGACATGGTGACTAAAACTATTATTTCAATAATGATGGGAAATTAACAATTTAGATCAGATAATTGACATTTATTAAATAATTTCAAGTACCATGTCGAATAATTTTTATAAACCTGAATAAACTCTTTGATCCAAGAGAGAGGAAAAGAAAACGAGAAAAAAGATTACGTACTTACTCCAGAGATGACGACTATGGGAAATTGTTACGTCCTTTTTGTAAAATCGAAACCCTCACTGCTTTCGAAACAGACGACGTGGTGCCAAGGAAGGTCCTAAGCAAGATCGGTCTCCCCTTTGCCGCGTCGTTGGTATGAATTAAAAAGTTTCCATTTTCGATTAGAAAATAAAAGAATGATATTAATTAATTATTTAATTTACTGACACCACTGACTTTATGTAGAAAATACACATGAGTGGAAGTTGCTTGTAACAACTGGTTGAAAAAATTATAAAAAAAAAATTTTCCACTGCGCATGTTGATGAGAACTAAAGCAAACGAAAAATTGTAAAAATTAATTTTTTTAATAATCAAAAAAGATTATTAAGAATATTAATCTTTGCAATTTTTCGTTTGCTTTAGTTCTTATCGACATTTGCAGTAGAAAATTTATTTTTTTATAATTTTTTCAACCAGTTGTTACAAGCAATGTCCACTCATGAATTTTTTAAATAATCCAAAAACGCAAATAGTAATTACTATTCTTTTATCATTATTTTTCATGCATGAAAATGAATTTAAAAAATGTACCGGTCCACCTCGGATTATTCTTGAATAAAAAAATTATCAGGCACACGTCGTCGGCTCCCAGCTTTCTCGTTGTTAACCTCAGCCCTCAAGTCACGTAATTTAATCGGCTTCAGTCACAAACAATACTGCAAATAAAACAAAATCTTTTATTCATATCACTTTATGCACTATAACCGTTTTCAGCAAACCAAACCGTTGCCTTTTTACTCAAAACTTACTAAAAAAAGCCTTTTTAGGAAATTATTTACGATGAAGCGAAAATGCCGCAAAGTCGTTCATCCCACCACTACTCTGTACAGGAACCCTGTCAGAAGTCATCAAGGATGCGAAATGTTGCATCCTTGGTTTAGGCCGCATGTTTAAGGATGATTCAAGGATGGTTCGGGAATTTATCATTTCTTCCCGCTTTCGAGGATTTAAGGGTGTTTCGAGGTAGGTACATGGGTGATTCAACGATCGTGTCTTTGGATTCCTAGAACATTAAATTCGTAGGTGACCTGGGATGGTTCGTGGATGATTGGAGGATCTTTTTTCGATTCTTCGATCATTGAATCAATAGTTAAGCGAGGACGATTCAAAGATGATTCGAGGATCTGACCGTTTTTGGCGAACAATCATTTCTCAAGGATGATTCAAGGATGATACACGGCTAAAAATCGTTCCCTTGATCAGTAAACAATTTTCGCAAAGACGATTCAAGGATTATTCGAGGGTCGGAAAAGTTTTTCCGCGTCCGCCGAACAACGATGTTCCAATGATAATTCAAGGATGATTAAAGGGTCGCAGCATTTGTTCACAGATCGGTGGACTGCAATATGCCAACGATGATTCGAGGATGATTCAAGGATCGCCGCCGTTTTGCCGGTTCGGTGAACCGCGATGATTCACAGATGGTGCAAGGAACTTACCATAAGTGCCGCAAATGCTGGTTCTCGATTAGCTCGCTCCTTTTTTTGCTAATATTTATTATCATACATCGAGTTTTTATCATACATATAACAATATTATTTAGCATACTAGAGAACATTCTTATCAATTGATTGAACGGCAATTCAATTATTGCGACTAATTCATACTACTATATTTACGAGATATTAGGGTCTCTATGAGATACATCTAAGAATATAATTTGTCATTGTACTCTGGTGATAATACTATTTTTTAACGTATGTAAAATACTCCACGCAAATAGTCAGTGCGTGTATAGGAACATTTTTGTACTTGCTTCTTTAACAAATATATATTTGTGTATGATTTTTTTTAAATTGGCACAGCCTTTTGCATTGACTTTTATGCCCGGCACGTATATATTTTATCGTTTCAACCGTATTTTGGCGTTCAGAGCTGAATCTCGCGTCGCGTCGCGTTGGTGCTACACAAATACCGCTAATTTGCCGTTGCCTTTGCCAGATTATGCTTGAGTATAATTTCCCATTGGCCGCTCGACTTGATCGGATTATTCATGACATACGTAACTTCATTCTTTTCATTCTTTCGGTGGGTCGTTACTTTTTTAATAGCTGCAATGGTTTCCAGTTTGGTAGTAATCCATTCGACGGTTACATTTGCTGCAATTCAAAACAAAATCTCATGTAGATAATTTCAGGTCGAATATATATGTAATTGCTATTAAATAGTTCAAAATTTCAACTTACCCATGAATGGCAGTTTCGTGAATATCTCGAATACGTCATTCATGGTTACTCTTATCTCCGATGATGCAGACTCATTATTTTTTTGTGTGTACACGTCGTTCATTACTTTTGTGAGCAACCAGCTTCCCAGATAGAAAATTGTTGGCAAGGAGTCGGCAAGAGTGCGGAACGCAGCACCACGTTACAAGTCAAATAACGTAGCATGTACTACCGCATAAAGCTGTAAAGTGGCGGCACGTCGAGGCGTCATGGCGCGACGGCACGACGACGTCAAAGATGCGGCATATTTGAAAACATTTTTCACGAGGCAATTGATACAATCTTTGAAGCAACAGAGACGGCAGAATGCATGATCGCCGTGCCACCATGTATACCCAAATTTGATGATCACGGTGACGACGCATTGACGGCAGAATTGAAGCTCGCTGTGTCGTTACGTTCATCCATGTTTGATGAACACAGTGACGACATATTGGCGGCAGAGCTGGGGCTCGCGGTGTCGTAACGTTTAGCAGAGTTTGTTGCACACTTTGACGGCACGCCGACGGCATAATTAGAGTACGCGGTGCCGCCAAGTTGATTCAAATTTGATGGATAGGGAGACGGCACACTAACGGTAGATTTACAGAACGCGAAGCCACTACATTCGTGAAGAATGTAAAGCAGAATTGTGGCATAAATGGTCTACAGTGTGGAAGCGCCGTTATGACAAGTGAACGGCAAAATGACGATATTTTAACACGATTGTTTAGCGGCACGTTTGAAGCAGAATCGGGGACCGCTGTGCGACACGATGGCTCGTAAATTGCTGAATATTGGTCCAAGATTTTTTGTTCGTTTTTACAGTAACTGTACCGTATGTAAATGGAACTGGGTATAGGAATGCAAATCATAATTTATTAAAATTATTTTTATTCAGTAAAACGAGCACGAATACGATTGTAGGTAAGTGTATAAAAAATGTAATATTTCAAACATAATTAAATACTTATGTCTAATTTTTTGTAATCGTATTTCACTACAGTCGGCACAGATAACTAATATAATTTAAACCATTTTAAATTAGGTATATAGGATGGCCACACTTTGGCCCAATATCCGAAAGTGGTTTTTGACGTACTCATTTTCGCTTTATACTCAACCGTGAAAATGAATGTGCAAACCTTTCTCCTAATATATGCACGTAATATCCTGCTTTCCGTTTCTGTGAAGTATGCCCAGAAAGACGCTTTACGCATCGCGTGCGAGAAGAATACTGCGTATGCGTAGAAACGCAATATTATATTTTTGCTGCACTAGTGCGTTTCTGCGCACACTTTCCAAAAACGAAAAGCGTGTTTTTCATGAATTTGTTAAGAAAAATTGTGTGAATGGCATGAGCGTTGAAAAGGGCACCCTGACTCGTGTGAATGCCGGACTCGTCAAGAATTCCTTTTCTACGCCCTTGCCATACATATAACTAATTTAATTTACGAACTCTACTACTTTTATAAAATCGCTGGTAGAACTTTTAAAAAATTATAAAAGGCAACGGATTTGAGAAGCAAAATCACGGTAGATTTTGTATCTCATGTTGCGAAACCTATTGTTGCGCCCCGAATTATCTTCCGTCGATTTTTTTTCTAGATTCTTCTACACGCAATGACGTTGTGCTGTCTGACATGATGAATATGCGTATGAAATCCAAAGATCCAAGCTATGTGACATTGATTAGCCGCTTATAATTCTTCGTGCTTGCCAATGCCCAAAAGCTTGAATACCTTAAATCGCATACGCGATTACTGGACCTCCGATTTTAAGTGGGATCCGAACCACTCATTCACACAAAGCATTCTTCAAACATCTGTCTCGATACATGATAAGTTCAGCCAATGATATTAGAATAAACAACACTCATGCACACAAAACCCTCTTCTTCATACTCGTACACCTTATATAAAATATAATAAAAATATGATTTCGGCTCGCGTTCGAAAGAGACCAATTTTTCTCGCCCGTGCTACAAACCCGACTATCCGCTGTTTTTTTCTCGCACTAGTGCGGGAAAGTTCACTTTCCTGCACTAGTGCAAGGAAAAACAGCAGAAAACCCTTTTCATACAAGTACAGCTTATACAAAACATAATAAATGATAACTGAACGCAACTAACGAATTAAATACGCACATGTGCACAAAACACTCTTCATACATGTACACTTCATGGAAAACATAATAAAAATATAATAAACGATAACTGAACGTAATAATAAACGAATTAATTATTCTTATACGCACAATAGTTATTTCCGCTATTTTTCCTCATACTAGTGCGGGAAAGGTTTCTTTCCCGCACTAGTGCGAGAAAAATCAGCGGAAAATCGGGTTCGGGGTACGGGTAAGAAAAAGCGATCTCTCGCCCGTGCCACAAACCTGACTATCCGCTCTTTTTTCTCGCACTCGTGCTGGGAAGTTTACTTTCCCACACTAGTGCAAGGATAAACAACGGAAACCCTTTTCATACATGTATACCTTATGGAAAACATAATAAAAATACGATAAATGATAACTGACCGCAATAAACGAATGAAATACGCACATGTACACAAAACACTGTTCATATACGTACACTTCATACAATACATAATAAAAGTATGATAAATTATAACTGAACGTAATAAATGAATTAATTACACCCATACGCACAATAGTTATTTCCACTATTTTTCCTCGTACTAGTGTGAGAAAAAACAGCGGAAAATCGGGTTCAGGGCACGGATGAGAAAAATCGATCTCTCTCGCACTCGTGTAAAGCACCGCACTCGATTGCGGCTCATGCGCCAGTTCACACTCGTCGAGTTTGAAGTCACACCCGAGCCGAACGCGAGTGCGGCACTTCTCACGAGTGTGAGAGAGACTGATTTTTCTCGCCCGTGCCACCAAACCGATCATCCGCTACCTTTTCTCGCATTAGTGGACGGAAAAACAGCAGAAAACACTTTTCATACACGTACACTTTATACAAAATATAATGAAAGTATGATAAATGATAATTGAACGCAATAAACGAATGAAATACGCACATGCGCACAAAACACTCTTCATAAGCACACTTCTCACTCGATACATGAGAAATAATAAATAAACAGATGAAATGCCCTCATTCTTATAAATCACTCTTCATACCCGTACACTTTATACACGACACAATAACAACATGAACACAATCATAAACGAATGAAATACAGTTATGCACACGAAACACGCTTCATAATCATACCTTCACGCCGTATATACACTTCACACAAAACATGACAAAAAAATTATAATCTGTGTCTGGGTCAGCTGTATCGAACCCGTTAATTTTTTTATAAAAAAAAAGCATCGCTATACAGCTATTCCGAATGGAATCATCATAATTGTGTAGGCAAAAAAGAGTAGATTCAAAATCGAATGACAACATTAATTGTACGAAAAAAAAGTATAGCAGGTTCAGCTCATTCGGACCATCCAATATTTAACGAAAAAAGAACGTGCAAAAAACTGTTTCGAACACGACAATGATGTTACAAACAAAAAAAAAATGGTAATCATTGCGCGAAATAAAATTATATGTTATCAAAAATATCAATAGAAGCGACAGCTGACTAGACTGCACTGATATTAAAAAAAGAGCCGATATAATTATTCCGAATGAATCACTAGAATGTAAGAAAAAAGTCGGCAATCCAAAATTGAATAAAATAAATACTCGTACGATAAAAAAATCTGTCACTTGTTCAGCTGAAGCAAACGAATGAATTGTTAATGGGAAATAAAAAGCAATGCAAACAAAAATTTATCAAATGAGATTATGGTGTCAGAAGCAAACAAAAAATGGCAAACCAAAATCTTTAACGAACATGTTAATGAGAACAAAATGAATAAGCAAAAATCGATAGCAAGGTACGTAAGATGAAAAACCGTACTGAAAGACATTCACGAAAACTGCTATAAACTTTACTAATATTTCTCATTATTCCCGGTCGAAGAGGAAAACCCATTTGAAAAATATTTTTCGGTAAACCGAAGGTTGCACGCGAATCATACAAACTTTATAGATGATTTAAGTGAGCTGCCCTGAACAGTGAGAATTCTAATCACCATGAGGAATTATCCGCAAGCTCCCGAGATGCAGGGAGTCCCATAGAATCGTCTCAAGTCGGCGCTGGCTCATTATAATCTATACGTCTCCTTCGAGGGTCTGGAGCATCAGCATTCACGTCTGGAACGTTGTCTTCGCCTGGTCTTCGGTTACCCCCCGTCGCACGCTGCCGGTGCACCGCATTTCGATTCCGTTGTTTGCACGACTTGAGAGCAGCAGTCATACAGTCCGTGAACTCCCTCATTGTCGGGCTGGTGAAGGCCTTGTTCCTTGAAATCGCCGCTACATGAAACACAGAAACGTAAGTAAACACATTTATAATTCCTGGATTTTATTACAAAACAAAAAAAAATGATGCATTGATTTTTTTAAATAAATGTTTAGTAATATAGTGAAACGTGCAATAGAAGGCTTTCGACAGCTTCGTTTCCTGCAATTTCAATGTACCTTGTTCGCGACCTTGCCACTCAATAATTAATATCGCATGACATCGTTGCTACGGCGAATACATCGTGAATAAGCCGCTCCTGACCGTTCACCTCGAGACGCCGTGACTCCCAGAGTGGCATAAGGTAACACTTGGTCATCACATCCTGGAAACTAACAAGCGAGATGTCCGGTCTTAGTGCAGAGCACTTATAGAAGCCTACCAAAGACGATGCAATGCCTGCGTCATAAAACGCTTCGACACGATCAAATTGTTTTACGACCAAAAAGATTTCTGCTTGACTAACGACTATCTTGAGGACTATGCAAATCGACGAATCTTGCAAAATACAGCAGTTGTCCCGTTTTTCCCTAGTCAAAACAAACTTTGGACTCTTCAGTCGACGATATTGCTTCACCTCGTTGTCGTCGGCACCCATTGGGAGCGGTCCTTCATTATGCTTCTCGGAAACAGCAATTTCGCGATCACCGCGCCGACTGCGTACGCAAGTCCGCTGGTCACGTTCAGCGCGTCTATGTGCGATTTGTTGCAACGGTGCAGCTGACTTTTTGCAATCTCGCCGAAATACTCTCATATTATTCTCATACGGGAAAGCAGAGTATGAGTCGACCGGTCCCAATAGCTTGACGTCGTCAACGAGATGCAACAGTCCGTGGACGTTGTAACTAACGAAAGATCGCCCGTACAAATTTCCGCTTTGCGTGACGAATATGGGAAGTGCACGTTCCGCATAAAACATGTGAATCTGGCTTGGACGTGTAGATGCTAAAATACGGATAGACGTGTGGAGTAGCAAAAAGTGATTATAAAGGTCATCGTTGAGGATACCAAAGAAGGCAACCGGGGCCGTGTAAAGCAAAAGCTGTCGAAACTCGGTAGCCTTGTAACGTATGTAATACTTCAGATCTCTAGGCGGACGTGCAAATTCACGGGGGCAGTAACGAGACAGATGAACAAGTCTCATCGAGACAAAGCTGATATCACGTGCGCAAAGCCGACTTGCCTTCGAAAATTTGCCATCTACCCACGCGGATATTAAGCGTTTAACAACTCCGAGAAGAACCAGGTGCATATACTCAAACGGCACTTGGGTAACCATTCCGAACGGGAGGAGCGAAAGCGGACTTGAACCTTCATTATGGTGATCTTCATCTACCTGCCTACAATATTGTTCGTCCGTTCGATGAACGCTATCGACGTCACGAAAAGTCATGCGGTTATCGATATATTCTCCTGTGACACAACATTTTGAACACGGATTCTGCGAGGTGTGGCCCTTATGATTCAGTATAAATGCTCGCGCGGGAGCATCAGCAATGAACGACCGGAAGGTGAAGCTTTTTTTCGAACGACGGTACAGTACTCCGCCTTCGCGTAACAGCGCGGTCGCTTCTTCCACCAAAGACCCGAAAAAAACCATTGCGCTGTCTGGTTTCTTGTTTCCTAGATATATGCCGATAGCTTCCGTTGGACTGTGAGGAATATTTGCAACTCGACATTGGATCGGCCATATTTTATTCTTTCCTGAATTATCGAGTTCTGCGCCGTCCGTGCTAATATCGATTTCGAGACTCGGTGGAATATCATCGTCAGAGGTACTTTGTAAAATATTTACTATTGCTACCTCGAGCCCGAAATGCAAATATTTTCCCGGTGGAACGTCCAATAGTTCTGTAGCCTGCCGTGGGGTTCCCAACAAAGTCTTTGCAGACTTGGGAAGGGTAGAAAAACACGGATGTGCTCGAAGAATCTCAAGAAGCTTATCACAAGCAACGCTAGCAATGGAGTTTTCAACGACCCAAGATGCAAGTACTTCGCAAAAACGCGGCCTGTCCCGTGATTCTTCCGGCATCGTTTGAGAGTCAGAACTAGATTCACTAAAGCTATGACACAAGATGTCATCGAAAGATTCCGTACTTCCGGTATCATCAAACGATTGCATCGAACAATTATCTGAAGGGATTGGTCCGACCGGTATGATCGGCACATCGGTAACATGACGAGAAAGATAATCGGAGGAATTCTCATTATCCACGCTGTCGTTTTTCGGAACTCTAAAAAATGACTCCTGTGTATTGGGCATGTAAAGAGAACGACTATTGAACTGATTATCATTTTCCACTTTATCGTCAATGGGAAGTATCGAAGACTCTGGTCTTATTGCTGGGGAGCTCCGAATTTCGCGAATAATTTTATTGCGTTGTTGACGAGACAATTTATTCAACGGCTTTCGACCGGTCGAACGTTTCAACGGTGGAGCCATTTCGAGATTTTAAACAAATTATATGCACTTGAAAATATAATCGCAAAGGAATGATAGTTAAGGTGAGCTCAAAGTACGACTGATAAAAAGATTATAAACGGAAAAACCAACCAGATTTGAAGTACGAATCGTTGCATCTAAATATTTATCGGTTACAAGTTCGTATTTTATTAAATTAAAATATGAAAACTTATTTCTACTCCAAGCACGGTGATAAATTTCAAAATTGATAGCGGTTACGGACAAAAAAACAATCTCGACCAATGAACAAAAACGTTGCTGCAACTAGATAGTTGTAGAGTCCGAGGAATAAACGAAAATAAAGTTAATTTTTCGACTGAACGACCCGAATAAAATTTGACTCACAACACTTCTTTGATTGAAATTGAAATCCGAGAAATAATTATAAGCACAAAAACGGGCTTGTTAAATGTTTCTAAAAGGTAGTACACAACATTATATACATATATGTATATATATGTGTGTATATGTATGTGACAAATGAAAAATGTTCGATGATTCGATAACAACTACAGTTCTATAAATATTAAGTTACACACTCGCTCAAGGACCACCCCCCCCCCCCCCCCCCCGACTATTGAAACCGAAAGTTGCTGAAAGTATCACAATGCTTTGCGTGAAGAAATCAGTAAGCGTACATGGAAAGCAACAAACGGTAAATCGTAAACAATCGTGACATTGACAGCAGAATTAATTTGAAATGTTCAAGCGGCAGCCTGTAAAGTAAAATATAAACCCTTTTGATGATGTAGACTCTACCCTTGATTCCAAACCGTTTCAACATGCGATTTCTATACCTTCAGGTATGTTTACACAAGTCACAAATTATACTTAACTTAACTTGTCAGATCGGCCTCTTTATCGATGAAGTCGACTATATCCCATCGTCAGTGATTAATCTGGTTTATCAGATTAATCAGAGTATCTTTAAGAAACCCGCTAGAAAAAATAATTCGTGATTATCATTATTAGTCGTAAATTTAGGCGATATAAATCATTTCAAGTTACGGATAATAAACAACTCTGTACACAAGTAGAGGAAATCTGTTAACTTTCAGAACTCGTGACATGAGTTCCATAAAAGCAATAAATACATAATAGACATTGCAATTACTATTACTGCTAAAAAAATTAACTCACGAATATATAAAAATAAATAGAAATATTAACACTGTTCATCGTTATTGATTATGCATGAAAGTAATAATGATCTCGTTGACGGGGGGCCCAACTGAATAGTCTGGCATATCGTCTATACTACTTATTCCTTTAAACTGATGAGCCTTTAACTACGTTATTCTAGACCTAAACCACGAAGACTCCAAAACAATAACACATTTTTTCGAAATGTATATTTTCGTGTGTCATAATGCCAATAAAAGAGATATAGAAATCTACCAGAGACCCACAGAGGAATTTGTAAATAATTTGTTCATGTTGTGGAGTTTTTTCGGCGTATTCTAAGTTCAAGAACATTTAGTTAAATTAATCAATCAGTAATCAAACTACAAATTTAGTAATCGAGAGAAATACCGAAGTGGTCATTTCTTATAAGGTAAGAATATTTCTTATAAGAACTCGGCATGTTATCATATCCTGATACAGAAAAGTAATGTGACTTTAAATTTTTTTTATACAAGTTTATATCTTAACTGAAATTATTACTATCGAACAATATATCACATTTGCGTAAGCGTTATGTAACGACGTTACGTTTTTTGTAACCCAAATGTTATATCGCGTTCTGTGCTTACTGCGCTCATTTACAATTTGTTCACGTGCTAGATTTCCACAACTATTTTCCGAAATTTCACGGTAATTCCACGAAATTATACAGACAAAGATAATAATAAAATTCCATGTGAATTAGACTATTAAATTTCAGTACTGTCCAGCATTTCCATCTATAGTGCACGTGAGTCTAATCAATCACTTATTTACCTATAATGTAGATCGACGTCCCAGTGATATAAGGCACGTCATAATAAAAATGTAGAGTATATAAATTACTTTTTCCATCTTAAATATATCAAGTCTAAAGTCGTTTGCTTTTAAAAGACGTGAAAAAAGCGAACCGATCAAGAAGTAAAAGGATAGATCTGTTTTTACGGATTTGGTGCAGCGAGAAAAAATACATTGGATTTACCGCTCGAAAATTTTGGAGTAATGGAAACATGTACTGGGTGTGCAAAACACTCATGAACAGGAAAGAACGGTATAAAAAGGGTGACCATTTTAGGGTGGCCACCTATTTTTTACCGCATTTGCGCGGGCGTTCGGGATTGCTGGAGGGTCGAATTTTGCATGATTTTTTTGTGCTCTCTTCGATGGGACAAACGGCATTTCGTTAAAACGCACCATTTTTAAGGAAAAAAATGTATTAAAATAATGTGGGAAATGGATTTTTTATCGCATATATTTAGAAATATGATCGAAAAATGAATACAGAACATCCTTCTTTCGATGAATTTAAAGATTCTTTCATAGGAATAATTAAATTCTTATACTGAAATAAAGTTCTTCTAGTATACGATTCACGGCTGGCACATGAAACGCTGGAATCGGAACGGCGGAACGAAAGCGCTGGCGTCGCGCCGCCGTTCATTTTTTATCATATTTCTGAATATGTGATAAAAATCCATCTCCCACATTCTTCAAATACATTTTTTCCCCCTTAAGAATGGTGCGTTTCAACAAAATGCCGATTGTCCCATCGGAGAGAGCACAAAAAATCATGCAAAATTCGACCCTCCAACAATCTCGAACGATCGCGCAAATGCGGTAAAAAACAGGTGGCCACCCTAAAATTGTCACCCACATAACAAACAAGGGGCATTGTTTACAAAGTATATACGAGATACATACAAAAAATATAAGTAATATATCGAGTACAAAAAATTTGAACGCGCACAAACAATACCGACAGCGATGCGAGTAGACTCGAGATTCTGCATGATAGGAAAAAATAGTAAAAAGCACTACAGCTTTCAACGATACACTTCAGAAATGGTGTAGAAAACAACATTTATAAAAAATATATATATAACAGAGAAATTAACGAAGAATCGGAATTGTAATCATAAGTGGATCAATCTAAGAATATGAGACACTAAAATAGAAATGGTTTTCCAGTGAGTGTAACTTTTTTTTTTATAAATGCCCGTTTCACGTACAGTAATTTATTACTCGGCCTTGGAAATAAATGAATACCCGTACACGTGTTCGTGGCGGGAACCAGTCCTTTTAGAATTAGTCAGAAGGTATAAGAAGACAAAATTAAGCAATACATTTTCTTTTTATTGTAGAAAACATCTTGCTGAAGATTCAGAAATACATCAATGTGATTTAGAAAACCGAACTATGTTGTGAATGGTTTAGATAATCGGAAAAAAATCATAAATAACAAAAATATATATATATATGTAACATTTATCAAAAGTAAAAAAAGACCGGCGAATAGTTGATAAATGTATTTTTTGGGTGCAATTCACATAAACGATTTTTTTTTTTTTTATAATACCGGATAAAATTACCGACTCACATGACTAGTTTGTGTGAGTGTCCATGTCTCTTATTCGACAATCACTCGAATAAGAGACAAAACATTCACGCAAGTGGATATATTATGGCTGAGCGAAAATAATGAAACGCAAAAATGTTTAATAACGCGAGGAAAGATTTTGCAAAAAAATGATATATTCAGAGCATCGACGCCGTCGTCATATCGAGTAGTATGGACAAATAATATAAATGCCGATAGACTCGACATCTCGCGCGCGATCTCGAAACAATTTCCATAACGAGGCTCGAGGCACGATTAAAAAAAAATAATTCAATAAAAAATTCGTCCAACACGATAATTCACGATTGATATCCAAAACAATTCACTTTGTTTAAATAATCATGACTAAATGACGACCAATGACAAATTTTTGGAGTGCGCTACAGTATCGGTCGTGGCAACACAATTACTGCAGGTTATGCGGGTTATACTATTGTTTCAAACAATAGAGACATCGAGGGGCGAGTGCAGAAAAAAACTAAGACCAAATGTTACACGATCGAGACAACATATTCTCGAAAGTTAATACACCACGACTGAATTACGAAACGCATTTTTGACGCGAAGATCTCACAAAAAAAATGAGAAATGAAAAACGTCGACGCCGTGATCATATCGGGAGCCACGTCGGACGAACAGCGAATATACTTGTAGACCCGAAATGTCGCACTCGATCTCGAAACAATAGCGATGGTGAGGCTCAAGCCATATTGGAAAATAAAAAAAAAATTTAATTCACGATTGATGTCCAGTCAAATGTGAGGAAAATAAAAATAATTCACTTTGTCTAATTCATCATGGCTAGATGATGAATAAATAAAAAGTTTCTTCCGAGTCTATCGAAGGCTACGAAATTATTGTTTTGCGAAGAGAAGTTAATCGGTGGATTCACTCGTATATGGCCGAATGCGGGAAAAATTCAAGAAACGTGATATAGTTCGCACCATCGATTAACAATAAAAAATTTTCGTCGCGAGATGCAAAATATCGACAGACCGTTAAGTGCAAACGTTGATCCGTCTCTACATTGGCAATAAAAATCTATTAGTCATAATATTTTAATGAACTTACGCGTAACAATAGGAGCTCTGCCTTCCTGATGTTTCTCGAGTTGTAAACTCTTGAATCTTCCACCGTGAACGTACGTACAAAATTCTCAATACTTCGTCGATGATTTCTCTTCGATGTCTCTGCTAGACTGTAGCGTAGTCGGATCGATGCGAATTGCGTGGAAAGAAGGAGTTCATACCGCTCTGAATCGGAAAAAAATACTCATGAGGCACTAGGAATTTATGATACTAGCGCGATAACACTATTTCTGACGAGTGTTGTAATACATTTTTTGTAACTCATGTATGAAAAGTGCTGCTTTATGTGGGGGCCGGGCGCGACATAAAGTGGTGTTTTTCAAGAAGGCATTACATAAATACTGCGCGCATGCGCACAGTATTTATGATACGGATGCGCACGTCGTCTATTTTTCCTTTATTGTCGCGCCCGGCCAGCAACATAACCTGGCACATTTCATGCATTCCTCACAAAAAGTAGTATGCGATACTTGTACGTAAAAGCGGACTCCTAACGGTGGTTGTGAAGTGGCCGTACGCGCATTCTCTCGCGCTACAATAGCACTCGGCTTCGCCTCGTGCCGTTGTAGCGCTCTATCCGGCTCGTGCAGCCACTTCCCAACCTTCGCCGAAAGTCTGCTTTTACGCACTAGTAACGCCAAGTACTATTATTTCATACTGTTTGCAAATGCGCAGTTTTACGCACGTGAAGCGAGCGTAAAGCTTCCAATTTCGCACCGAACAACATAAAATATTATGCCATTGAAAGTCGATTGAGATGAGAAAGAAATTCGGGCAGGCTTGTTGGTCAACAATCCTGCCCGATTATCAATGCAATGGATTGCAATGGATTATCGTAATTTTGTGTGTGTGTGTGTGTGTGTGTGTGTGTGTGTGTGTGTGTGTGTGTGTGTGTGTGTGTGTGTGTGTGTGTGTGTGTGTGTACGCGCGCGTGTGTGTGTGTGCATACACAGAGAGAGAGAGAGAGATATACCCAGCTACTACCGTATCGCTGCCGTGTCGTGTTGACCGCGGCGATGCACTAGTAACGGTGCCGTCTGGTCTAAATTACTGTAATCTAAATTGTATATTGTAAAGTATGGAAATGTAAGGCATGTGTGATATTCCAAAGATAAAAATAATAAACCAAAGCGAGAAAACGGATTTTTAAAATCTTGTACATGAACATTTAATAATAGTTATTTGTATGGCAAGAGCGTAAAAAGAGCGAGAGTGGCTGCCGACACGAGTCTAGGGTGAGCTTTATACGGTCGTGCCATATACAGTATCTTTTATACTATGTACAGCGAAACGTGAAAATTCGAATGTTCATTTTTGTACCCGTCAGGTAAGAAGGCGCTTTATGTGTCAGCTTGCGTGACGAACCCTGGCGCATGCGTACGTCCCAATATTTGTAACTTTCTAAGGACTAAGGCATCAAAAATAACGAATAATGGATTGTGTACACGCACCGAATCTTTATACACGCTGGCATTAAAATTGTCCAAAATTCGGCCCACCGGTTAGATGCATCCTTATTAGAACTTTTTATGTTGGTTAAAAGAAGTTTTAAAAAATGATAACATAAAAAAATATACTATGTTTCGCGATATTCACTTACCCGTCTTTGAGACGTTGAATCTGATAGACCTCAGTTTCCTTACGTACCATGTAAAAAAAACGTGGTATTTCAGCGTCGTCGTATCTTGTTGAACAAAAAAAAATTGTTTTTGTTTTTATATACGTGGAAACTAGAAATAAATTAAAAATAATTTCGAAAAAACAACAAATTAATTAATGTAGTATATTGCGGGTGAAACGGATGCAAAAATGAAAAATTGTATAAACTTAAAGGGAAATTTTCGTCGCATGTATGTATCGGTGGCCAAGCGTCGCTATAGTATCGGTCTTGGCGGCACAGTTACTGCACGCTGTGCTGTACTGCGAACAATGGAAACGCTGAAGGGCGCAAGATAAAAAAATCCTAAGCCAGAATTTACGCGATTGACAGTCTGTCCGATAAGGGACAAGATGTTCTTGTAAGTTCATATACTACGGCTGAACGAAATAACGAAACGCAGAAATTGTTAACAACGCAGATGTCGCAAAAAAAATTTGTCCGCAAAAAAAAGTTGACCGTGCGACGCCGGGGTCATATCGAGCGCCGCTTCGTACGAACAAAGAATATACTCGCCGATAGACTCGAAATATTGCACGCGGTCTCGAAACAATAGCGACGGCGAGGTTCGAGGGCCACTGAAAAAAAAGAATAAAAAATGAAAAATTCACCCGACATAATATTTTATGATTAATATCCAGTCGAACGAAAGGAAAACAAAATCCATTTACTTTGTATAAACAATCACGCTTAAACGATGATAAGCAACTAATGTTTCATAGAACGATACAGTATCGGTCGTGGCGGCATAATTACTGCACGCTATGCTGTATTATAAACAATGGAGATGCCGAGGGACGGGAGACAAAAAAAGATCCTAAGACAGAATTTACACGATCGACAATCAGTCGGATAACGGACAAGACATTCTTGCAAGTTAATATACCACTGCTGAACGAAATAACGAAACGCAGAAATTGTTAACAACACGAATATTACGCAAAAAAATGATTCATTGACAGTGCGACACCGCGGTCATATCGGGCGCAGCTTCGTACGGACAAAGAATATACGTTCCGATAGACTACAAATATCGCACGCGGTCTCGGAACAACAACGACGGCAAAGCTCGAGGCACATGGAAAAAAAGAAAAAGTCGCCCGAAACCAAATTTCTCTATTAACGACAAGTTAAACGAGATGAAAATAAAACCAGTCACGTTGTCTAATCGCGACTGAAGGATGAACATCAACAGATTTTCCTTCGACTCTTTCGAACGTTACGAAGGTATCGTTTCGCGAAGAGATGTTAATTCACGGATGTACTTGTGTATGGCACACTTGTGAAAAGAATCACGAAACGCGATATAGTTCTCATCGTCGATTAACAATTCAATTTTTCGTCGCGAGCACTATTACGTGCAAATGTTTATGCGTTTTTACACGGGTAATACAAATATATTATGTCGAATATTTGAATGCCCTTACGCGTCGCGTTAACAACTTGCCTTCCTGATGTTTTTTGAATTGTCGACTCTTGAATTTTCCACCGTGAACGAACGAACCAACGTACGATATTCTCACTCCTTCGTCGATGTTCTTTGCTCGACGTCTCTGCTAGACTGTGGTGCAGCCGGACCCGCTTGACCTAGCCGGTAAGGGGGAGTTTATACTGCTCTGGCCAATCACCGACTTAGCCGCCAGCTCTGTACGTCGGAGATTGGCTCGAGCAGTATAAACTCCCCCTTTCCGGCCAGGTCACGCGGGTCCGACTACGCCACAGTCTAGCAGAGACATCGAAGAGAGAACATCGACGAAGGAGTGACCATTTCGTACGTTCGTTCGTTCACAGTGAAAAATCGAAGAGTTGGTAATTCAAGAAATATCAGGAAAGTAAGTTGTTAACGCGACGCGTAAGGCCATTCAAATATTAGACATATATTTTGTATTACCCGTGTAAAGACGGATAAACATTTGCACGGAATGGTGTAGCGACGAATGGTGACTCGCGATGAACAATTGAATTATTAATTGATGATGAGAACTATATCGCGATTCGTGATTCTTTTCACAAGTAAATCCGCGGATTAACGTCTCTTCGCGAAACGATACCTTCGTAACCTTCGAATGAGTTGAAGAAAAATCCGTTGATGTTCATCCTTTCTAGTCGCGATTAATTATAGACAACGTGACTAGTTTTTACTTTCATCTCGTTTCACTTGTTAATAGAAAAATTTTTCATTTTTTTCCATCTGCCTCGAGCCTCGCCGTCATTGTTGTTCCGAGACCGCGTGCGATATTTGTAGTCTATCGGAATGTATATTCTTAGGCCGTACGAAGCTGCGCCCGATATGACCGCGGCGTCGCACTGTCAATGAATCATTTTATGCGTAATATTCGCGTTGTTAACAATTTCTGCGTTTCGTTATTTCGTTTAGCAGTGGTATATTAACTTGCAAGAATGTCTTGTCCGTTATCCGACTGATTGTCGATCGTGTAAATTCTGTCTTAGGATCTTTCTTGTCTCCCGTCCCTCGGCATCTCCATTATTTGTAATACAGCATAGCGTGCAGTAATTATGCCGCCACGACCGATACTGTATCGTACTATGAAAAATTCGATGTTAGTCATTGTTTCGGCGTGATTATTTATACAAAGTAAACAATTTTTTTTCCATTCGTTCGTCTAGAGATTAATCGTAAAATATAGTCAGGTGATTTTTTTTCTTTTGTTTCAAAGAGCCTCGAACCTCGTCGTCGCTTTTGTTTCGAGACCGTGTGCGACATTTCGGGTTTATCGGCAGGTATATTCTTTGTTTGTACGACGCGTGGCCCGATATGACCTGCGTTCCATTATGTCGTTCAGGCGTGGAATATTAACTTGGAAGAGTGTCTTGTCCCCTATCCGAATGATTGCCGATTGTGTAAATTCTATTTCAGAATTTTTTTTTATCACGTCCTTCGGCGTTTCCATTGATAGCAATATAGCATAGCGTGCAGTAATTGTGCCGCCAGGACCGATACTATCGCTACGCTTGGACACCGATGCACACACACGCGATAGAAATTTTCCTTTAAGTTTATACAATTTTTCATTTTTGTATCCGTTTCACCCGTAATATACTAGATTGATTAATTTTTTGTTTTGGTTTCTGAATAATTTTTAATTTATTTCTTGTTTCCACATATATAAAAACATAAACAATTAATTTTTTGTTGAACAAGGCACGACGGCGCTGAAACACCACGGTTTTTTATATGGAACGTAAGGAATTGAGTTGAATCGGATTCACCGACGTCTCAAAGACGGGTAAGTGTATATCGCAAAACTTTTTATATTTTTTAAACTGTTTTTTTACCAACGTAAAAAGTCTTAATAATGATGCATCTCATCTGTGAAGTAGAATTTTATATACTTTTAGTGCCAGCGTGTATAAAGACTCGGCGCGTGCACACATTCATTATTCGTTATTTTTGATGCCTTGGAGCTTGAACAGTTACAAATATTGGGACGTGCACATGCGCCAGAGCTTTGGACGAATGCCGAGACATTAAACGCCTTCTTACCTAAAGAGTAGAAAAATGCACATTCGAACTTTCACGTTTAGCTTTACATAGTATAAAAAATATTGTACATGAAACGGCCGTAAAAAGCTCACTCTTGACTCGTGCCGACACCCACACCTCGTCTCTTTACGCCCTTGCCATACACATAACTATTATTAAATATTCATTCACACGATAAAAAAAATACTTTATCTCGGTTTTGTTGATCATTTTCGTCTTTGGAATTCCGCACATATCTTACATTATCATACTTTATAATATACAATTTAGACTACAGTAACTTAGATCAGACGGCACCGTTATTAGTGCGTCGCTGCGGTCAATACGACAGTCGCAGCGGCACGGTTGTAGCCGGTAATCTATGCATATATATATATATATATATATATATATATATATATATATATACTAGTGGGTTATTGTGGCTCGCGCGCTTCGCGCGCTCGCACCCATTTCTGGACGTAAACCCTTGTTATTCCAAATACTTCAAAAGACGGGTTCAATACTTGGATGGGTGACCGCGTCCAAGTACTATCCCCCCCCCTCGATTCTTGACACGGCGGCGACAGCGGCGAAATCCTTTTATATTATAGAGAGATACATATATAAAAAAAAGACTCACGCCCTTATTATTCTAAGTCTTTTACCCCCCTCATCATTCCAATCCCCTTATGCTAAATGGACTTAAGCCCTTATAATTCCAAGTCCCTTTAAGCTAAATGGACTTGGGCCCTTATCATTCCAAGGCCTTTTAAGGATGGACTTAGGCCCTTATAATTCCAAGGCCCTTTAAGGATGGACTTAGGCCCTTATCATTCCAAGGCCCTTTAAGGATGGACTTAAGCCCTTATCATTCCAAGGCCCTTTAAGGATGGACTTAAGCCCTTATTATTCCAAGGCCCTTTAAGGATGGACTTAAGCCCTTATTATTCTACCCCCCCCCCCCCCCCCCCCCCCCCCCCCCCCCCCCCTCGATTCTTGACACGGCGGCGACGGCGGCGGCGGCGGCGGCGGCGGCGGCGGCGGCGGCGGCGACAGCGGCGAAATCTTTTTATATTATAGAGAGATATATATATATATATAATTTCACTAAGCCATGGTTGACTAGCCTGCCCGAATTTCTTTCTCATCTCAATCGTCTTTCAGTCGCATAATATTTTATATTGTTCGGTGCAAAATTGGAGGCTTTAGGCCCGCTGCGCGTGCGTAAACCCCCCCTTTTGCACACCTTATGAAATAAAATTTGGTACAATACTCGTCAGAAATAATGTTATCGCACTAGTATCATAAATTACTATTATCTTACGAGTATCTTTTCCCGATCCAGAGCGGTATGAACTTCCTCTTTCCACGCAGTTCGCCCCGATCCGACTACGCCACCGTCTAGCAGAGCCATCGAAGAGAAATCATCGACAAAGTATTGAGAATTTTTTACGTACGTTCACGGTGGAACATCCAATAGTTCACAATTCGAGAAACTTCAAAAAGGCAGAGCTGTTAATGCAACGCGTAAGTACATTTAAATATTAAGCGTAATATATTTTTATTATCGATGTAAAGACGGATAGACATTTACGCGTATCGGTCTGGTGCGAACTATATCGCGGTTCTTCAATTTTTTATGAAGTCCGCCATATACGAGCGAATCTGTGGATTAATTTTTCTTCGCAAAACAATAACTTCGTAGCGTTCGAAAGAATCGAAAGAAATTTTTTTGTTCTTCATTGTTTAGTCGTGATGAATTGGGCAAAGTAAATGGTTTTTATTTTCCTCTCATTCGACTAGATATAAATTGTGGAATATTGTATTGGGGGAACTTTACATTTTTTTTCAACATGCCTCACCATCACTGTTGTTTCTAGACCGCGTGCAACAATTCGGGTCTATCGGGATGTACATTCTTTATCTATACGACTCGATATGACCGCGGTGTCGACACTGTGGATACATCTTTTCTTTGCGAAATCTTGCATTGCGTTGTTAAAAAATTGTCGCGTTTCGTTATTTCTTTCAGCCATAATATATTAACTTGCGTGAATGTTTTTTCTTCTTCGACTGTTTGTTGATCGTGTTCAGGAATTTTCGTTTTTTTTTAACACTCGTCTCTCCACGTTTTCATTTTTTGCAATACATGCAATAGCGTGCAGTAATTCTGCCCCTACCGCTGATACTTTAGCGTCGCCTAGATACTGGTACACACACACGCACCGGACATTTCCCTACAAGTTCATAAAATTGTTCATTCTTGCATTTGTTTCATCCGAGTTTTGGTAGATTAATTAAGGTAGCTATGTCGCTTCGCGCTCATTTCGAATAAGTTCGAGAAAAATAAGAGGAAATCGCAAGTATTTCTCGATGGAATAAAAATCTGAAAAATACATGCATATTAAAGGTACTGAAAAGATTAATTTTGCATAATAATAAGTCCAAAATTTTATTAACAAATTAATTTAAAAAATTAATTGTTTAACAAATTACGCGGCAAACCAACTTTTTTGATGAAAATGTTTCGTTCGTTTTTCTGAATACGTATAAATTTTTTCAGATTTTTCAATTAGTTTTGATTTTTGTGTTTTTTTGCACATTTTTTCCATTTAAAGAAATCAAAGCTAATCGAAAAATCTGAAAAATTCATACGTATTCAGAAAAATGAACGAATTATTTGCATAAAAAAGAGTTTGGTTGCCGGGTAATTTGTTAAACAATTAATTTTTTATTAATTTGTTAACAACATTTTGGAATGATTATTATGTAAAATTAATCTTTTCAGTACCTTTAGTATGCATGTATTTTTCAGATTTTTATCCCATCGAGAAGTACTTGCGATTTCCTCTTATTTTTCTCGAACTTATGCGAAATGAGCGCGAAGCGACATAGCTACCTTAATTTGTTTTTCACATTTTCTCGAAAAAGAAGATATATGATAAATTATTCGACGATCGACAATTATTGATCGCGTTATTTTTTGGCGCACAAATTTATATGTTGTTTTCGAATGCGCTTCGAGATCGCCCATGAATTGAATGGAAGTTAGTACGCGCGGTTTTGCGTCATCCTGTGTGCTTGCCTGTACAATGGCGAGATGACACTCCACCGCCCCATACACACATAAAAACCAGTGACGTGAGTCGATAATTAACCGGTTTGAAAAAAAAAATAATCGCTTATGTGAATTGCATAAAAAAGAATACAGTTCTCAACTATTCACAGATCTTTTTGAGTTTTAATAAATTATAAGATTTGGCAAATTTTCAGTCCTTATTAATTTAAAATTGTTATAAACGATTTTTATAATTTTCAATTTTTACAAATCTTAATTTAATGACGGGGCCGGTAACGGACCCGGTATATTATGCGGTACAAATCGTAATTAACATGATTTATCAGTCAGTTCAGAATTCTAGACAAAAAATACATTCTTTCCCTTCACACCCACTTCTGCGAAGTGAGGATTGTCTCGTACACACTCTGGAGACAGTTGTGTACGAGACAATTTTTGGGTTTGGGTTTTTTTTGTGGTCCCTCCTTTTTTGGGTTTGGTTTTTTAGCGCTTGTTTGTTTTTTGTGGTCCCTCCTTTTTTGGGTCTGGTTTTTTAGCGCTTGTTTGTTTTTTGTGGTCCCTCCTTTTTTGGGTTTGGGTTTTTTTTTGTGGTCCCTCCTTTTTTGGGTTTGGGTTTTTTAGCGCTTGTTTGTTTTTTTTTTGTGGTCCCTCCTTTTTTGGGTTTGGGTTTTTCTTTGTTGTCCCTCCTTTTTTGGGTTTGGTTTTTTAGCGCTTGTTTGTTTTTTGTGGTCTCTCCTTTTTTGGGTCTGGGCTTTTTTTTGTGGTCCCTCCTTTTTTGGGTTTGGGTTTTTTTTTGTGGTCCCTCCTTTTTTGGGTTTGGGTTTTTTTTTGTGGTCCCTCCTTTTTTGGGTTTGGTTTTTTAGCGCAATTGGAGACAGTTGCTATCTTCATTGAACATGCAATTGAAGATAGCAACATTACAGTACGAAATCATTGACAGCTTTCACTTTTCGCGATCTGTTATTTTCCCAGCGAGGTGTTACATTTTTTCCCGACTTTGCTGGGTATTCCTGTTAGCTCAATATTTTTTTTTTCGTTCTTCCGGTAACGTCGCAGATAATATCGAGATTATTTTGATTGAATCCTTTGTGAGGCCCAAGCCCTAATCTAATGTCTAATAGCCCACAATCTGTCGCAACGGCCGGTGGCAATTTTTTTCTGGATCTACTTGGAATCTGTGTTAGTTAAAAAAATGTGCAGAGTTTTCTACAAGATTAAAGAAGACAGAAATTTTTCAATCTCATCGTACGTACAGGAAGCGCAGGGGTGAAAAAGGTTCTTACCACGTAATCACAATATTTTAATTACGTTCCATATTCAAACGCAGAATTTTTGTGAAAAATCGGTCTTTTTCAACGAGTGTGGAGTGACACTTGAAACAATGGGGTGTACGGCAATTCACACGAGTGCGAGAAATCGATTTTTCTCGCCCGTACCACGAACCCAATTTTCCGCTGTTATTTCTCGCACTAGTGCGAGAAATTTTACTTTCCCACATTAGTGCAAGGAAAAAAAGCAGAAAACCTTTTCACCCCCTACAAGCTTCTCATGGATATGATGGGATTGAAAAACTTCCAGTGTCTTCTTTGATTTTATAGAAAACTCAGAAAAATATTTCGGCTCGCAGAAATCCCAAGTTGAACCAAATAAGAGATAGCTACTGATCATTGGGCAGATATCTGGCCGTTAGATATTAGATAAGGTCTTGGGAGGCTCATAGGATCCGAGCGAAGTGATTTCAGTATCATCTGTGATGTTATCGGAAGGATTTAAAGATGTTTGAGCTGACGCGGCGATTAGTCGATATGATACATTGGTCAACCCCAACAATTACTTACTAGTAATTGGTATATTCGTTTCATGTTGCGGTGTTTCGATGTGACTGAAGAAATGAACAAAATTCTCAGATTTTTCGCTTCGAAGTAAATAATTCAAAGTTACAATTACTATCTTTGTTTATAAAATTTGTCCGAGAAACGACATCGGGCAAATATAAAATGTAGTACTAACCAGAGTAATTGTCGGAAATGACCGGACAATAACTGTGTAACGGTATGCCAATTACTAGCAATTAATTGTACTAACATTATTTCGGACATTTTGTACACATAATATTCGTATCCGGAATAAAATACCAACAGAAAAGTTTCATCGAAAGCTGAGATGATGTCTGGTTTCGATTAAATTCTTCTTTTGTTTGTATTTCACATATTCTTAAAATCTTTTCAAGAAGTGTCGATGTATAAGCGGTATAAGTTTTCTTGGAACTGTATGAGTAACGGATTCTTTAAAAAAAAGTTAAAATTAAATATTTTTCAAAATCAAAGAGTCAGAAAGTTTGAATGTCATGAATAACATATTTGATTGAGTTTTAGTAAAAATGTCCCAACGGCCCCAGAGATCCATAGCACCTCCGTTGAGACATCGGGATTATATACAAATGGATTCATCGTCTGAAGATAATGGTATAACTTCGAGATCCCCATCGTTTCCCACGATGAATGACAGCTTGCATGTGCTTAAATCGGCGGTCAATGTTATGAGCAATGATTCGTTTGAAAGCGCAGCATTTGGCTCTATAATTTCTCCGACAATGCCGGTTTGTAGTCAACATTTTTTATTGGTAACCCGTTCAAACCGAGTCATTCATTTAAGAGATTCTCCTACAATTACTTGAAACGTTGTTACGCAGAAGACCTTGATCTCGGAATCTCCCAATGGGCAAGAGCAGAGCTCATTTGAAAATTGTCCGAATGCATGGCTTTTAAAAAATCCACAAGTCACCCCTTTCCCGTCGGATGAATCGGCGTGCTGGCAAGTAGATAAAGCTCAGCTGGACAAAGAGAGACACACACAGGAACATCTATTCTCTGCTACGGAAGCAGAAAGGCGTCCAGAAGTGGCGCAAGATCAATCGGAATCGGAGAGACGTCGACAAACGGAACAAGATCTGCTCGAAGCGGCGAAATGTCGGCAAACGGAGCAAGATCTGCTCGAAGCAGCGAGACGTCGACAAGCTGAGCAAGCCGAGCTGGACGCAGAGATAGGTCGACAAGCCAAGCAAGCCGAGCTGGACGCAGAGATACGTCGACAAGCTGAGCAAGCCCAACTGGACGCAGAGAGACGTCGACGAACTGAGCAAGCCCAGTTGGACGCAGAGACACGTCGACAAGCTGAGCAAG
The DNA here is from genome assembly GCA_958510785.1 of Exephanes ischioxanthus. Lineage (NCBI taxonomy): Eukaryota > Metazoa > Arthropoda > Insecta > Hymenoptera > Ichneumonidae > Exephanes > Exephanes ischioxanthus. The sequence goes on along the minus strand of OY294019.1, from coordinate 12,992,931 downwards.
CCCAGCTGGACGCAGAGAGACATCGACGAACTGAGCAAGCCGAGTTGGACGCAGAGACACGTCGACAAGCTGAGCAAGCCCAGCTGGACGCGAAGACACGTCGACAAGCTGAGCAAGCCCAGCAGGACGCAGAGAGACGTCGACGAGCTGAGCAAGCTGAGTTTGATGCAGAGAGACGTCAACAAGCCGACGCACAACATTATGTGAACGAAGGTGTCGGTGTTAATGCGGGCGCATACAGAGTCGCAAATAATGTCCATGGGCTTGCGGTAATGGGGGATCGATGCAGCTTTCAACCCGTTTCCAATGACGCGTTGATTGTGCAACTTCTTCAATCTATCCAAGATCAACAAAGGTATGATATTATATTTGTATTCCCAAAGTGTAACTCTGTTATAGAGTATAACTGCTTCGTAGAGTTCGCTTAGAATAAAATCTTTCTTTCAAGTACATGGCGTCAAAACGCTACCGCGTCTCTTGATATGACGCATTTCCAGAGATATAACAGAAAAATCTTAAACCGTCTAATATGTAAGGTAGTCATTCATGTATATTTTTTCTCAATTTTCAGAGCTCACCATCAATACTGTGTCAACGAATTCCGGTTCGTACAATCAATACTGACAAGGCATTATTTCTAAAAAAACAAATACGAAATAGAAAACAAATACCATGAAAATAATGATACGCATGCTATTATATATTTGCAGGAAATTAGAAAGGGCCGTGATAAATCTGGCGAAATCCGTGGAGCGCGAAGCTGACTTTCCGATGAAGCCCGACTCATTGCCGATGAGAACGCGACAGGACATAGAAAACTTCGAAACCGTCGACGATGAGAACTATAAAAAAGTAGTAAGTATATTTCGAAACATGGATTTCCACATGGTACGCACTCCCCTTGATTTATATGCATGTGTCTCAATTTGTTACAGGTCGCGTACTTGGCTGATCTAGGAGGTTACAATCTGCACGAAACAGCCAATATCATTGTAAAACATGCCATTGAGGACTCTTTGTCGCCATATCTAACGTGGCAAGGTCGCGAACAAGGAACATTGAAATTGCAGGAAACGAAGCTGTCGAAAGCCTTCTATTGCACGTTTCACTATATTACTAAACATTTATTTAAAAAAATCAATGCATCATTTTTTTTTGTTTTGTAATAAAATCCAGGAATTATAAATGTGTTTACTTACGTTTCTGTGTTTCATGTAGCGGCGATTTCAAGGAACAAGGCCTTCACCAGCCCGACAATGAGGGAGTTCACGGACTGTATGACTGCTGCTCTCAAGTCGTGCAAACAACGGAATCGAAATGCGGTGCACCGGCAGCGTGCGACGGGGGGTAACCGAAGACCAGGCGAAGACAACGTTCCAGACGTGAATGCTGATGCTCCAGACCCTCGAAGGAGACGTATAGATTATAATGAGCCAGCGCCGACTTGAGACGATTCTATGGGACTCCCTGCATCTCGGGAGCTTGCGGATAATTCCTCATGGTGATTAGAATTCTCACTGTTCAGGGCAGCTCACTTAAATCATCTATAAAGTTTGTATGATTCGCGTGCAACCTTCGGTTTACCGAAAAATATTTTTCAAATGGGTTTTCCTCTTCGACCGGGAATAATGAGAAATATTAGTAAAGTTTATAGCAGTTTTCGTGAATGTCTTTCAGTACGGTTTTTCATCTTACGTACCTTGCTATCGATTTTTGCTTATTCATTTTGTTCTCATTAACATGTTCGTTAAAGATTTTGGTTTGCCATTTTTTGTTTGCTTCTGACACCATAATCTCATTTGATAAATTTTTGTTTGCATTGCTTTTTATTTCCCATTAACAATTCATTCGTTTGCTTCAGCTGAACAAGTGACAGATTTTTTTATCGTACGAGTATTTATTTTATTCAATTTTGGATTGCCGACTTTTTTCTTACATTCTAGTGATTCATTCGGAATAATTATATCGGCTCTTTTTTTAATATCAGTGCAGTCTAGTCAGCTGTCGCTTCTATTGATATTTTTGATAACATATAATTTTATTTCGCGCAATGATTACCATTTTTTTTTTGTTTGTAACATCATTGTCGTGTTCGAAACAGTTTTTTGCACGTTCTTTTTTCGTTAAATATTGGATGGTCCGAATGAGCTGAACCTGCTATACTTTTTTTTCGTACAATTAATGTTGTCATTCGATTTTGAATCTACTCTTTTTTGCCTACACAATTATGATGATTCCATTCGGAATAGCTGTATAGCGATGCTTTTTTTTTATAAAAAAATTAACGGGTTCGATACAGCTGACCCAGACACAGATTATAATTTTTTTGTCATGTTTTGTGTGAAGTGTATATACGGCGTGAAGGTATGATTATGAAGCGTGTTTCGTGTGCATAACTGTATTTCATTCGTTTATGATTGTGTTCATGTTGTTATTGTGTCGTGTATAAAGTGTACGGGTATGAAGAGTGATTTATAAGAATGAGGGCATTTCATCTGTTTATTTATTATTTCTCATGTATCGAGTGAGAAGTGTGCTTATGAAGAGTGTTTTGTGCGCATGTGCGTATTTCATTCGTTTATTGCGTTCAATTATCATTTATCATACTTTCATTATATTTTGTATAAAGTGTACGTGTATGAAAAGTGTTTTCTGCTGTTTTTCCGTCCACTAATGCGAGAAAAGGTAGCGGATGATCGGTTTGGTGGCACGGGCGAGAAAAATCAGTCTCTCTCACACTCGTGAGAAGTGCCGCACTCGCGTTCGGCTCGGGTGTGACTTCAAACTCGACGAGTGTGAACTGGCGCATGAGCCGCAATCGAGTGCGGTGCTTTACACGAGTGCGAGAGAGATCGATTTTTCTCATCCGTGCCCTGAACCCGATTTTCCGCTGTTTTTTCTCACACTAGTACGAGGAAAAATAGTGGAAATAACTATTGTGCGTATGGGTGTAATTAATTCATTTATTACGTTCAGTTATAATTTATCATACTTTTATTATGTATTGTATGAAGTGTACGTATATGAACAGTGTTTTGTGTACATGTGCGTATTTCATTCGTTTATTGCGGTCAGTTATCATTTATCGTATTTTTATTATGTTTTCCATAAGGTATACATGTATGAAAAGGGTTTCCGTTGTTTATCCTTGCACTAGTGTGGGAAAGTAAACTTCCCAGCACGAGTGCGAGAAAAAAGAGCGGATAGTCAGGTTTGTGGCACGGGCGAGAGATCGCTTTTTCTTACCCGTACCCCGAACCCGATTTTCCGCTGATTTTTCTCGCACTAGTGCGGGAAAGAAACCTTTCCCGCACTAGTATGAGGAAAAATAGCGGAAATAACTATTGTGCGTATAAGAATAATTAATTCGTTTATTATTACGTTCAGTTATCGTTTATTATATTTTTATTATGTTTTCCATGAAGTGTACATGTATGAAGAGTGTTTTGTGCACATGTGCGTATTTAATTCGTTAGTTGCGTTCAGTTATCATTTATTATGTTTTGTATAAGCTGTACTTGTATGAAAAGGGTTTTCTGCTGTTTTTCCTTGCACTAGTGCAGGAAAGTGAACTTTCCCGCACTAGTGCGAGAAAAAAACAGCGGATAGTCGGGTTTGTAGCACGGGCGAGAAAAATTGGCCTCTTTCGAACGCGAGCCGAAATCATATTTTTATTATATTTTATATAAGGTGTACGAGTATGAAGAAGAGGGTTTTGTGTGCATGAGTGTTGTTTATTCTAATATCATTGGCTGAACTTATCATGTATCGAGACAGATGTTTGAAGAATGCTTTGTGTGAATGAGTGGTTCGGATCCCACTTAAAATCGGAGGTCCAGTAATCGCGTATGCGATTTAAGGTATTCAAGCTTTTGGGCATTGGCAAGCACGAAGAATTATAAGCGGCTAATCAATGTCACATAGCTTGGATCTTTGGATTTCATACGCATATTCATCATGTCAGACAGCACAACGTCATTGCGTGTAGAAGAATCTAGAAAAAAAATCGACGGAAGATAATTCGGGGCGCAACAATAGGTTTCGCAACATGAGATACAAAATCTACCGTGATTTTGCTTCTCAAATCCGTTGCCTTTTATAATTTTTTAAAAGTTCTACCAGCGATTTTATAAAAGTAGTAGAGTTCGTAAATTAAATTAGTTATATGTATGGCAAGGGCGTAGAAAAGGAATTCTTGACGAGTCCGGCATTCACACGAGTCAGGGTGCCCTTTTCAACGCTCATGCCATTCACACAATTTTTCTTAACAAATTCATGAAAAACACGCTTTTCGTTTTTGGAAAGTGTGCGCAGAAACGCACTAGTGCAGCAAAAATATAATATTGCGTTTCTACGCATACGCAGTATTCTTCTCGCACGCGATGCGTAAAGCGTCTTTCTGGGCATACTTCACAGAAACGGAAAGCAGGATATTACGTGCATATATTAGGAGAAAGGTTTGCACATTCATTTTCACGGTTGAGTATAAAGCGAAAATGAGTACGTCAAAAACCACTTTCGGATATTGGGCCAAAGTGTGGCCATCCTATATACCTAATTTAAAATGGTTTAAATTATATTAGTTATCTGTGCCGACTGTAGTGAAATACGATTACAAAAAATTAGACATAAGTATTTAATTATGTTTGAAATATTACATTTTTTATACACTTACCTACAATCGTATTCGTGCTCGTTTTACTGAATAAAAATAATTTTAATAAATTATGATTTGCATTCCTATACCCAGTTCCATTTACATACGGTACAGTTACTGTAAAAACGAACAAAAAATCTTGGACCAATATTCAGCAATTTACGAGCCATCGTGTCGCACAGCGGTCCCCGATTCTGCTTCAAACGTGCCGCTAAACAATCGTGTTAAAATATCGTCATTTTGCCGTTCACTTGTCATAACGGCGCTTCCACACTGTAGACCATTTATGCCACAATTCTGCTTTACATTCTTCACGAATGTAGTGGCTTCGCGTTCTGTAAATCTACCGTTAGTGTGCCGTCTCCCTATCCATCAAATTTGAATCAACTTGGCGGCACCGCGTACTCTAATTATGCCGTCGGCGTGCCGTCAAAGTGTGCAACAAACTCTGCTAAACGTTACGACACCGCGAGCCCCAGCTCTGCCGCCAATATGTCGTCACTGTGTTCATCAAACATGGATGAACGTAACGACACAGCGAGCTTCAATTCTGCCGTCAATGCGTCGTCACCGTGATCATCAAATTTGGGTATACATGGTGGCACGGCGATCATGCATTCTGCCGTCTCTGTTGCTTCAAAGATTGTATCAATTGCCTCGTGAAAAATGTTTTCAAATATGCCGCATCTTTGACGTCGTCGTGCCGTCGCGCCATGACGCCTCGACGTGCCGCCACTTTACAGCTTTATGCGGTAGTACATGCTACGTTATTTGACTTGTAACGTGGTGCTGCGTTCCGCACTCTTGCCGACTCCTTGCCAACATTCAACGGCTGAACACCACGTTTGTCTATCTGGGTTTTTATCCTGTTTTCACAGAATCTGCAAACCGTAAATAAACAATGTGCAATAAATGTTCAATTTCGCTGGTATAAATTGCATATTCTGATTTCGATTTTATACCGAATTAAAACGATTCCGTACCTGAATAACTGATCATTTTCCTCGTTGCTATCTGTGTCCGTCGATTTAACTTCTTGCGTGTATTTCAAACTAATATACGGGATCAACAATGGGTCGGCGCCATCGGTCGTTCTCATCCACGAATCAAGATCCGATTCTGTCACCACACTTTTTAACGAGTCAATGCTTTGGAGATTATTTAAGTGCAGAATCAATTGGTCAATTTCATAACCAAAGTCGACGGGATAGTAGAAAGCGTTACCTAAGGGTGATGCAGTCAATGTTTTCATAGCTCGGTAAACCCTTTATATTTTGTTTGTAAGGTTCATGCAAATAAAATGTTTTTCCAATATTCAAGCTGTAGTACTTACCCACTGGATTTATGAAACAGTCCTCAGTTACTATTTCTCTGAAATTGTTTACCTCTATTCCGACTTGTGCGGCGATGTATGTGTTCGTTGACATCAGCGACGTATCGATTTTCTTGTGTCCATTGCTTTCCTTGTAAACCATGGGTTCGAAGAGCTCAATCATTCTTTTGTACATCACTTTATTTTTCTCTCTTACGTCATCGTTGCAGCTTGTCTCCGTCTTACTCGTAGCGGTTGGTACTTTCTTCATACTCATCGTGATATTTTTTTGGAGTCGCTTATCTTTTCTTTTTTTCATAAACTTTTCATGGTTTTTGTCTCTCGATTGTTTTCTCGCCGGAATCGATTTTCCACGAGCTTCTGTGAAATGGGTCGATGCCCAAGTTCGACAATCAGTTGGATACGTCCAATTCTTCTTTCTCGTTGTACCGGTAGTTGGCAATTTCAAAATGGATTGGAAGAAGTCAGTTATATCTGTTTGAAAACAAAATAAAATAAAGTTCAAATGCATGGAGTCTTGTGTCTTTGCAACAATGCTCTCATTAATTTATACTTACATATCAAGTCGTTTAATTCTGTGAATGGTTTTGCATTTGGTACTTCTTTGTTCTTTGCGACGTTCATGAACAGGTTGGATTGCTCTTCCAAAGTGAACATTGCGTCGATTATCATGTTGAAACGCTTTCTTATTGATGCTGCAGTCGTTATACTCGAGGCCCGGGAGAATTCCATAGTGTGTTCGCCGATTTTGACCTTTAAATGATAACACGGACACAATTTCAGCAATGCATGCCGATGCATTATCAACTGAAATGACCAAAATCAGATATCAACTATTCTTTGCCCGTCGATAACGCCCGTGTACTTTTCAAGTTTCTGATGGGGAGTTTTCTTGTCACTAGTGACTAGATCAATCATTGTGGATTGATTATCAAGGATTTCCTGTAATATCTCGATGACATCATTATTGCGGTTTGTCGCTGATTCATCGAGACCTTCGTCATTATTGACACCAATCCCAGGATCGTCGTTATCTTGTAACTTTCGCTTCGATGCAATTTTCTTTCCAACTTTGTTACTTTCCTAATTTCAATCAATACGAAATTCAGTATAATGGTATATTATATAAAGTACATATATTTTTCAGAGTGGACAATTGTGTACCTCATTTCGAACGTTAGAATTAAGATCCCGTTTAACTCCCGATGTTTTGTTCGTTGGCATCTTTTTCCCTACATTCGTTTGGTCAACGCCTTTGCTGGTACAACGTTCCGGTACAACGTTCGAGGCCTATTTCGCAATAAGAGAAATTGAACAAAAAGATTACCACGGTGTTAAAACAGCAGTAAAAATGGTTTGTTTTCAACGCTACGAACAATGATAATAAAATAACAGATCGTTTTTTTTACCTGTTCATTCTTAGAAATCGAAGCCGCTAGACCATCATCGAAGTTGAGCTTTGATTTTCCAATTGGTACGTGAAAGGGAACAAGAAAAAGAGTATGTTCGTTATAATCGAATTTACACGTATATTTTTGAGGATGCATATTAGGGATGATCGACAACAATAACAATAGTTCGTGTAAGTTACCTTCTTTTGAGCACGATGCACCAAGATGCAACTTTGTACAGGATTTTTTTCGATTTCCTTCTGAAAAATCAAATATTAAAAATTATTCATTTTTTCGTTGGCAGATATTTAAATTAAATATATTTTTATGTAACATCTCCGCCAATAGTACGATTGTCGATACTATGCACTATAGTGCAAAAGAAATTAATTTCAAACAAATCGAATAACAATTACTCCGTTTTCATGTCTGCAATGCGTGGCAAAAGTGGTGCCACACAGCTGGACGAGGCAGACGAAACAAAACATTCACAAGCGTTAATTATAATAAGTGCTCTTACGCGCTATTTACCCGCAACTCAGACATGATAAAAGATACACTTTTTCTAGCCATTGCCCTCAAAAAGTTTCATTTCAAATACAAATTTTACATTTACACCCATTCCTGATAAATTACTTTTTTTCAAATACCTGCCCGTCGAACCAACACATGACCGCCTCTTCTTGATCCGAATCGGGCACTTCTCTTGTCTTGAATGTCTTTTTTTGCGGAGTTTCTATTCGTTTATATACTCCGCGCTTCTTTTCAATTTCGATACATCGCTTTTTCGATTTTGGCTTATTCAGAGGTGTAAAATGGGCCACATTAATCTTAAGCGGCGACGGTGAAGAGGTCGGTGGCGTCGTCTGAGGCGATCTGAATGTTGGCGACTCTTCCGAAGATTCAGACAACGACGTTGAATTTGCTTGCCCAATGACACGTTTATACTTGTTATCATTCTTCCCCGCTATTTGAATTACAACTTTATCTATCGGCTTGGGAGATGTCGTTTTCATAGCACGACGATCACTACTACTGTCCTGTTGCTGCTGCTGTAGCTGCTTCGTCGTCTGGTAATTTTCTTCAGTTTCGATTCTGTCGGGTTTAAATATCGGTGTTACATTCCTCCCTTCCCTCGACACTGCCGTAGGTGCCGTAATCCCGTTATGGCCATTTTCTGCTAGTTCACTCGACGCGTCGGCAATTTCCATTGAATCCAAATAACCAGTCGTATCGTCCGTTGTCAAAGGAACATTGTCGTCATCATCGTCGCCCACCTCCATCTTTTCCATCGACGTTGGATTGTTTTGTATCTCTAGAATGATTGGCTTTGGCGGAGTCATCGTTTCCGTGATTGGCGCTGTCTTCATCGTTTCGTTAATACCAACGGGCGCAGTAATCGCGGAAATATATTTTATTCGTGCATTATCAGGTAGTCTGTCGATACGCAGCACGGCCAATTTATTTCCCAGTATGGACCTTTTGATTTTTTCCCCTGATACATTGGGAGTGGCAATCGTCTCAGTAACTTGTTCTGTCTTTTTTTGTTGCGGGGTTTTTCTATTATAAATTATTTTCAGCGTTTTCGGCTTTTCTTTCTCATTGGCGAGTACGAGGTCTTCGTCATTTCTGCCGCCGTCGTCGTCGTTGACAACCATTGGCTCATTCGGGTTCGTATTCTCGCCGTCATCGTTCTGCAAAGAAACATTATATTATTAAAATTTATGATTAAAAGCTCATGTATTCTATTCCGTAATTGATTGTCATTTTTATCACTATTGTACCTGTTTTTCAGATGAGTGTGCTACTTGAGCTATTCTAGCCGCAATCTTCCTCTTCGCTTCGAGATTTGCTGTGACCTGTGATTTTCTCTTAAAAGTTTATTACTGTGTTATTATCGATAAATATTGTAAACGAACAGTTATGATTTAGTTCGATGCTATCATTACTGTGTAGTGTACGAAAGAGACCAGAAAGAGGCGGCAAAAGAGTATACGTACTTCCTTTGTTAATCTCTTTTTCGCAGAGACCGTCGATTCATTTTTTATCTTCACTTTCTTTGTGACTGCTATCGTTTTCGGCGTAAAGTTCTTCGATTTCGGAAATTTCATACGTTTTCCAGTACCAAGCTCGCGGTGTTCCATCTTTTCAATCACTTCTTCGCAATCTTCTTTTGTATCTGAAAAACAACTCAATAATATATCTATAACAGTCATGAAGAAAGATCCCAAATTAAAAATTAAGTGTCCCACCGGCGAAAAAATTATTATCGTGACCGAAATCGTCAGCGCCCTGTTGCTAGCAGTATCTACCAATTTTTGCAATTTAAATAAATAAATGTCGAAAAGTTTTTGCGTTTGTCACTAATGTCTTATGAAACTGTAGATTCTTGTCTATGCGAAATGTAACGATTTGTATCCCATTCTCATTTTTTCGTTCGACAACGAATTTAATGGGATCACGATACATAGTTGTATATACAGTTAACGCCTTGGTAGAGAATTGTAATAATTTCGGACCCTTACCAGATATTGTAATAATTTATAAAAAAAAATTTACAAATAAAAAAAAAAGAATTTATAAAAAAGGTCTTCATAAAAATTATTACAATTCTTCAACTTCTCCAATGACCTTTTACTCTAAAACACTTGGGGAATCCCAATATACAAGATATACAGATTATAGCATTGATTATCATTGCCATCCATTTCAACACTTCAAAAATAAAAGATAAGACCGGCGGTGTAAAACTTGAATCTGGTACGTCAATTTCCTCGCCAGGTACTTTAATTTTATTCATAGAGGTTACAATGCATCCCTTTGTCTTGTTCACACAGTTAATAAAATTGTCACCCTTTTTCCTTATTTTTGATAAAATTTGTTGTCCGTTTTTTTGTTTAAAAAAAATATTAGATCGGCTATGCGGAAGTAAACTGAAAAATGTAGTGTAATTTTTTGTTGTATAAAAAAATTCCATCGATTCACGAGGTTCGTCCGAATTTTCAATTCAAACAAAAAAAACTATAACGATGATTCAAGAAATTTCAAATTTAGGACATATCTTTATATTTCAATTTTCATTTTTTTTTTTTGTATAAAACTTCCATACATAATAATTTATCGGTCGGTTTTTATCATTTGGTGGCGAATCGCGACATGGAAGTCTCAAGATTAAAAAAAAATGCATGGTGATTACAAAAATGTTGTGTACGGATATTAACAAAATTAACAAAGTACTCTTCGTTACAGTTGTTATTCTCATCAACCATTTGTTGTCTATTATCGCAGATTTTCACCAACTATTTATTTGGACACGAAGCAACCATTCGTACACAAAGCAAACGCGGTCGGCTTCGTCGTGCTTCGGTTACCTTTTATCTCCAAGACGGTGACTTTGTCGAGATTGTTCGCATTTTTATTGGAACAAGCTATCCTGATGGTCTCTCTGTCTTCTCTTCTTTTCGCGATTTGTTTCGTTAGCCAGTCACGCGAACACCTTTGGTAAGAGTTGTTGCCCCGTCCGGTCCGCAACAAACAATTTGATTGCACGATATGGTAAACGGGATTGTAGCTCGTGGCTTTCGACTCATCGTACACTACGCAGTAATGAATTTTTTCATTTTTGTCGACCATCGTGTTTTCTAAACAAAAGAAATTACGTCGATAAAAAAAACAAATTGTCGCCACAACCTAAAAATTTCGCACGCGATACCCAATTTTCACACGGTACCCTACGTTAGACAATGAAAATCGAATGTTTTATTAAATATTTTTTCCTACTTTTTGTAATTAAAATAAAACAAACAAATTAATGTGTTCACCTGGTAGAGAAATAGCACGCGAATAAGCGCTGTCTCTCGCTCGATAAGTTTTACACCATCACGCAATAAGATGTTTATATATGACAACACCTATAAAAAAGACACGATCGGGAACGAAAAAGCGGGAAAGTAGCTCTGCGCGACGCGTCGCGGATGCATTTGGTTATTCGAGGTTGGTTATAATATTGCGAGCGTTCGCTAATTCTTGGCGCTTTCCATTCAGCCGTGAAAATGGGGCATTGATTTGATTGGTGCCTTCTGTCAGATCTAGCATCATTTGACCGAATGGACCAATCAAATCGATCTGTCACGGCTGGATGGAAAGTCTCACTTATCGTTCACGGATGCTACTTGTTGCACGCGCCCCGACCGTCCTCGACTCTTATTGGCACATTATTGCAATAGTAGACCACCGAGTGTGCCGCCTTACTCTTTCGTTGTGCATCGCAGTTGAACCTATAAAGTTAATTTATCGTGAAATTCTCGATGCACTGGTCTGGATACAGAAATCATTTGGTAAGTGAAAAAAATAAATAAAAAATTAACGATGAATTGCGCGATAGTGTCGGCTCTCGGCGAATTTATATAAGCATACATGCGTGCGCTGTTCAATTTCAGCGTATGCACGTTAAAGCGTCTAGGAGTGTGAGTGTATGTACCAGCTTTCTAGGATGCTTATTTAGGAACTTTTTCGAAAACATATTCTACTTTTTAATTTAGACAGGTTGGGAAATTTCTCGTCTTCATTAGCGATATTGTTCAATTAATTTTTTTTTGTTTTCTTATATATATTCCGGCCGCCCAGGTCGAAGCATTGTTCGTCTCGCACGACATACATTCTTGCCGTTCCGTGAGGTGGCGAGAGAGGGAGAGAGAGCGAGAGAGAGAGAGTGAGCGACAACAAATCTGCGAGTGTATCAGTGCGCTGTGATGGCAACATAGAGAGCAAACAACAACGACGGGCCAAGACGCGTCATGCCGGCGGTTGAAGTTTGAAATTCAGGTAAAAAAGTAATCATGATAAAACGAACAAATTAAAGTTGAAGACGAGTTCGATTCGTTTTTTATCGAAAAGAAACATCTGCGAGAAAATTGCTTTACGAATAAGAGTGAGTGAGGCAACCAACGGAAAAAAATTCACAAACTCAAAAAAAAAAAACTAAAAATGTTACAAATTACAGAAATGCCAGTGGTGTGAATAGTCTTTCTACATCGACTCTCAACGACTTCTGTGTTTATTCCACTGCTCTTCTATCACCCGATGTATCCGGTATGATTCGAAGCTACTCTTTATTGAGGAATGCAACAAAATGAATTGTGCACATAACGCAATCACAGAAGTAAGTTGTCCTATGTGATACATTTTTAAAAAAGTATGCGTACATGGAGACTGCATAATTACAATATCATCATTTATGAAAATCTAATTTATAGCAAAACGTGTTATGACACGCTATACACATAAATTATTTAGAAATTTACATTGGTGGTGAGTGTGGTATGACTGACAAGATTGTCTAAGCAACGACATAACGCAGAGTCCTGTATGCGTAAGCTAGACATTGTTGCAGTTTTACAGTCTCGATTTCAATTATGCACAAGTGCAAACAAAAGAGTACCAATTTACTTTCGATATGTGGCAATTGTAAATTTTTTTGTTTCTCTAGATTGTACCCGATAATTGTACGAGCAGCACTGATGTACTATGCAATCCTTCATTTGGGATCGTGAATGCCTATATTGAAACACTGTTCATAGTACCAGCCTGCGGTCAATAGCTGGTCTCATCGTTCTTCGCAAAGCTTCTATAATAGAGTGGGGTGAGAAACTAACGTTTTTCTTACTGTATACACATATGCGTGGGTTGTCACATCCTGATTCGAAAAAAAATATTAAAGAAATAAAAATTAATATTTCTGAACTGATCCTTACCGATGGTGGGAAATCAATAAAAAATTAAATGAATTATAGAAATGCATATACTAGTTTTGCTATTATTATTGCTTAATGATTAGTTGTCGAGATTTTTTGCGTGTCCACTTGAAAATCTTAAAACACACATCTTTGCGAGGCTTTTTTTTACTCCTAACGTTTAAAATCTTCTCTGCAATATCGGCATCATTATATAATACAGCTAATACAGATTGAACATTGCTGTTATGTATGCTCTGGGAAAGTTCAAGGTCTGAATTGATTGGAATTTATTAGTTGTTGATAAGAATGATGACAAAGTTCATTGCTCGCATCTTCCATTGACGGAAGCGCATTATATTTATCGGTGAATACGATGTACCGATAAAATTAATGATTTTCATGCCTTTCCATAGTTCTTTTTGCATAAAGCCTCTTGAGACTTTGTAATCAATATTTAGAGTTGTGGAAAAGCATAAAAATCCGTGAACCGTCCGAGAATTCAATTTCAGTTTTCGAAATTTATCGCGACCGATGTTTCACCAAAAATTTTCTGTTACGTAGTTATTTTTACTTATTTTTCTTTTTTTTTTTTCACCCAGCTTGTCGCTGGACGACAACAACTAAAAGTCAATCAAACAGCTTAAGATTTAATGAAAAATCTATTTCGGTTGCGGCTCTGGGGGATCCCCGTCACATCCTTCGCTAATGTTACGTTCACGCTACGATAACGTTACGCTAACGGTAACGCTGCGGCAAAGCGAATGTGAATCCGATGTCAGTGACAGACTAAAGAAAATATATTTCGGAGTTCCTCGCTCTTTGCAAGCAACTACGAAATGTATTTTCTTCTATACTAAAGAAAATACATTTCGGAGTTCCTTGCGAAGCGCAAGCAAACAAAATGTATTTTCTTTAATCTATCATTGACATTGGATTCATAGTCGCGTTGCCATAGCGTTAACGTTAGCGTAACGTTATGGAAGCGTGAGCGTACGGTTAGCGAAACATGTGACGGGGACAATAGTTCCGGTTGAAGTCGTCCTCTTTCCACAGTTTCCGTCTCCACGTATCTATTTTGCCAGCCATTCCTCCTCGATTCGATGGTATTGGTACTGGTTAATATTGGTTCGTTATGCAGGAGGATAGTTTTTAGTTTCGATGTTGTAGTACTCAAATTATATTTAAAAGTTTTAATCCACTCGTCAATTATGCTTTTATTATAATACTGATTTGCACTTAGAAAAATGAACTTTAGCCGCGCAGGGCCTTTGTATAAGTTCGAAAAGAATTACCTAACATATCGGTAAAAATGAAGTGCCGTGAGAGTAATTTTACCGATAATTTCGTAAGTCTAATTCTAAATGCAAAAGTATCGAATGAATTAAAAGTCAACTTCGTACAAAGCCGTATAACAGAAAATGCGTTTTTATGATTTAAAACATTATGTATGTGCGATACAGCTTCAACTGGCTACGTACCTGCTTGGTTATAGACTACCAAGTCCCAGCGAAATTGCACAAAATTCCACATACGCACGGCAGCGCACGCCGGGCAGGTTATTTTTGAGTCACTCGTTTGCAAAACGTATACGCTCTATCGCTGTATGCGGATAAACATACGAATTAATACAGCGACAGAACGTATACGTTTTACAAACGGGTGATTCAAAAATAACCCCCCTGGTCTTCGGGAAAGCACACAACTTAGAGCACTGTCGGTGATACAGTCTTACGAACCAACCAATTGGTTAGCCGTTATATTTCACCTTACTAAATCGCAAAGGCTAATCCGCTGCTGCTAGATTCTGAAATGTTCAAGATATTTCAAGCTTTCTTTTAAATAACAATACAAAATTACGAAATTGAAATAACGCACGGTTTAATCAATAACAATATATGAACACAAACACGGCAATTGACAATATCACTTTTTACCTTTTCATAAAACAGTCTCGGCGAGAATATTATCTCAACAAATGGAAAAAATGTCAAATGTACCAGACGAAAATGTACCCACGAAGTCTTCCAAAGTACGTTCGCGATCAACGTCTCCCGAAGACAAAGCAACTGATAAAAACCGTCGAAAGAAGGTGGGACGTATAATCCTGAAATATGAAAAACTGCATCCGTTCGAAACTGATATTTCAAAAATTGAAATACCACCGTCTCTCAAACGGGTATGGAAAAATTGAAAAATTAAATATTGTTCACTACTATTTACAATGTTTGTATCAGTGTTTTATTTTTCTCAACAGATGACTCTGGTACGAAGAAATCTATCAGTGCCAGAAGAAGAAGAAGGTAGCCGGCAAGGTGAAGGAGAAAGAGAAGAAAGTACGACTGTCGAAAACGACGATGGCGATGACAACGAAAACATCATGTACAGCGACAATGCAACTGACTCCAATGAAGACGGATCGCTATTGGCGGAGGCGGTAGCAGATCCCACTACTGATGCAGAGGTGGATCAAGAAGAGGAACAGGAAGAGGAAATTGATGATGAATATGAGTACGCGGAAGAACAGGCAGAAGGACCGCAGATGGAAGAGGAGGACGAAGAGGAGGAGGAGAATATAGAAGATGAAGCGAACTGTGAGGAAGAAGAGAATAACAGAACTATATTCTCTATCGATAAAACAGCTGAAAGATTTTCAGCTCCGGTACAATTTAAACATTACGTTACAAACATGCAAGTCTTTTTGAGCATGCTTGCTTTCTCGATACGGGCAAAATTAACATACACGTCGTTGATTGCACTGTTCAGAAGTCTACGATCGATGACTATAAATTCAGTTTTTCCAATATACATGGCTAGTTTGTGGAATTTAGTGTCGAGAAACGACGATTATGCGAATACTCGTCACTATTATTGTCGAGGATGCAAAGAAACCTTGGGCAGAAGTAACAAACCTGAAAGTAACTGTTCGTGCGGCAAATGCGGACCGGGTAAAGGAATGAAAGAAATGTCGTATTTTATTGTGATGAAAATAATACCTCAACTTCGACAACTGCTGACCAATAAGGAAGTAGTAAACAATCTCGATTACCGATTTACGCGTGAAAAGAGAGCACCAGATGCACTCGAAGATATATATGACGGTATCGCTTACAAAAAATTGTGCGAACCGAATGAATTTCTGGCAGAGAAATATAATTACTCGTTTGGGCTATTCACGGACGGTGCTAAAGTTTCCGGTTCGTCAAAGGCGTCGGCATGGCCTGTAATGCTTATGATTCATGAATTATCGCCTCAAGCTAGAAAAAAACATGTCATACTCGCGGGAATATATGTAGATACGATTCATCCGGATTTACATACTCTTTTATTACCGATGATAGAAGAATTGCAATTTTTGTATGATACAGGAATACAGTGGAAAAATCCAATCGATAATGCAATTATCGTCAGTAGATTTGTAACGCTTGTCGCTACACTTGACTCTGGTGCGAGATGGCAATTTTTAAACATGACCCAATACAACGGCGAATACGGTTGTACCTTTTGTTATGAAAAAGGTTTGAGCAGAATCGGTAAACGCGTTTACCCAAACCCACCGAACGATGTACCAGTCGAATGTCGTACGAACGACCAATTAAGACGGGATATGGAGATTGCCGATAAGGATAAGAAGAAGGAAAAGGGTGTGAAAGGATACGCCGCGATTTACGCACTTCGACATTTTGATTTGGGTCGCGGAATGATAGTAGACAGTATGCATAATATTTATCTTGGTATCGCAAAAACACACGCAGAATTATTGATAAAAGCAGGTGCGAATAACCCCTGGTACATCGGCGAGCCGAACAACATAATGAAAATTAATGAACGATTAATGAAAATCAAAACACCGACGATAATCTCGAGAAAACCGCGTGGCGTAGATACCATGTCATTGTGGAAAGCTTCCGAATGGAGAAACTGGTTATTATTTTATGCATTACCGTGTTTGCAAGACATCGTTGATGATAGACATCTAAATGCCCTTGGTCTACTATCACGAGCTGCTCATATTTTTAACAAAGACAGCATAAGTACCGACGAAATGTTTTTGGCGAGTAGATTGTTGAAAAAATTTATCAAGAAATATGAGAATATTTTCACCGTCGAAAATATGACATACAATATTCATTTATTGAATCATTTGGCTGATTCGGTTAAAAATAGGGGACCGTTTTGGACTCATAGTGCGTTTCCATACGAATCGTGGAATAAACAAATAATTGACAATGTAACGGCCGCCAATTCCAGAGCTTTGCAGATTGCGACACGATTTTTAATGAGGAGATTTGTAGAATACTCAATGTTGGACCCAGATATATCTATTGAAACGAGAACAATGGTCAATGACATTTTAAACTGTGGTTCCAAGAAAAATAAATACGTAACCGATTTTAGGACCGGCCGGCCACCAGTGTTTCAACCAATCGAAAGAATTAGTACTCGTGAAATTAACGATGATGAAATTGTAGCGATCACCTCAGCTGGATATAACGAACCACGTCCGTTAATAGCATTCTTTTTTAAACGTGCCGTTATAAAAGGTGTACAGTATCATTATCGGCAGAATAAAACGACTGGTTATTGCAACGAATTCATTTATTGCGAAAATACAGGAAAATACGGACAGATCGTCCAAATAATCAGTTTCAAAGACGGGATAAGTGCGACGACTGTATGGGGTCTGCTTGTTGAGCAATTTATCAATATGAACGGTAATTCTTGGGATGCTGAACACATGAAATGGGTCTCGAGAAGGAATACGAGTATTGAATTCGTTGCTTTTCGTGATGATATACCGGTGTATAAACCAGCGTTTGTTATCGAAGAAAGTCCCGATAATAATCAGTTTCTGATGACACATATATGTAATTTGTGGGAAACGGATTAATGACTCTTGATTAATGTACCAGCGAAAAATTGATTGGGAAAGAAGAGGATACGTGATCGCAAATAAAAGTGTAATGTTATTGTAAGAAAAAATTGCAACAAGAAAATAATGTTACTCAAAGATTGGAACAATAATAACCGTTGATAATTGTGTAACGATTGTAAATTTATTGGTATATAACTGTAAAAAATAACATTGCTATGAAACGTAATGTCAATATAAACGAGACACAGACGTATGAAAAATCTGATGATGATGGATCTAGCCAATCGTTAACGTGGGAAACGTGACTGACTATAACGCTAATCGAGACCATTCCAAAAAATATCATTAGTTTTTCTCATTCGCCCAGTAGAAACCACCGGTCCAGAACACAAACCGCCCGTTGATTAATCGATAGTTCAACATTGATTTAATCGAGAACCGACATTTGCGGCAACTGCGGCACATTCCTTGAATCTTCCATGGCTCATCGTTGGTACATCACGTTTTACCGGAGTAGAAAAAGCTGCGATCATTGAAGAATCTTTGAATCGTCGTTGGCACATTGTGATTCGGTGTCCAGGGAAAAAATCGTGCGATCCTCGACTAATCATTGAATCATCGTTGGAAAATCATTTTTCGGCGATTAATGTAAAAATGTTATGGACCTCGAATTATCCTTGAATCATGCTTGGGCAATCGTTCGGCGATCTCGAAAAACTTTCAGATCCTTGAATCATCCTTGGTTACCTACTGATTCAATGTTCTAGGATGCGCCCTAGATTTTTTTTTCGCCTTCAATTAAGGTGAATCAAGGGTCATACAATGGTGATTCGAGAAAAAAAATGTTTAAATGAAATCCTCGAACAATCTTTGAATCATCCTTAAGCATGTGGCCCAAACCAAGGATGCGATCCTTGAATCAGCATCGAAGTATCCTTGTCACTTCTGACAGGGAAGTCTAACCGCCCTTTGCACCATGAACCCTCATGGCGCCATGAGCACCGTTCAAAAAACATCAGCCTTTCTTATGACAAATCATAAGAAAGGCTGATGTTTTTTGAACGGTGCTCATGGCGCCTTTGTACGAACAGCCGACGTACAGAGTAGTGTTGGGCAGTGTTGGGATTTGGGATGAATGACTTGGCGGCATTTTCGCTTCGTCGCAAATACTTGTCAATAAAACCTTTTTTTAGTAAGTATCGAAGGAAAAGAAAACGGTTTAATTTGCTAATCGATAGTGTATAAAAAAATGTAAATAATATTTTTTGTTTTATTTCCAGTATTGTTTGTGATCGAGGCCGATCAAATTGCGTGATGCGAGGACTTTGAGGTTATCAACGCGAAAACCACGGCATCGTCGTGTGTCTCATCAACTTTTTATTCAAGAATTCAAAAAAAGTATGTGGATGACCAATGAATTTATTAAATTCATTTTCCTGTATAAAAAATGGGAATGAAACAATAGTACTTACTTTTTTGCGTTTTTGGATTATTTAAAAAATTCATTTTTAGAATTTTTCCCTTGTTCCAGTTTTCATTAACATTAGCATTAGAAAGTTTCTTTTTTTACAACTTTTGAATCCAGTTATTATGAGCAACTTCCTGTCATGTGTATCTTTTGACGTAAAGTCAGTGGTGTTGGTAAATTAAATAATTTATTTATATCCTACCTTTGTTTTCTAATAGGAGATGGAAACTTTTTAATTCCTACCAACGACGTGGTCAAGGAAAGACTTAGCTTGCTTAGGACCTCTGCTGGCACCACCTCGTCAATGTGAAAAGCAGTGAGGGTTTTGACGCTTATAAAAATCTTGTGAGGCGTGATCATTTCCCATAGTCCAGTATCTCTCGAGTAAGTACTTAATCTTTTAAAAAATTTGTCTTCAGGTTGTGACGGTTTTTCTCCTTTTCTCTGCCTCCCTCTTGCTGCATCAAAGTATTATAATACATATTCCAGAACAAGCAAGTGTTGCGGAATGTTTTAAAAGTCTAGTTCAACATTTCTTTACTTTTCAAAAATTCTGTAAATGTAAATATAAAATACTGTTCTAAAAAAATTGATTGTAAAATTCTATCAGTGTGTTAGTAATCATAAGGAAAAGTAAATGATGTAGACTACGGAGTGCGCTCGAACGTTTGTTGAGAACATTTGGTAGAAGTGAGTAAATCCAACTCGGTTGGAAACCGAGTAAAAACTTTGTTGGTATGACTTGCCTGGGTGACCCAACAGTTAATCAAAGTTCAACAAGACCCTGCATTAAGGTATTGTAATGTACATTCTGCAATGACCAAGCGCTTTGTTTGAGCACACTCCGTAGTCTGCATCATTTTTTTTTTTTGTGATTGCTAACACATTGGTAGAATTATGCAAATTTTTCTTAAACCTCATTTTATATTTACTTTTTTACATTTACAGAATTTTTCAAGAGAAAGAAACATTGAAACATTTTTTTTTTAAACATTCGACAACATTTACTTGTTGTGGAATGTGCATTATAATACCTTGACGCAGCATTTTTATGAACCTGAATTGACTTGTTGATCCAAGAAAGTGGCAGAGAAAAGGACAAGAACAGTGACGAGCTGAAGGATCTGATTAATTTGTGCAGTGGCTTTGAAAAAGTCAATGACGAAGGTTACAGAGAATGCTCGACAGAAGGTTCGTGTGTTAAGAAAAATGTTATTCCATTAAATGGTTTTTGAGAAAAAAATGGAATTAAGCACTCACAAGTGAGAGAAGGTGGGAGAGGGGAGCGTTAGACTACCCTTATGGGGCTGATGATCCTTCCCGTTTTACCGACGAAAATAGGCGATTTCTTAGTTTTCACTATTCATCGTTACTATGCGACGTGTATGCTTCAAATTTTGCAGGACTGTATTATTAACATAAATGATTCGGCGTCCACTCGAATTTCGGTCCAAATCTTCCGAAAAATAAAGAAAATTAAATATTATAAACTGTCGCGGAAACCAACATGGCCGCTGAAATGTTTACAGCATCCGTTTCGTTGGATATAAAAAATGCTAGATCTTGCATACGTCAAAAGGGCGTGCATGCCGATTCTGTGAAGTTCTCAGTATATTCCAAAACCGTCGGAAAGTTGCTCGCTCAAAAGATAATCACGCATAGTGTAAACTGCGATCATTTAGTATATCCACTTGCGACGGGTGATCAGAGCCGATCAACACGGCAAATGTTTTTTTTTTTTTTTTTTAATATATATATTAAGAAAATACAAAAAGAAAGCCCTAGGACAACTGCCCCATCTGGCCAGAGAATACAATAACATTATATCCAACCTTATCGGCACAAATGTAGTGTAGGGCACGATGCAGAGCCACCTGTACGTCTATCGTGACACTACGTTCACGTAGTTTCGCAAACTATAATATTCAGTTTTCTTAATTCCTTGTAAGTTATCAATCAAAATCCGATTGCACACTGAAGCGTTTATGTCGATATCATAATCCTGCATGATTTGACGCATATGTGTAGCATATTAACAATGTTAAGTCGGAACTGAAAAATTGTCTAGGTCCATCGGTAAAACAGAGGTAAAGTTAGTTAAAAAAGGAAAAAAACAGCTCCAGTAACCCCTTAACTTGAAAAGAACAGTAAAACCTCGATTGTTTGGCACGATTTAACCGGTTGAAGGATTAACTGATTCTAGATTTTTTTTACTTATCGACAATACGAATCCGTGGAGCGATTCGAAAATGACGCTCAAAAATGAAAAGTAACTAATTTTTTTGAGACACAACTCTTCAGCTGTTGAATGGAAACAATGGCGACAAATTTGATTTTCGTACTTTCATGTATGCAATCTTTTTTGGATGTATTAAAAAATTAACCGTATTACGATCATATTGGGATTGTTCTAATATGAGCTGCTGGGAGCTTCATTATCAATAATGAATCATAATGATCCATGAGTTTCAGTTATCCGTAGTAGCCTGATTTGCCCCGGATAATCGATGTTTTGTTGTAGCTGCTTTTTTCGATTTATAACTTATACTGGATGACCACTACGGTTTACAAGGTGGTTACATACATATAGCCATTATTGATATCGTTTTAAATTTTGCAGCTGGTTACAATGTATCGAAAGAACGAGTAAAATACAGTCTCTGAGTTTTATATCTTGACTGAAGATGTCCAAAACTCGAGAAGATGACGACAATTTACTACGACCGCGGAAGAAATACAAGACGTATCTCGATAATAGTGTTGAGCCGCCTGTAGTTAGCAGTAGAACGTCCAACAGATGGAAACTTCGTGAAGTAACCGGTACAGTATTGATCATTTCAATGGATGATAACTCACTTTTTGTGGAAGACTTAGTGCAAGAAATTAACTGTCTCGCTATCTCATGCTTTTTGCAAGTTATGACGTCATATCTTCCTTAGTCTTATTATACCCCAACCTTACAGATTCGAATCCGTTTGGAAGATATAATTGAGAATTGAAGATACAAGGAATAACACAGTATAACTAATTTCTATGATTCAGTCTTAATTGATTCGATTGTCCCATTTCCGCGGTGTTCCTTACTTCAATATTTTATTGATCAGAATAACTGCAATGACTTCAATCAGTTTTGCTGCATGTACGACACATATAATTTAATATCATTTAAGAATGTTGACATTAAATTGCAGGTCTTCAGTATGTGTCGAGAGCTCGGGGTCAAAGTTTTGAAAACGACGGCGAAACATCGGAAGCACTAACGAGTAGTCTACCTGCGTTACGTAATGACGACAAAGGTCATTCAAGTGATCAAGAAACAAGCTTCAATATCCCTGGATTTCCAATCGATAGCGGCAGCGACAATGATCGCGATTTTGATGACGACGATGATGGCGACTTTGATTTCACCTGCTCGGATAATAGTTCTGTAAGCTCGGATCATAGTAGTTTACATTCTGACTCTGAACGCGAAGAGGAAAATGACACGGAAACTCATCGCGACGATGAGAACCGCGATAGATCTTATTACGAAAATTGGATAATGTTTGAAAGTTCGAATGTAAGCGTATGGGAAGTTTTCAACATGGTTCAGGCAATGTCAGTACGCTTCAAGTTTTCGGAGGAAGCACAGCAATCGGTGTTGGAATTTGCAAAAATTTTAGCTGGGCCGAGATTTCAAAATCTGAACACAACGAAGTATACCATGGGGAAGCTGTATAATCCACCCGAAGAAAAAAAAGCATACGTTTTTTTTTGTCCTACTTGTTGCACGATATTGCATGAACCAATTGAACAACAGAACATGACAGATACGAAAGGCGCAATCTGCGACAAATGCTCAAAGAATTACCTGATGTCAAGATCAGCGAATAATTATTTTCTAACCGTTGACGTATCAAATTAGGACCATTTTAAAAAACCCAAAAGTTCAGGGTGCAATTAACGACAATATTAAAAGAATTAGAAATCAATCCCCCGACGAGAATGTTGTATCGGACGTTTACGGCAGTAGCAGATACAAAAATTCTGATTACATCAATAAAACGCGGGGAAAAAACGTGATTGTTCTAACTTTGAACGTGAACATTGACGGTGCAGCATTATTCAATACCAGCAAAAAAAGTTTATGGCCAATACAAGCCATTATAAATGAAATCCCATCAGAGTTGAGATACAAGTTTTTCATTTTAGCTGCTTTGTGGGTAACCAGTGCGGAGCCTAAGCCCTCTCTCATGAATATATACATCAAGTTCTTTATAAAGCAAATTTTGGGCATGATGAAAGACGGAATAACGATCACTAACGACCAAGGTGAGACGATCACGTATTTAATAACGATTTTTTGTTTTCCTGTCGATACTCCGGCTCGAGCTATTCTCCAAAATCGAACACAGTATAATGGATACTACGGGTGTAGTTGGTGCTATGCACTTGGTGTTTATATTGAAAGAGCAATGAAGTATCCTTTAAGCTTGGATGATCCTGATGAGCGAAGTCACGATGAATATTTAAAAGATCAAGAGACGCGGTAGCGTCTCGACGCCAAGTACTTAAAAAAAAATTTTTTAAGCGAGCGACGGACGCTACCAAGTAGTTATACTCCAAAATGCCGGAAGTGTATTTTTGCACTACGTTACCTCTTAAATGAATCATCGGATCGACATGATATTAAAATTTTACTATAGAATGTCTATCCAAGCTTTCAAGTTCGCTTAATTCCTAACACATTCGTTCGGTGGATTCTTGTGTACGATAATCGCGATCAGCAATCGATCCAAAATTTTTCGATCGTGCGTGAGTTAACGCGATAATTTTCGGTCGGCTCGATCTCGGCAACGAAGCATCAGATCGAATTTTCAAGGACACTTTTATTATATAATTCGGCCCCAATCTTTCTAATGGGCCTAATTACGATCATAATCGTCCAGCGGTTCCCGAGATATAGTGCAGTGAACGTGAAATACGGCTGTGAGGAGATAACGCGAATTTTTTCCGCATCGCGAGTTCGATATATTTTGAAAACGAAGAATCGGATTGAAATGATAATGGAACTTTTATCATACAATTCGGACCCAAGCTTTCCAACGCGCCCACTGTCAATAAGCATCGTTTGATCGATGCTGAGATTTTTGTCCTAACCTCAAATTGTTGATGTTTACGGCTACAACAAGCAGAGCCTCAATCAATGGGTAATTTATATTTACATTTATTTACATTTTTACATTATATTTACATTTTTACATTATATTTACATTTATTTGTTTATATTTACATTATATTTACAAAGGAATTTGTTTTTTCATTACAGGAGAATTCGTCTCGGTGTATCAAGAGACGCGGTAGCATCTCGACGCCAAATACTTTTGGTGTATCTAATCTCTGTCGGACTCTACAATCTACATGGCTTATTACACCGTTGCGCACTTGATTCAGAGAGGAACCTTCAAAGCCGATAAACCGAACGTTCTTGGCATCAAGTAAGTTGAAACTCGTCGAATCCTCTGATATCGACCATGCGTCAGACTTTTTTGTTATAACGCAAAAAAATGTATTGCAGTGCCGTGGCCGAAAAGCCAGTGTTCCTAGTCGCTGCGACTCTCCGACCGGAAACGATGTACAGTCAGACGAATTGCTGGATTCATCCCGAGGTGCGCTACATCGCGTACAAAATCGCTAAAGTTGACATTTACGTATCGACGGCGAGATCCGCGAGAAACATGTCGTATCAGGGATTCATGGAGACGGAAGGAAAGATTGAGATCGTCGGTGAACTCGTGGGACAAGATCTTCTGGGACTGGCGCTGGAAGCGCCGCTGACGATCTACACTCTGCCCATGCTTACGATCAAAGAGGACAAGGGTACCGGTGTCGTCGCATCTGTTCCCAGTGATTCCCCCGACGATTGGGCTGCCCTCGTAGATTTGAAGAAGAAACAACCGTTCCGAGAGAAATATGGCATCAAGGATGAAATGGTCTTGCCGTACGAGCCTGTAAGTTAATGGCATTTAAAAAAAACCACTCGGCGTGTCCATCATTCGTCTTTAATAAAATTGATCCTTTTCGCAGATTCCCATAATCGAGATCCCGGACTTTGGAAACTTGGCCACCGTAACTCTCTACGACAAGCTGAAGATACAATCGCTTGAAGGAAAAAGCTTGAGAAAAAAAGACGAGACTACGATACAGGGAGCACTCGACGACGAGGAGAACGCCGAGGTAAAACTCGAATTCGACAACGACGAATTCGCGGCCTACTACAGACACGACTACGAGCCGAAGCTTCTCATAACTTACGCCGACAATCCCGTAAGAAAAACGAGAATATTCGGCAGGAAATTGACGAGATCGCTTTATCGCAATCGTTCGGGTGTTAAAAAAATGGTAAAATCGGCCGTGGCCAAGGGATTCACGGATTTGATAGTTATCAACGAAAACAGGTCGCAGCCCAGTATCCTTTTTATTTTTTTTGTTTATTATTTTTTGGTTTTTGTTTCTGCAAATGTATTTTTTGTGTGGTATTATCCTGAGCATAGATTCACAGATGGAATGCTCGTTATTCACTTACCAGACGGACCCACCGCTCAATTCAAACTCAGCAATGTCAAGATAACGCTGGAGCTCAAGAGAAATCACAAGGAGATAACCGAGCATCGTCCGGAGGTTGTTTTGAATAATTTTACTACTCGCCTCGGACACACCGTGGGCAGAATGGTTGGAGCGCTGTTTCAAGGGTAGAAGAGCAGAATTCAAGGGTAGAAGAGCAGTAACTTTTCACAATCAGACATTACGCATGACGCACAAAAACATTCCACATTGAAGGACCAAGATTCGAAAGAAACATCTCAACCTTTGGTAAATAGACTCATTCACCGACACGGTAAGATCGTCGGAAATTCTCAAAAAGCTTCCACGAGTGAGATACAAAGCATAAGCGAAGAATTCCCTTCTAGTATGTTAACTGTATCGCAGACTCTTGAAGAAATCGAGCGTGTACACTCGAGAGCGAGTACCTTGAACGAGAGTCATGTAAACAATCTCAATGAAGGTCAGCGGTCCGCAGCATTGCCCGATAGATCGCGAGGTACTTGTAATTCGCGTCTGAGCGAGACTAGTATTGCGGAAAACGGCAGGGAAGAAACATCGCCTAAATTTAACGAGCACGTTGAGGCGAACGGAGAATCCGACGAGGATTTATTTGGGACTGACGATCTTTTGGTAGATTCCGATTTCGAAAAGCAAATAAACAATATCGAGCGAAGCCTCTGCACGAATGTAAATACAAGCAATAAAGAAACATCGTTCGATGCGAGTGTCAACGCCACGGATATTGAACCAAACGAGTGTGATATACTCTTTATCAAGGAGACTCCGAAAAGAGTCGTGCAAAATCGTACGCCCTTGTCCGCAAAGCAGAGCGTACGTGAATGCAATGTCAACAATTTTGATTGGGACAGCGAAAACATTGAAATTGCAAATGTGAAAAATTCACCGTCCACAGCGTCATCCGATACTAAAAAAAACGTCGTAGCGATTGGAAATGTGAATTTGGACACGATCAGCATTCGCCAACTGTTAACTCCTTCGTCACTAAAGTAAATATCGACGATCTTGATTGGGAAAACGATACATGCACAGACTATAGTTCAACTGCTTTGCCGTCCGGCTTTAAAAAAAATACCGTTAACAACGATCGGAGTAGAAAAAATGCCAACAATCAGACTCCACCAAGTACAGTCTTCCGTATCAGAAAAAAGCTTCGATCGCAAAGTTTAGAGCCATAAAACAGTGAAAAATACAACTCTACCATCCGCGAGGGAAACCAATTTCGATAACAATGATTGTAACAACGGGGCGAAAAATAATTCACCTCTCCCGTACGCCAAATCATCCGTGCCTGAAACAATAATTGAGGATTGCGATTGGAGTAGCGGATTCGAAGTATTTTCGACACCACTGAAAAGTTCAAAAAATTGTCAACTACTTGGCAATAATCGTGATTTTTCAAAAACTAGCGACAATTCGCCGAGCAGTAGTGCAAAAAACTCTCTGCTGAGTGTTAGATTTGGTCGAGGTAAGAATAGCACCGGCTGGATATCGGCTGACAGACCGAAGCTTCGTCTCGCACTCGGCAAAAAGATATCGAAGAATATTCACAATAATCTTCCCAAGAAGCAAACTCCAATGAAACCATCACCGGTGAAAGAAGATTCCGACTTAGAGAACGATTTTGCTGTATCGAGGATCGAGACTGCGGTGTCGAAGGGAGCTGCAAGCGATTACTTCGCCAAGCCTTCGGATCACGTCGACACAGCAACGAGGCCCGAATCCTTGGAAATGTATAATCGTCGAAGAGTCGTTAGTGGTCCATTGTCTCTGAGAAGAAACGATGTTAATAAAGTAAGCCTCGAGGGCCTTAGCGATTTTGCTGCACCTGCCAAATACATGCAACAACAACAGCTGCAACAAAAACAACAACATCGGGATCGAAAGAACAGCAGAGACGTTGGCGTCGGCCGTAAAAAGCTACCTCTCTGGACTTGGACACGAGAAAGAAGAAGCAGCATCGAAAAGATCGTCGAAGCGATCTTTACGCGTGAGATGCGAATTCGTCGACGACGAGGCAGAAGTTTCAACGGACGAATGTCAAACATCAGGAAGCTCCGGGGTGGATCAAGACCTCGATGGTTTCGTCAGTTACGTACAGCATGTCGACGATCCGATAGATATGCGAGCGCACTATCTGCAGTCCGTGCGAAGCCCACTTGGTCCCGGTAAATTTCTCATTAGAAAGCCGAAGAGTCCGAATTCGAATCTTCAGATTTACTCTGAAGCGTTGCCCGACGAACCGAACAATTATCTTTACGTAAGTCGCTTGAGCGTAGAAAGTAATATTTTTCTTCGTAATTACAACGAAAATAATGAACAGGGTTTTTTTATGTACATTGTTATTGCATTCAGGATTCGTTCTGCGTGCCAGAGGACGACGACGATGACGATGTTTTCAAGGACTCCGAGACGGCAGACGAGATAACGATGTTGGAAGAGATCGAGTTAATTCTGAAAAACAAGAAGCGCAAACGCGGCTACTCCACGGATGTAGGAGTGAAGAGAAAACGCAAGCTTCTCGTTCCGGCCTCCGAAGTAAGCAGCAGCGAGGACGAAACCGAGATACTCCGTCGACAAATTCAAGACGAGTCATTCCTTCTGAGAAAGAAATGTGAATAGGAATTAATATTTTTGTTTCATAGATTTTGGGGACTCTTTCAAAATTGTATTATATTCTCAGCATAATCAGTGACATCGATATCGGACAACTTTTTTGTTAGCCGATCAAACAACGAGTGCCATGTAGTACCTGATTCTGCAAATTTCGTGGTGCTGTTCTTAGGAGGCTGGAGACCCCCAAAATGTTTCGAAATAGAAAAAAAACGAAATATGTTGAGTACGATTCAATATTTATCATATTCGTTGAAATCTTTTATATGGCTAAAACTAGATATACTTGGAATATTTATAGTTTAAAAATATAAAAATATACTATTTTTGTACGACTAAATGCAATATGTAGAACGATCCAGTTTCTAATCTTTCGATTATGACTTACATTCTGACTAATCAAATAAATAAATCCACAATTCATTTCTTTACTGCGTTAATTACGGGTATGTTCGTTCGAGGCTTCAATATTGAATTAATGTAGTTTTTTTATATGTTCGTCTAAAGTCGGTGGTCTTGATCTCGCGAGTTAGTTATTAATTTATCAACATTGAGATTTTAATAAAGTTGTTTTTTGAGTTAATAAATACTTTCTAACAGTGAAAGATATATCACAACATGTTGTATTTTTTTGTTTTTTATTGTTGTTTATTACTATAATTATAATAATATAATAAAATATATCTTATATTTTTCTTATATTTTATAAATATATTTTTTTCTTCCTCCTGCAACAATAAAAACAATTTATTAAAAAAGATATTAATTTCATCATTTATTTAAAAAACACAAATTTTATATATTTATATTTTACCTTATTAGCTTAGACCGCTGTTTCTTGGCCACGGCCACCCCTGCCGCGACCTCCTCTGTCGCCGTCACCCTTGCCACGACCACCCCTGTCACGACCACCTCTGCCGCGACCGCCCCTGCCGCCTCGAGAGCCCCGGGCTCGACGCTGCGCGGCCGATTCCATCTGCGCTGTATACAGATTCATCTGTGCAGCTATACGCAGGCACTGCGCTTTCTGCACCCGCCAACCAGCACGGGTGCCTCGATCTAAAAAATATAAAAACAAAGAAAATAAATAAGTTTTTGCGATTTTTGTTTTTTGGTTTCTATATAGAATCCAATCTTCGTCAGCAACCGATATGAAATTAGTTAAACTCGGTTGATGACGAAGCTTGGATTTAATCAAGAGACGCGGTAGAGTCTC
Organism: Exephanes ischioxanthus; assembly: GCA_958510785.1. Classification (NCBI taxonomy): domain Eukaryota; kingdom Metazoa; phylum Arthropoda; class Insecta; order Hymenoptera; family Ichneumonidae; genus Exephanes; species Exephanes ischioxanthus. The sequence goes on along the minus strand of OY294019.1, from coordinate 12,963,042 downwards.
GAAGACAAGTACTTAAAAAAAAAAATTTAATAGAGCGAAGGACGCTACCAAGTAGTTTCAAAAGACATGGTAGTGTCTCGACGACAAATACTTAGAAAATTTTTTTAATCGAGCGAAGGACGCTACCAAGTAGTTTCAAGAGACACCGTAGCGTCTCGACAACAAGTACTTAAAAAAATTTTTTTTAAGCGAGCGAAAGACGCTACCAAGTAGTTTCAAGAAACACGGTAGCGTTTCGACAACAAGTACTTAAAAAAAAAAAATTTTATCGAGCGAAGGACGCTACCGAGTAGTTTCAAGAGACACAGTAGCGTCTCGACAACAAGTACTTCAAAAAAAATTTTTTAAGCGAGCGAAAGACGCTACCAAGTAGTTTCAAGAAACACGGTAGCGTCTCGACAACAAGTACTTAAAAAAACATTTTTTAATCGAGCGAAGGACGCTACTGAGTAATTTCAAGAGATGCGGTAGCGTCTCGACGACAAGTACTCCAAAATTTTTTTTCTTATCGAGTGAAGGACGCTACCAAGAAGTTATATTCCAAATATAAAATTATTTGAATAAAAATATACTACGTACATTTTTTTTTCTTTTCCCCTTCATTGGCGGGTGCAGAATTCGACGGTGCCTGCTGTTGCCCCGCCGTTGTGTGGGGATCCGTCGGAGACTGATTCCCCGCAGTCTTGATTTCGCCCTGGTCCATTTTTTCATTCTCGGACATTTTCTGAAATAAATTAATATTCATTATAATTTCTTTTTTTTTCATTCGCGTGTAAAAACCTCCATTTTCACACCTTGTGAAATAAATAAATAAATAAATAAATAAATAAATAAATAAATAAATAAATAAATAACGTTTTCTGAACTTGTGTGATTGCAACACTCGCCTTTGGCTCGTTTTTCACACGCGTCAAAACTACATAATAACTTATAAAAATTTTATTATTGTTATTACTATTGCTATTAATATTGATGCCGAAGCATCTATTAACAAATTTTCGATGAAGAAAAACAAAAAACAAATGATTATTATTTTATTATTACTTACGCGTCTGTTGTTTCACCGGTCTCGGTTAGCTGTAAGATTGTCACGCGGTGCCATCTGTTGGACGCTGACAATCTTTTTTCACGCATTAGTCATGATCGATCGAGATCCGTGCTAGTCTCTAGCATTTTCACGCGCTGCCATCTACCGGATGGTTCGATAATGAATTCACGTCGCTATACGCTGGGTATCGGTTAAATGGTTTTACACGTGGTTTATCCAGTTTTTTTCTTGCAAAACATTTCCCTTTAATTTCGGTGATTTCATTGTTAGTTGTGATTCGTGAACCATCTATATTTGTGGTTAAGTGTCGAAGAGCATCAAGAGTCTGCAGTTTCAAGTGAAGATCGAAAATCCAAAGAATTTCATTGTTTGTGACGTTACTTCGAGACTTTCTGTGAGTAATTTACTACTATAAATCAAATATATTCGGTACAATTTATTTGTAGATTATTTTTTAGTCTTTTTTTGCGAAACTGTGAGATATGGGCCAAATATCATTGCATTCCATATATCGAATTTAAAGTAAAAAAGAAGTTTGCCAACGGAACTTCAATTTTTACTCCAGAATGCCGGAAGTATTTCTTTGCTCTATCAAATCTCAGAAATAAATCATCGGATCGAATTGATTTCAAAATGTTTACTACAGAATGTCTGTCCAAGCTTGACAGTTTCCTTAATTCCGAACACATTCGTTCAGTGGATACTTGTGTACGATGATCGCACTCAGCATCAGTAATCGACGCAAAATTTTTCGTTTCTGCGTGAGTAAACGCAATAATTTTCGGTCGGCTCGATCTCGGCAACGAAGCATCAGATCGAATTTTCAACGACACTTTCATCACATAATTCGGACCCAAGCTTTCTAATGGGACTAATTACGATCATAATCGTGCAGCGGTTGCCGAGATATGATCAAGTAAACGTGAAATACGGGTGTGAGGTGATCGATTGTGCGTGAATTTACGCGATAATTTTCAGACGGTTCCATTTCGGCAACGAACACCTGGTGAGTGTATATATATATTTTTTATCGTCTCATATTTTTTAAATTTATATTTTATCGTTTCATGTTTTTTAAATTTTTTGGTTGGGCTTAACCCACATTTTTTCTTTTTATTTTTTTATTTTCTGTTTTTTTCAAGGAGAAGGAGACCGTTGAGTTACAGCGAGGAGGAAATTGTCAAGGACAATTTTGAGGACATTTAGGAGACCGTCGAGGACAACTTCGACAAGGAGGAGACCATCGAGGAGGATTTCGATGAGAAGGGTTTCGACAAGAAGGAGACTGTACAGGACCATTTCGACGAGGAGGAGACTGTCGAGGACAACTTTGACGAGGAGAAGACCGTCGACAAGGATTTCAACGAGGAGACCATCGTGTTTCGACAAGGAGGAGACTGTTAAGTTTCGACAAGGAGGAGACCATCGAGTTTCGACGAAGAGGAGACCATCAAGTTTCGACAAGGAGGAGACCGTCGAGGATCATTTTGACAAGGAGATCATCGAGGACAATTTCGACAAGGAAAAAACTACAGTTGTGACCTGAACGAGTTACTCAAGGTAAATTCCCATTTTTATTCAAAAACACAAACAATCAGTTATATTGCCTATTGAGAGGAAAGATCTGTGCGTAGACTCTCAGTTATCCGTCATGAACTATATAGTCTATTCTATCGATGCGCATAGAAAAATGTTATATATTGTTTTTCGTTTTTTGCAGGTAAATTCCCCCCGAGGAGGAATATCACGACGCTGTGTGTCCAATTATCATCGAAGATCTCGTTTCGTCTGTTAACAAAATGAGAATGTTGAAAGTTCAGACGGATAAGCCGATGATGAAATTCAATTTCAAATTTCAAATTGACTTCATTATTATTATTATGATTTGAAATAATTTCTTTTGTATTTTTAATGTTATATTATTATTTCAACAGGTGCAATAAACTACGAGGAACAACGCTCTGCTGGAGTTTCTTCTCGAGAGCGCGCCGCAGATGAAGGAGCAACTCATCGACTCGAGGAAGCACGTCGACGCTAAATTTAAATCGTTGTGCCAGCGGCTTATACAGCACGCTTCGTTTCTTCTCATCGAGCCGATCGTTAAGAATTTTGGAGCGGTACAGTCCTGCCAAACGTGATTTTGGTAGAAAATTTCAAACTCTTCTCGATGGGATAAAAATATGAAGAAAAATCAAGTATATAGGATCAAGTATATAGAAGATGCTGCAAAGATTGCTTTCGTGCAATAATAATGCCAATTTCTTATTAACAAATTGAAGATAAAGTTCATATGCGACAAATTCCCCGTCAACTTAACTATTTTCTTTCATAAAAATGATTTTTTAATTTTGATCATAGAAAAAATGCGATTTTCAAAGAAAACAAAAAATTCGGAATAAATTGATATGTATTCAGATCATGTGTATTCAGAAAAACAAACGAATCATTTTTATGAAGGAAAATAATTAAGCTGACGGGTCATTCGTTGTATAAGAATTTTTATCTTCAATTTGTTAATAACAAATTGGAATTATTATTGCACAAGAACAATCTTTGCAGCATCGCCCATATACTTCATTTTTTCAGATTTTTATCCCATCGTTTTTCTGCCCCAAGAACAATCGAAGACGAACGAGACGCGTCAATGAACTCCGACTACTGTAATCGAGTTTGCAAAAACTCATGTAAAGAAAGAAGCAATAACATCGCTGGTGCATGAAATTTAAATTAATTAAATGTAATGTGTAATGTGTAATGTGTAATGTGTAATGTGTAATGTGTAATGTGTAATGTGTAATGTGTAATGTGTTATATGTAATGTGTGTTTGTTTTAAATATTTTTCGTTTTCACTGTATAATGTATCGGAAAATAATATTTTTAAACCGAAAGTGACGCATTTCCTTTCTAAAGTAAGATTCTCAAACCAAAAGTGACACATTTCCGATCAAAAAGTAAAACTTTCAAACCAGACGTCACGTATTTCCGGTTGAAACAGATTTTCAAACCGGAAGTAACGCATTTCCATTCGATAAAATAAGATTTTCAGACCGGATTATTTTATATATACTTGTTTATATATACTTTTTTATATACTTGTAGATCTGCAAAAAAAAAATCGTTTATCATCGTACGGAACTTTTTCTATTCTGCTTATATATTTTGTTTTGTATCGCGCTGCTTAACACATGCACACGCGCTCGACGACGTTGTAAAAAAAAGAAGCAAATTGTTTAAAAATGGCAATCTTTTTCTAAGTATTTTTTTCAGTGGTAGAGATTTTGGTAGAGTTCTGATACGATAGAGTTGTAATATGGTAGAGATATTATCTGGTAGAGTTGTTATGCGGTAGAGTTGTTAGAACTATCGTTTTTGGTAAAGTTATTATCCGGTAGACTTGTTATCTGGTAGAGTTGTGAATGACAGAGATATAAATGTGACATTTTCATAACGCTTCCTTCTAAATATTCAAAATTGACATTTTCAAATTGTTCGAAAAATTGAAATCGAAAATTTCAATTTTTAATTTTATTTTCAGCCATTCTGCTGCTCATGTTATTCATCCGACACTGTTTAACATTTCAGCTTTTACAAGTCGGTAAGTTTGTCTCTTACGGATGTGTGTGTTTTTTTTCTTCTTTTCAGATTCTTCTATACGTGATAGACGTCCACGAGTACACCGAGTTTACTTTTTTTTTCGACTTTTTTTTCTTTTTTTTCTTTAACCTTAGGCACTACATCAAGGGCTGCCCCAAGTCTTAATCAAAGAGCTGCTTTAAGCGCATAAGCTGCTAAAAGCGCTAAAAGCTGGTAATTGCCTTACCAACTATAAACTTATCTTGGCTGCCTTAGGCGCTACATCAAGGGGTGCCCCAAGTCCTAATCAAACAACTGCATTAAGCACATAAACTGCTAAAAGCGCATTACCTTACCAGCTATACACTTACAAACATTAACTGTAATATATTAAGAGGTTATTCAAAAAAAATACTAAGAGGTTATTAAAAAAAAATCAGTTTTGTTTCATCTATGTCAAAACATGTATCCTCTTAACGAGTATTCTGAGAAGATTCGTCAACAACTTATCATTGAGTCAGGACAATGGCTCAATGACGATCATATCGATGAATTCGGCAGACTATTGGACCAGTGTTCAGAATTTACGCCACGGGCTCAGTTTCTTATATTTCATCCTGAGTTGATAACGCCTGTACCACCAAAAGCGAAACATATACAGGTACTGTTCAGCTGCAACGATTTACACCCAAAAGATGCCAACGGCCGCCAGCTTGCGATCACCGGTGGTCACTGGGTCTGTAGCTATTACGATGGAAACAGATTATATGTATATGATTCTCTCAATCGGAAAAAGCTGCATGCGCATCATTTACTGTTCTTGCGGGCGTTGTACCCGTACTACGACTTCGGGAAACGAGACTCAGTCTTGTTTCCGTTAGTAGATTACCAGCCGAATTGTGACGATTGTGGAGTGTACTCGATTGCTTTCGCGACGGCAATACTCTTTGGAGTTAAACCAGAGAATATGAGATACCATCATCCAACTATGCGTCTTCATTTGTTGAAGATTTTCATATCGGGGGTAATCGAGCAATTTCCATGCAACCCAATCGAACCCACAGTTAATGCTTCCCTGGCTGCCATCAAAGAATGTTGGCGTGTTTCTGTGGTAGCCGCCGAACGGGAAATTGAGGAAAAACGACTGGCGACAAACAGAATTTCAGAGCCTTCTTCTGGAAACACCGGACTATTGTCGACAGATAATGCTTGCAAAAAAAAATATAACAAACCCGTCGAAAGTAAGCGGGTTACTTTTGGCGATTATCTTCCAAGTTCTAACGATAAAATGGCGACAACCCGAACGAAGTTACAGAAAAAGCGGGTAAAGGCTCCAAAAAAAGAAAATTCGGTAACAAAAAAAATAAATAAAACGATCGATAGATCAAAGATGGAAAACTCTAACAAGTGTTTAGAGACCGTAATTGGTAAGAGTGCACGACCATTGGAAGTGAACAGCCTTCCAGAATGCGATAGCGATATTGCACCTGGGACAATATCAAATCTTTCCAAATCCAATACGAATGATACGTCTTCTGAATTGGAGTTGGAAAAATTGTTTAGACAAAGGAAATTAAACAAAGCTAATATGATAAGTGACAATAGTCGAGATTCATTGGTGCATATTTCCCCAGATATTCATCGTGATATAGAGTCCTTGACAGCAACTTCGAATTTATCATCAAAACGTAACAAGGACATCACTTCCTCTGAAGGTACGTTGGATAAACGACAAAAAGCGGCGAAAACTAAAACTAAGGGGAGCACAAAAGAACCTCCTCAGCAAATATTGAATACAAAACGCAAAGCTGCTGAACGGGAAGCTCAGTTAATGGCAAAGAAACGGGAAGAATGCTGCCAAAATGATTCTTCTGAACAGGCGTTAAAAAGAAGTCGTAAATCTCTTCTAAAGGCTAAAGCACAAGCTAAATGGAAAGCAAAAAAAAAAAAAGAAGAAACTCCTAAACAAGCGTTGGATAGAAAACGTAAACATGCTGACAATATGGCTAAATGGAGAGCGAAAATAAAAGAACAAAATGTCGATGATTCGTCTGTTGATTGTTCTATAAATGACGGTGACAAAAGTGATATTAGCGATATTGAAGCAAAGCGGATGAAATTGTCTATATCTACAGATCTTTTGGAATCTAAAAAAAATGTAGCTTCTTGCGAACTGAAATCGAACAAAGACGAAAACAAAATGATTAACGATAATAGCATGAGATCATTCATGAATATTTCCTTAGATATTCATAGCGATATAGAGTCCTTAATAGCCGCTTTCAGTTTATATTTATCTTCTGAAGGTAAGTTGGGTAAAGGACCCAATTTGGGAAAATGTCCCAAAAATGTTACACCTGAAGAAGTGTTGAATAGAAAAAGTAAAGTTGCTGAACGCGCAGCTAAGTCTATGGCAAAAAAACGAGAAAAACGTACTCAAAGTGATACTCCTGAAGAAGCGTTGAATAGAAAACGTAAACATGCTGACTATATGGTTCAATGGAGAGCCAAGATAAAAAAGCGAGATCTCGAAGATCCGTCCGTTGCTTCTTCGATAAACGATGATGACAGTAACGATATTGACGGCGTTGTAGCAAAGATGATAAAATTGTCTACATCTACTGATACTGATCCGGACGTTTTTAATTCCTCGGTTCAATGTGATCGAGGCGTTATTAGCTGTAATGTAGAAAAACGTATCAAATCGAAACCACTCAGTAGACAACGTATATTTACTCAGAAGCTGTTGACTGATGCAAAAGAAAAAAAGCTTCGCAAAACTACACAGGATAAGTGGATGAACGAAGGGATGCAAACCCTATACACGAAAGAATTGTATGTTCGGACTGTGTGGGCGCAATTAGACAAACCATCGTCGCCCCTTGAAAGCCGATTAGAAGCCGAGCGTATTGTCACATGGTGCTTTACTGTCAGGAAAAATTATCTTATTCGGCTTAAAAACATACTAGCGAACAGTAAGAACAAAGCTGAAATATGTTTAACACGTTCGGCAAATGTTTCCTGTTCAAATCCACGTGATCAAGTCGAAACTTTATGTGGGCAGTCGATGCATAATTCGTCATCTGAGGCTTATTATGCAGACGCTTCCTATCATAAGTTCGAACAATCACAACCGATTATAATGGATGCTCAAGGTAGAGCTATGAATATTTTACCTTTGATAAAAAGGAAGAACAAGACAACAAAATCATGGGGTTGTGGATCTCTCTGCAAGACTGATAATGATTATGTTTTGAATAAGTTCAAAGCGTTTTGTCAACAATTAATGAACTGTCAACTGCGCAATTTGGATAATTATTTATCCACTGCACATCAATGTTCTAATAAAGTTAATTCTGACAAATTCGGTCATTCCTACGGTTGCTATGTGAACCCAGAAGAATGTTTATCGACCTTTTTATCAGTCGAAATTCTAGCCCCTCATTTTCCGATGATGCGGAATTTGAAGAGATGTTTTTATAATTTAATCGATGTCAATAAAAAATTAAGACATTTAGATAACGCTTTAAACAGCAATAATATAGACGCACTGAAAATAATTGCCGACGAGGCTGAGGAGAAAGCTGATTCATTAAAAACCGATATACATGAAATTACTTTGAATGAACGAGAGATAATGTCAAAATATCATGGGGCGTTTCGAGTTTTCACCAAAAGGGTTATTGATACTCCACGCCTTCCGTGTATTTCCTGTGAAAAGCTTTGCACTGAGAAAAATACGTTAAAGGTGAATTGTTCTAGAGCATCAAGGTATGGAGAGAATTGGGAGAGTTTTAAAGAATGCCTCAAGAAATTCGATCTACCTTACGAAGGAGAGAATTACATTTGTCGATATTGTGACGGTAAATTCTCGGAAGATAAAATGCCACCTACGTGTATTGCTAATAATCTTTATGTAAGGCCTGTTCCAGCGATAATGCAAAGTCTCAATATTTACGAGACTATATTAATTCAACGGGCAAAAGCTTTTCAAGTAATACAAAAATTAGGTACCGTGTCAAAGAAAAACCGACCACATAATCATAAGGTACCCAAAGTCGTAGGTAGAACATTTCATCTACCTTTACCCATAGATGAAACATTGAAAAAAGTTTGCCCTTCTACCGATCCAATTAATGCTAAACATGAATTATATATACTCGTTCGTGGTATTCCAACAAAGGCTAAAATAATATGGGAAAAACTTGTGGATTTGAGAAAAATTTGGTTGACTCTACAATGGCTGCAGAGCAATAATCCATTGTATTTTGGAATAGAGTTGCCAAGATCTCATGAAAATTTACTCCCTGATAATCTACAAGATTTAGAATATCAAGAAGAGGAACACGACTCGAATAAAGTTCCTTTGAAAGATTGTGATATTTTATCCAAGCATGACGAGAAAAAAGCGGCTTTATTGACGCAAATGTCACGTTTGGATGGATATTATGAAAAATTTAGCATTTATCCGATTCACGACAAAAAAATCAATGAAAGGGCAACGGATCTCTACCAAATGCTTAAAATTTATGATCGTCCTATGGGTCACAGAGACGAACATTTAGATCTAATGTGTTTTCCGGATTTATATCCATATGGAGAGAATGGTCAGCAAGAACCGAGGTCAGTACGTCTTACTGATTTCGAATTCATCAAATCGAGGCTTATGTCGAAACATCGCCAGTTTCGATTACACGAACAATATCTCTTTTTTCTATTGTACAATAATAACTTGCGACAAATTAATGCCGGAATTTTTCACAAATTGAATATTACGAATCCCCGCTCAAAATATACGGCTGCAAGCTATTTAGATGAAATGTCTAAGGGGTTACTTGAGTCAAATTTGAACACAATATTTTCGAGATTAAGGAATACTGAGCAGTTCTGGGTGATACCTAGAAGTAATTTATCATGCATGATTCGAAATTATGGACCTGCTACATGGTTCCTAACATTCAGTCCTAGTGAATGGCTTTGGATGGATCTTATAGAGTATCTTCGAGATGTCAATGATATTTCGATTGAAAAAAAGATACATCCGATGCAGCTGATAGTTTCTGATCCCGTGTCGACTTCTCGATTTATTGATATCAAATTCCAAGCAATGTTGGATTTTATATGCTCCTCAGATAATCCTATTGGCGAGGTTGAACATTACTTTTGGCGTCGAGAATATCAAACGAGGGGGGCACAACATTTTCATCTTTTAATTTGGATCAAAGATGCCCCTGTCATCGGCAAGTCGTCAGAGATTGAAATTGCGAAATTTATTCTGAAATATGTAACGTGTAGAATGCCGAACAGAAAAGTTTCGCCCGAGTTACATCGACGAGTCAAAGATCATCAATGGCATCATCACAACTCATATTGTTTAAAAGCTAAAAAGACTAAAACTGGATTTACTCGGCGTTGTAAATTTGGACATCCACGTCCGTTGACAAAAACAATAAAGCTTCGCGATGTTTCTGTTGCTATTGCTGGAAGGAAACAATTGAAAACGAAAAGTAGATTGTATGACTTACCACGTGATTCAACAGAGGCATATATTAATGATTATAATCCAGCTATACTTTGCGCTTGGGAAGGTAATATGGATATACAATTTGTTGGTGAAGAATCTACTTTATTAACATGGTATACGACTAAATACGTTTCCAAGGCAGAAAAAAGTAACATTGATGATCCGTTCGAAGTCCTTAATTCTACCAAGAGTGTTGCTAGCTGTCTTTGGAATCTTTCAATGCGCATGTTAAATAATCGAGAATGTGGAGCATTTGAAGCTGCTGACACTCTTCTCGGAATTCGATTGCATGGCACGGATTCGAAAACTACTATAAAATGGGTAGATGTTAATATTATTCGAAGCAGGAGACTGAAGCCTTGCAAGGAAATTAAAGCACTCGAACCGGAATCTACCGAAATATTTTTTGATTCCATTGTCGATACGTATTACCCAAAAAGGCCGGAGGAATTGGAATCCCTTAATCTGTATGATTTTGTTAAATGGTATGACGTATCGAATCGAAAGCCTAAGACCATTGATGAAGTGTACAAATTGGGTGAATCAAAATACTTGACGAGACGATCGCGTGGTTGTCTTGTCAATCATTATATGTATAATGTTAAAATTCAACCGGAATTATATTATTACTCGATTTTGGTATTATTCCAACCTTGGAGAGAACTCGATGAACTGAAAGGTAAAAATGATACGTATGCCGAAGCATTTATATCCTTGCAGTCACAACTCGCAGAAGGTTTGCGTTATCACGAAAAAATTAACGAAATTCAACGAGCCATAGATTTTGTCACAGAAGAGGTTGCGGAACATTTGAAGAGTCCCGAGAAAGTAAATGAACTTTCCGGAAATGAGATTCTGGAATGTGTTCCCGCCGAGGTAGAAGCAGCGATGAAAGATTTGAAAGATGTATGCGATAAGGTTGATGCAAATCATCTTTCAGGAATGATTAAAGAATTAAATGCAGATCAGAAACGGATCTTTGATACAGTTGCAAATGCTTTGCAGTCTGAAAATAAAATTATAAGACTGTACATAAGTGGAGAGGGAGGAACGGGAAAAAGTTTTTTGATAAAAACTCTGAGAATGTGGACAAAACAAGTTCTTGATAAAGATGCAGTAGTGAGTGCTCCGACTGGTATAGCAGCCTTTAATGTCGACGGGTTGACTATACATCGACTTTTTCAATTGCCAGTTGAACATGGCCATACGGCCAAGTATCGACAACTCTCCGATGCTGCCCTTAAATTATTGCGGGATCAACTTCGAAATGTGACTTTGATAATCATTGACGAAGTTTCTATGATATCCAATGTCACATTAATGTACATCCATTTGCGATTAACCGAAATATTCAACACCGGCGAATGTGAAGACGGTTGGTTTGGCAAAAGGCATATCATTGTCTTTGGCGATCTTTTACAACTTCCGCCAGTCCACGAAGAACCACCGTTCATTAAATTATCAAAAAAAAAAATGGATGAATTCATTGGAGCTATGGGGCCTGTTGATTTATGGTCTCTTTTATTTTGTTATGACGAACTTACAATCAACATGCGTCAGAAAGACGATCATTCGTATAGAGATATGTTATCCAGAATTCGAATAGGAGTGGTACTTGATTCCGACACGCAAGTTCTAAATTCAAGAAAATTGCAATTCAATACCAAAACAGTACAGGACCGTTTGAATGAGATATGCGACTATATGTATAAATTACCATGGGATGCAGTTTGTTTGCTTCCCACCTGTGCACTTTGCGATTCTTTGAACGCGGCAATGTTGACTCGAATAGATTCTGAAGAGATTCAACTTATCGCACAGGATACTGTAGAGTGTGTATCATATATGAAAAAAAAAGTGTCTAAAATGTTGGGTAATGACGAGGAAAGTAATTCACGAACGGCCGGGCTGTCGAAAGTAATTACTGTGAAGGTGGGATCACGGATAATGATTAGAAGAAATATTGACGTAACACAGGGTCTTGTCAATGGCACGATTGCTACAATTGTTTCTATACGACGAACTCTCGATAGTAACGATGTTGTATCAATCAATATTTCATTGCCCTCCGGAGTACACCATACATTAGAACGTGTCAGTGTGAATTTTGAAATAATGGATCGGGCATTTGTTGTAAGAAAGCAATTTCCCATATGTTTAAGTTATGGTATTACAATCCATAAAAGTCAAGGCTTAAGCTTACAGAATGCTCTAGTGGATGCAGGTAACACTATCTTCAGCTGTGGGCAAGCTTATGTAGCACTGTCACGAGTTACGAAATTGGAAGGGTTACATTTAATCAATTATGATCCAGCATCCGTTAAAGCCAATGAATTAGCAATAATAGAGTACAATAGGTTGCGAAGCAAATACAGGCCTGATCTTGAGACTTTCAATGTTTATAACGCTCGCGCTAGAAAAACATTTGATACTGTCTGGTCAATAGGAGCTCGAATATTAGATTGTCAACAACAGGCGCAAGACAATGGTCATGGGGATTTTCAATTCACTGTAAAAGCCCTTATAAATCATGATCAGGTGTCGTGTTATGCTATTTCTGTTATTCAATGTATTATACATTCCTCTCCGATTAGAGAAGCGATTTTGGTTCAGAGTGAAAAGAATTCAGCTATTCGATTATTTATCGAAACCTATATGACCGCGAATAAAGATGACTGTATTGATATAACAAAAGTGCGTGATTTTGTCGGTGGAACATTTACGGAAAAGATTCAACAAGATGCAGGGGAGTTTATTCATTTTCTTTGTGAAAAATTGTGTAGTATTCGAAACACGGTTAATCATCTGATTAGTACAGTACGAATATGTTCCTCTTGTGACACTGAAAGTACTTATCCTGGACATTCGAATAACATTTTGTTATTTTCATTACCACAAGCAAAAGGTAAGAAAGTATTAACGTTGCAAGAAATTATTGATTACAATACAAGTAAGTGGAATAGCATGGATGTTTCTTGCAATACTTGTAATGCTTCGAGCGTGCTTCAACGGACGAAGATTGAATCAACGCAACGAATACTGATCATTCAACTGTTACTATTTCACGTTAAAGATGACGGAGTTAATAAGAAAATATGCCCTATTAAAGGTGTACCTACCGCAACGATACGAATCAACGATCGCAGTTATAAAGTTACAAGTGCTATTTTCCACCATGGTACGGGTGTACGAAATGGACATTATACAAGTATGCTGAGGATGAAGCGAACTGGTTGGATATCTGCTGATGATTCAACAATTCAAAAAAAAAATTGGCCTCGTAACAGTAAAGATCTGTATATATTGTTCTTAGAACAAACGTTATGTAAAAAATAGCTATAAACATTGTTCTACATGTGAATAAGAGTAAATGTACTGGTTTTGACATTGTCATTCTTGAAACCTACCCAATGGAAAAATAATGCAGCTTTCTTTATAGATTATTTTAGCGCGTTCCCGGCACTGCACAATTTGCGCCTTACAAAATTGACTTCTCACGATTAGACTACATTTGAGAGTCATCATAGAAACTCGACGCCATGTACTACAGAAAATTATTTTATCAGAGTCATTAGAGTGTATTTATACTCCAAAATTCCGGACAGAAAGTTCAACAACGTGTACCTATTTCGTTTTGGTGAGTGAATTTATTTCGACAAAAAATTAAAAAATAAAATCTTCGTACCTAAGGTCTCGATATATTATTGATGAAACTATAATTTATGCCACAGTGAGAACGCAAATTATAAGACCTTTCAGGTTATTATACGTTTCCTGTTCTGCTGCTATACAACGCTGAACTCACTTGCAAGATTTTGAACGATCATAGCGTACCGTACGACATTGCATAGCTCGACAACACTCAGAGAGGTAACTTTCATAATATAGAGAAATTGTAAATTTTAGATATCTAATACCATTTAATTTTTCACCTTGCAGGGAGATAAAAATACCCAAGCGAGATAGAGAGTGACGATGCATTCACATTATGAGAACCTTGGACGCCGTTGAATAGGCGTATTCGATAATCGACAGATAGGACAAAACAAGAAGAGCACGCATCGTGGATATATCGTGAATCGTGGAAGATTTACGTTGTATACATTTCGCCACCTACAATGATAACAGTGTTGACACATTTACCGAGCGACTGAACAACAAAATAAATAAGGAGGTAATAAAAAATTATTTTATAAAAAAAATCGAATTTATTTCAATTTTATACATTTTTCCATTTTAATGAAACTATAATTTATTTCCTTGCCACAGTGAGAACGCAAATTATACGACCTTTCAAGTTATTATACGTTTCCTGTTCTGCTGCTACACAACGCTGAACTCAATTGCAAGATTTTGAACGATCATAGCGTACCGTACGACATTGCATAGCTCGACAACACTCAGTGAGGTAACTTTCATAGTATAGAGAAATTAGTAAATTTTAGATATCTGATACCATTTAATTTTTCACCTTGCAGGGTGATAAAAATACCCAAGCGAGATAGAGAGTGACGATGCATTCACACTATGAGAACCTTGGACGCCAACGAATAAGCGTATTCGATAATCGATAGATAGGACGAAACAAGAAGAGCACGCATCGTGGATATATCGTGAATCGTGGAAGCATTACGTTGTATACATTTCGCCACCTACAACGATAACAGTGTTGACAGATTTACCGAGTGACTGAACAACAAAATAAATAAGGAGGTAATGAAAAATTATTTAAAAAAAAAATCAAATTTATTTCGACTTTATACATTATTTCAATTTCTGTTCTAAATCTACATTTTTAAACATCCCGCAGTTTTGACGAAAGTGATGAATTTGACCGTGGTTAAAATCTGATGGACGTCGCCGAATCTGTGGAAGTTACATACCATAAATCGAGCCTACAATCTTCTAGCCTCGACGCGGGAAAACTTTTTGGAAAAACCCAATATAAGTCGAAGACAATGCCATGTAACTTGTTCGCTTCACTCACCGAGCAACGCGTGTTCGTTACCAATCTGAGTAAATTTACTCTATGCTCCCCCCGTACCTCGGTAGCGGCGAGAAAAGTGTTTGATTAGTCGAAAGTGAGACGATTACACTATTATGCATATGAGAAATTGACAAATTAAACAAAAATAATAATAATTACTGTTTCGCAGTTCTGGACGAAGTCGAGAATCATCAGCACGATGAAAGAAGCTATCATGACTCCATGGTCAAATGGAATATCTTCAACGAATTAAACGGCATGCCCTATCAGTTGAAGTACCAGATCAAGGACGTGCTAAACGGTTGCATTTGTAAAAAATTTAACTCGCAACGTGTTATTCAGCAAAATGGAACACCTCCAGGCAACGACGTTCAACATTCCGCGTATAAGGGTTCAAATTTTCGACGACAGTGAGTTTCTACTATTTTTTAATATTCATTTTATATCTGTTTTAAGACTTAGATCGAAAACGTGGAATTTTGTTTTGCAGCTTCCTGTCCATTTTATTTCTCGATGATTCTCAGTGACAGACCCGACAAGACTGAGATGCGACAACACGGCTTACAGCCTAAGTGACGCAATAGTGTTTCAACGCCAAGTACTTTTAGAAAACAATGTTTTATATATTGATAAATACGAGACGTTATAAAAAATCAAGAAACATAATAATGTTTCGACGTCAAGTACTTCGAAGAAATGATTTTTTGTAATTAAGTTTTTTATAAATTTATAAATACAAGACGCTACCAAGTATATACTCCGATATACAAATATGCTGGAAATAAATCTTTCCACTACATTATCTCGGAAATAAAGTATCTCAGAACTATCGAAAAAATTTTAAGTTCACCCTTTTCCCGTTCTTTGTGCTCAATTTAAGAACACAATCATCAACACAATTTCTTAACAGGCTCTCAAAAAATGGAGAAAAAAATGTATTCATATGAGCCATATAGTGATACACATAATAGTACATTGCGAAACGAGTGAGGCAAAGCGAAAATTATATGCTGTGGCGTATCATGTTCGCTTTATTTCACGAGTATCGCATACTATTTGTCGTATAATAACCACTTTTTTTCCCTTTGTTTGCAGTGAAAAAAAACAAACCTAAAATCATTAAATTCCGAGACCTTTTTTCAACGTTCAACTCTGAACGCGAGAAAATTTTTCTTAAACATAATATTGGTACCCAAAAAGATGTTTTGAAAATCGCATTTACAGGAAAAAATAGGTAAAATCAACCACAAAATACTTTTTTTTAAAGTAAAAATGGTACGCCAAGTACTTAAAATGTGTTGTCTGATTCAGAAAATATAAATAAAAAAATAAACAATCTAAAAATGAAAAAATAAAAAATAAGTCTATCAAAGCAATCTAAAAAAAAAAGTCTCAAAACAATATAAAAATAACAAAAATAAAAAAATAAGCCTATCAAAACAATCTAAAAATAAAAAATAAAAAATAAGTCTCAAAAAAATATAAAAATAAAAAATTTAAAAAAAACTTAAATCATGTGAGCCAAGCAATGGTGTACATACAAAAAAAATCTTCAAAAAACATGTTTATCAAAACAAAGTTATATTTTTCTTTTAAATGTCTCAAAACAATCTTGAAAAAAAATACAAGATGTAAACCTAGTAATAAGGGGATATAACTGTGTACGGTAGGGGATCTGCATAGACCCGAGAGGGTGTACATGGATAATAAAAACATACTACTACTACAACATGCAAACAATCTTGACAAAAAAGAAAAAAAAATTAAAATGTTAATCATATTTATAAATCGGATGATAGTACAGTGAGATGGCGTACAAAAACTTGGCGTGCCAGTTTTTTTTACAATAGCTGTCGTACATGGTTCATTCAAATAATCGAGGGAACAGGGGGAACATCGAATCTCCTACTTTACAAAATATGACATTGTCCGCCAATACGATATTAATCATCTCATGATCCGATCCAACCGTGTTGACGCTCGAAGAATCACGTCTTCGACTTATTACTTACCTACTGTTTTTAGTTCGTGTTGGACCTGCTACACACACGAGTAGCAGTCCCTGCGAACCAGCCACGCGATAACCATGTAACAGAGCATTAGAGATCGAGGCCCAGATCACAGAACTTCCAACGACGCAACGGCTCCATGCTCCGGAACCGCTGCGCCGGAACAGCGTATCTCTGCTAGGTCTAATACGAGGCCGATGCAGCTGAGTCTCGCTGACCAACGTGATACCACAGACGCAGGATATGAACTCACGATTCGCAAGCGTACCGTTCAAAACATTTGCGATTCGTTCTTTGAACACCCGCGAATATGGGCACAGCTGGATTTTATGGACGTTCGAGTTGGTAACGATTCTGTTTTCTTCCGAGATCGTTACCAGGCATACCATAGACGCAGGATATGAACTCACGATTTGCAAGCGTACCGTTCAAAACATTTGCGATTCGTTCTTCGAACACCCGCGAATATGGGCACAGCTGGATTTTATGGACGTTCGAGTTGGTAACGATTCTGTTTTCTTCCGAGACCGTTACCAGGCATACCATAGACGCAGGATATGAACTCACGATTCGCAAGCGTACCGTTCAAAACATTTGCGATTCGTTCTTCGAACACCCGCGAATATGGGCACAGCTGGATTTTATGGACATTCGAGTTGGTAACGATTCTGTTTTCTTCCGAGACCGTTACCAGGCAGCGTACTCAGTCATGCTGAATCTTACTGACCAGAGTTCTCTGGATTTTGCTTTTTGCGTTCGATTTGACTGCCAGTCGGAGGCTGGGTTCCCGCAACGGTTGCCTAAACCGATCGACTCTGCCCCAGCAAAGGGAGTTAAAAGGTGTAGTTACTTCCCCTCTCCCTCGATTATTTGAATGAACCATGTACGACAGCTATTGTAAAAAAAACTGGCACGCCAAGTTTTTGTACGCCATCTCACTGTACTATCATCCGATTTATAAATATGATTAACATTTTAATTTTTTTTTCTTTTTTGTCAAGATTGTTTGCATGTTGTAGTAGTAGTATGTTTTTATTATCCATGTACACCCTCTCGGGTCTATGCAGATCCCCTACCGTACACAGTTATATCCCCTTATTACTAGGTTTACATCTTGTATTTTTTTTCAAGATTGTTTTGAGACATTTAAAAGAAAAATATAACTTTGTTTTGATAAACATGTTTTTTGAAGATTTTTTTTGTATGTACACCATTGCTTGGCTCACATGATTTAAGTTTTTTTTAAATTTTTTATTTTTATATTTTTTTGAGACTTATTTTTTATTTTTTATTTTTAGATTGTTTTGATAGGCTTATTTTTTTATTTTTGTTATTTTTATATTGTTTTGAGACTTTTTTTTTTAGATTGCTTTGATAGACTTATTTTTTATTTTTTCATTTTTAGATTGTTTATTTTTTTATTTATAAATACTTTTAAAAATCTTAGTACAAATATGGGAGTTCCTCGACGATCATCAAAACGAGATAAAACGCGTATCACTAGGTTATCAAGAGGATCGAAAGGCCCGTCAGAATTGACATCATTAACGACGTTTGATTGCGTTTGGGGATTCTCATGCGAATATTTGCACTCCATTTTGCTCGGAGCCACTAAGCAACAATGGGAAGAATGGATAAATCCCCAGAGTAGAATTTATCTAACTCCATTGCAGAGAAACATGATTGACGATCGATTAATATCCATTCAGCCTCCAAATGAAATACATCGTCTTCCAAGATTGCTAAAAGATCGAGCAAAATGGAGGGGCTCCGAATGGAAGGCCTGGCTGCTTTATTATAGTGTTCCGTGTTTGATTGATATTTTGCCCGAAAAATTCGTAAAATCGTACATGTATTTGGTCAGAGCCACTAATACACTTCTTCGAACAGATATTACACCGGAAGACTTGATTCAATGTGAAATCGACCTCATACAATATGTAGGCGATTGTCAAAAGTATTATGGGGAAGGTTTTATAACTTTCAATATTCATAGTCTGTTACATTTGGTTGAAAGTGTTCGACGAAATGGTCCATTGTGGGCAACTTCAGCTTTCCCATTTGAGAGTCAAATCGGTCAACTGAAGAAAGTTGTCACCGGACCGAAGGGAGTAGTTGAACAAATTGCCAACCGTATGTTACAATCAAATACATTTAGGACTCTTGTATCTGCAATGCCTTCCAACAAGGAGTCGTGGAAATTCTGCAAAAATGTATACGACCACCGGCCACTGCTAAAGAATTATCAGCGAACAAAAGAGGGCGCTGTGCTTGCCGGCGTCGTACGCAGTGAGCAGCGTGCGATAGATGTGACGGACATGAGATTCAACCGTTGCATCTACAGAAAAGTTATGTTTCATAGCACTTCTTATACTCGACCAAAGAAGATCAATAATCGAATTGTTGAATTAATTGACAAGACGATTGTGGAAGTCCAGTATTTTTCTGCTATTAATGGGAATTGTCATCTAATTGGTAGGCAATGGGATACCTCTCCCTTAGAAAGGGGCATTGAACTGAATCACATATGTATTGTAAATTCGGTTCGCGAAGATAATATGATTGTACCTATTACAATGATTAAACAAAAAGTAATATGTTTAACGATTCAGAAAGTATGTGACGTAGAAAGCGATATTCACCTTGGTACGATTGATCCAAATGTGTATGTTTGCATTATTCCAAATACAGTAGAAGTTCAGTAATCAAAGCTAGCACGTTGTTATTTTTGTTGAAACATGCTACAAAATAGATTATAAGTAGAAATAGTGTATACATTTTTCATTAATATGGCTGCGCCCAAAACATGATTAATTAATTGATCAATTACCCCTTAAGTGTAATGATCCCTGATTAATTAGCGGTGTTAGCCCTTAAAATACAACTCAGCGCTGAACTTATTTTCAACAACTTTAAAGTATCCAATAGGACGGAATTTTGTACAAGCATCAAGTATGCATAGGTTGTAATTATCAAAAAATTGACATGTTAAATGTGATTTTTAATTTGGTGTCAGTCAATACAGGCCAGTACTAATCTACCTCTATAGATGCGTTTCTGATAGGTTGCAAGCATACATACGGGGCATTCCACCTCGTTAGAACGGTCAAAATTGCGACCACTTCCAAAAAAATCATTATTTCACCACAATTTATAATTATGTAAAAGAATGTTTTATAATTTTTTTTCAGGATTTTCGGATCTTTTTTTAGATTTGTCAAACTCGATTTTTTTTTCAAAACTATCAGACATACAAGAGAATGTTCAAGGAATAAAATATGTAGTTTAGAATGAACTTTCGGAATGAAATGTATGTTTATTTATTTTTGTCGAAAAATTTCAATTTCTAGGCGAAATAGAGTAAATAGTATATTATGCCACAAGGGAGGAAAGTGCGTGCTTTCACCGAGTATGAAGTTTGATGCCCGAGCGAAGCGAGGGGAGAAATTCACACGAAGTGAAAACGCACTTCCTCCCTTGTCGCACACGATATTTTTTTCCCGACTTCGTTAAAATAACCACATTTCTTGCGTCGCAAAATCGTCATCTTAGCCAATTACCATTACTCCCCCGGGAGTAATAGAGCTTACAGCGGGAGTAATGAGCCCTATTACTCCCTAGGGAGTAATAGGGCCCTATTACTCCCTATTACTCCCTAGGGAGTAATGACATTGTACTGCCCATGCGCACAGGTTAATAATGATCATCGGACAATAATAGGCTATTTTCCGCCCGTATTACACGCAAGGAATGTGGTTATTTTAGCGTAGTCGGGAAAAATAGTACATTACTCCACGAGGGCGAAAAAGTGTTTCGCACGAGGGATGTATGAAATTTTGCATCACAAGGTGCGAAAATGGCGGTTTTACGCACGCGAAGCGGGCGGAAAAGTGTCCATTTCCGCACCGAGTGATGAAAAAATATTTTAGTCTATTTTTCATATAAAGCACCTTTTTCAATAATAAACACATTCGGAAAGTCCATCCAAAACTCCATCTTATATTCCTTGAACATTTTTCTGCTTACCTAAAACTTTCAAAGATGCGATTTCAGCCAAAAAAAATGACCAGTTTGGCATATCCAAAAAAAAATCTAAAAAATCTGAAAAAATTACAAACATTTCTTTTAATAATTAGGAATTGTGGTAAAATTACGATTTTTTGGATGTGGTCGCGTTTTTGACCGTTCGAATTGAGATAGAATGCCTCATTATATTCTATAAACATCAATTTACATTGATTCCGATAAAGGACAATTTATTAGTTCCTATTTGGTCATATACAAACTTGTTTGTATTGTGACGAGTGATAAAAATATTAGTTGTATTTTTTAAATATTAGTTCCCGGTCATTTCCGATTAATCCGAATTGGGAGCAATACACAATTTCATATACACTGACAGTGCAATGCCGTTGACGCGATTGGTCAACGTTTGCTCATTCATTCCTATTGACATTTCGCCAAAAAAAAATTTGAATCCGATTTTTCGACCGGGCAATATATTCCCATATATTGTTGCATAATTCGAATCGTTGTTAGTCGAATAGGTCAATATCGATGTACACCGATATATTCGTTTCTCATATGTATGTACATGCAATCAATATATATCATGTATGCAAATTCCGATTGATTCTAATTAAAGAATGATTCATCAACTCCTGTTCATTCCTATTCAAACTCTGTAGCTGAGCATTAACATGATAGGCAGATTGATACCTATTGCGTTCTAGCTCAACTATAAGTTGCCGTTTCTTATTAATTCCCAAAGAAACGTGACGACGAAATTGACAATCTCTCGCCGATTCATTCCGATTAATCGTGACTTGAGTGCAATACGCCATTTCCTATTAATAGCTATAAAGATTCAGTCGCAGAGGACCGTCAACATTGGCTGATTCGGGTGACAGACAGTTGACCGAATGCGAAACTTGTATAATGACCAACCTCATCATATCGAAAGTCTCTAGCGCAGTTTAAGTCCGGAATCTTTAAACTAAATATCGAAGGAATCCACGGTCGAATGCAATTTCCGTACAGAATCCGATAGGTTTGCATAATCTATTCAAAAAGTTTAATGGTACAATGATTTTGTGATTAATATAAATATCTCGATGAATACACACATCGCACTCACTACCTACGAACGCCTACCCACTGCATACTGTAAAAAACTATAATATTTTTTCTTGCAGTCGTTTTGAGTGTGATGCGATTTTTAACCAACCCGATCGGTTGACAAATCGGTCGGCCGGATTTACAATTTCTACAACGACCTTTAGCACATTACTGCCTGAAATCATTAATGTAGAACAGGTAGAATATCCGCGCTCAAATACAATTTTCGTATAGAATCACCTGAGACGTTTGCATAATACGTTAAAAAGTTTTATAATACAATGATTTTCATGAGAAATACCGAAATAATCGAAATATTGAAACGGCGGACACCCGTTTCATATGCATCATCTACGAACCCCTCTCGACTGCATCTACATGAAAACTGGAATCTATCCTCATGAAGTAACGTTAAGCGAAAACGATTTTGAACGTTTGTGTCCGGAGACGAAGCTAAATTACCGACGGTTGGAGCTTGCCTCAAAGGTATGGATATTCGCCGATAGATGTCGCTGAAGTGTTGAGGTTATATCGAAATTGCCGCAGCCAAGATGTACTGTCAGAACCACACGTTCTGACAGTACATCTTGGCTGCGGCAATTTCGATATAACCTCAATACTTCAGCGACATCTATCAGCTAATATCCATACCTTTCAGACAAATAGATACCTGCATTGCCGACGGCTCGCTTCTCTAAACGCTGGTAATTCAGCTTCTTCTCCAGAGACAAACGTTCAGAATCGTTTTCGCTTCGACTGACTTCATGAGGATAGATTCTAGTTTTCATGTAGTATGCAGTCGGGACGGGTTCCTGGATGGTGTCTACGAAACATGAGTCGTCGGATTTCGATATTTCTCATGAAAATCATTGTATTATAAAACTTTTTGACTCTATTATGCAAGCGTCTCAGGTAATTCTATACAAAAATTGTATTTGAGCGCGGATATTCTATCTGTTCTACATTAATGATTTCAGGCAGTAATGTGCTAAAGGTCATTGTAGAAATTGCAAATCCGGCCGAACGATTTGTCAACCGATCGGGTTGGTTAAAAATGGCGTTACACTCAAGACTACTGCTAGAAAAATATTATAATTTTTTTACAGTATACAGTGGTTAGGCGTTCGTAGGTAGTCATTGCGATGCGTGTATTCATCGGGATTTTTATATTAATCACAAAATCATCGTACCATTAAACTTTTTGAATAGATTATGCAAACCTATCGGGGGATTCTGTACGGAAATTGCATTCACCCGTGGATTCCTTCGATATTTAGTTTAAAGATTTCGGACTTAAACTGCGCTAGAGACTTTCGATATGATGAGGTTGGTCATTATACAAGTTCGCATTCGGTCAACTGTCTGTCACCCGCTGATTCATTCCAGTAGACAGTTAACCTACAAAAAATACATTGAATGCGATTGTTCGGCCGGACGATGCATTCCCATAGAAGTATTGAGCCGACAAGGATTTCACCGATTGCTTCTTGTTGCTTAATTCAAATCGCAGTTAGTCAAATAGGTCAATACCGATGTATACCGATAGATTTGTTTCTCATGTGCACATGCAACCAATATATATATAATGTATGTAAATTCCGATTGATTCCAATTAAAGAATGATTCATCACCACCTATTCATTCCTATTCAAAGTCTGTAGTTGAGCATTGTGATCATAGGCAGATTGATACCTATTGCGTTCTAGCTCAACTGTAAGTTGCCGTTTCTTATTCATCCGAAAGAAACCTGAAGACGAAATTGATAAATTCTAGCCGATTCATTCCGATTAATTGCGACTCGGGAGCAATACGCAATTTCCTGTTAATAGCTATAGAGATTCAGTTATTGAGGTCAGTCAACGATAGCTGATTCATTCCAGTTGACAGTTTATCGGAAAGAAACACATTGAATCCGGTTGTTTGACGGGACAAGACATTCCCATAGAGACATTATACTTACCGATAGATCCCGATATATGATCAAAGAATACAACCCATTTCAATCCCATAAGCTCGATATAGAGCTACTTTTCAACGGTACTTTCCGATTAAATCTTGTATAAAACTAAAATGGGAGAATTTCCTATACAATCCGATTCGTTATCTCAATGGGAAAGGAAGCATTCTATGGGATATTACCAGGACAAAAAACTCATTCAAACCAATACGTCGTCGAAGAATAATATTTCCTATCGGGAAGCCAATTTTATCGGATAATAACGATACGTTCCGATTGATTTCATGTGCCAATTCAAACCTACTGATACCTATTCATTTCCAATGGGAACGCAAATTGCTCTCCGATTAAGACTATCCATTCCGATTGAAATCCTATGGGTTACAATCGGTTTCAATCAGTATCTATAGGATTTTCTAAGCAGGGATGTCAAGTCCATGAAGGGAAGCAGTTGGTTGCCGAAAAACTTTTATAACGTACGCGTTTATATATATATTATAAACCGACTGACAATATAATTCATCCCAGAACAATCAATGAAGTAGTTGGGCGAGATTGTCGAACGGTCGAGAA
Source organism: Exephanes ischioxanthus (assembly GCA_958510785.1). Taxonomy (NCBI): domain Eukaryota; kingdom Metazoa; phylum Arthropoda; class Insecta; order Hymenoptera; family Ichneumonidae; genus Exephanes; species Exephanes ischioxanthus. The sequence goes on along the minus strand of OY294019.1, from coordinate 12,938,252 downwards.
ATGCCGCGGAGCGACAAACATTATGGGGGCGAGCTAAAAGAAAATGGGATAATCTAAGAAAGCCGGGTTAAACGATCGCCGCACGACGAGGAGCGAACGTACAGTTTGCGTGAGACTTCGTGCGAGGTATCTGCTTGCACCGTGTCGCGGGACGAAGCGCGCGCTCATCGTGCCGTCACTGTGCCGTTAATCACACGAAGATTTCCAAAGCTTTTAAACCGAGGCGTATGATTGCCAAAACTATTGAAATTTATAGTGTATTATTATTGAATTAAAAAATATATAAACCGACTATCAATGGAATTTGTAACGATACTATCGATGACGTTGTTCGCAGAGTTCTCGAACGGTCGAAAAATTCCGAAGAAAGAACAAAGAGACGGCGCGCGGGGCGGGAGAGCTACACAACGAGAACGATTTAATACATTGTTTCCGCCTCAAGCTAAAATGGCTGACACCGTGCCGGCATATTTTGGGCACGACATCGAAATATGCCGGCACGGTGTCAGCCATTTTCACGCCCCGTATCCCCACTCTAGTTATACTGTAAAAACAAAGGCCCTCGACAGTAGCCGGCACCTTGAGCATTCGTATCGCGACCAAGAGGCTGTGCAGATGGATACGCCAAAGTCGATTTGATCTGTGTTGTGACTGAATTTCATCGCCTGACAAGTGCATTCGGTAAGAATAATACAGTGTGCGCAACATTATACAGTGATGATCCGCTATTAAATGGTTGCAATATCGTATGAGACGCCGTTGGTTGTCATTGTGTAAACGAATGTATGGTTCACTAATATGTGACGTTCGTTCATTTTTTGAATTCGACATAGATACACCGAAGACGTCTGGGAATATCGGAAGCGGATAAGACCATACAACTAATTGGACGAGTCAGGCGAGGATTCGGTAACGGAAGCGGTCACCATCGCGGCTTAATCCAAGCGACAGTCCGGGCGAGCATTGCGATTCGAACGAGGCGGCCAGCTACGTCAAACGAACGAGTAAGTACATTTTTATTCTATAGCAATGGAAAATACATATTGCCGGAAGCGTTTGTTAACTAGTGGATAGGTGAAATGAATGTATGCACTATTCTTCGTATTTATTTCGTTGAGAGCGGAGAGCGTGATTGTTCGTACGCTCGCTCGTCGCCATCTTTATTGGGACTGACCACCAAGCGTGTGCCAGTGGCGCATCGATCGCCCTTTCGCAGGGCTACCAACTCACAACGTATCAAAACTAATACAACCATCAACATTCCGCCCCCCTTGAACGAACCGTTCAATAAATGGATACAATCAAACTTTTCTTTCGACGCGGATGTTTCGGCAACAAGATAAATACTGAACAACAATAAAATTAAATGCAAGTAGCAATAAACAAACAATCGGAGATATGATATGATGAGCGAACAAGAATAATAAATTTCAGCTTATAGCTAGATAGTCTCTTTGCTTTTTTTTTTTTTTATAGCCTCTAATTTTGCGATCTTCACGCGTGTTGCCCTTGCTAGGGCTCATCCATCGGGATTGGGCAAAGATTACGGACGGATCTCTTGAACACCCCGTTCTGAGTTCGCACATTCACGACTCGTACAACACTGTCTGGCCCTGGAAAAAGCTCGACGATTCGGCCGAGTACCCAATGAAGCGGTGACACGTTGTCTTCTTTGAGCAAAACAAGGGTGTTTAGCTCGATGTTCACTCCGTCCCTGCTCCATTTGTTCCGTTTCTGAAGCTCTTGAAGATATTCCGTTTGCCATCTCCGCCAGAAAATTTGACGCAGTTTTTGGAGATGTTCCCATCGGGATAAGCGATTGTCCGGAGTTTCCTGGAAATCGTGCTGAACTGGTTGCAACAGTGGATCGCCAATGAGGAAATGGGAAGGTGTAAGAACCGAGAGATCGGCGGGATCGCTAGACAAGGGAGTCAAGGGTCGGGAATTCAAAATCGCCTCGATCTCGGTTAAAAGCGTGCTATATTCCTCGTAAGTGAGGGTCAAGCCTCGTGTTATCGTATAGAGATGCCTCTTTGCGACCTTCACTGCCGCCTCCCATAAGCCGCCGAAATTTGGGGCTCGAGGTGGAATAAAGTTCCACTGCACCTGCTGATTCGCGAGATTCATTTCAATCTCGGTTTTTTCTCGTTCAAGAAATTCGTAAATTTCCTTTAGTTCGCGGGCGGCGCCCACAAAGTTCGTCGCGTTATCTGAGAACAGTTGCGAGCAGATGCCTCGCCGAGCGGTGAATCGACGCAGCGCGGCCAAGAACGCTTCGGTGGTGAGTTCGGTTACGAGCTCGAGATGCACAGCTTTCGTGCTAAGGCACGTGAAGACTGCGACGTAACCCTTTGAGACGTGGATCCTCCCGCGTCGTCGACTCTCACGAATTTGTAGCGGCCCCGCATAATCGACGCCCGTTGTTACGAACGGTCGCACGTATCCACACACTCGCTGCGCCGGTAAGTCGCCCATTTTTACCTCGGGAAAACTAGGCCGGAAGCGATAGCACGGCAGACAAGCTTTTACTGCCTTACGAGCTTCTCTTCGACCACTTAAGGGCCAGAATTTGTGCCGCACCGAGTTTAGCAGTTGAGTCGGTGGGCAGTGATGCAAGCGTAAGTGCTCGTCTTTCATTATTAGGTTGGTTACGAAGTGTTTCGCCGGAAGTATGATTTGATGCTTCTGATCTTCGGATAACTCAGCGTGTCGGAGTCGACCGCCGACTCGTAGCAACCCCTTGCTGTCCAGGACCGGGTCCAACGCTCGGATTGCGCTCTTGCGATTTACTTCCTTATTTGTTCGTAGGTCGCGAATTTCTTGCGCGAATGTCTCGTACTGCACCATTCTTGCAACGGTTTTTTCGGCTTCTTCTAACTCGTCGACGGTTAGAGAGCGATTCTTCGACTTATTTTGTGTACGGTTTCTCCAGCGAAGGCAGTAGGCGATTACTCTTTTCAACTTGCGATAGGAGGAGAACTTCTCGAGAAGGCTCGATGTTGTCGTTGCCGTCAGCGTCACTGGAACTGGCTTCATTTCGGGTAGCTCGGTGTCCGCTTTGTTCATAGATTTCGGCCACGGATTTTCCTCAGTGATCCACAGGGGCCCATGCCACCACAGCTGGTCTTCTATCAATCGTTCGATCGTGATTCCTCGCGACAGCATATCTGCGGGGTTGTCTTCTGACGGTACATGGTACCACGTCGTGTCCGGTGTGAGAGCTTGAATCTTCGCGATTCGGTTAGCTACAAAGGTCTTCAGGACGTTTGGCTGCATCTTGAGCCAGCCAAGAACTATGGTCCTGTCACTCCATAATTTAACATTCCGGATGCGGTCTCCGTAAGCAACTTTTACAGTCGTATAAAGCTTCTCGAGTAGCAGGGCAGCTTCTAGCTCCAAACGTGGCATAGAAATCGTTTTTAACGGTGCCACTTTTGATTTGGAGCAGATGAGGTGTGAGTGGACCTTTCCTTCACCGTCGACACTCACCGCGTAAACGCAAGCTCCAAAAGCTTTTTCGGACGCGTCGCCAAATCCAAAGAGATCGAACTTTGCTGGTGAATTGCCTGGTACGACGTTTCTTGTGATGCGTAGTTCGTTGATTCGGGACAGAGAGGAGTAGTAATCTTCCCATGCTTTGCGCGTTTCCTCAGGGAGGCTCTGATCCCAATCGATATTGAACAACCATAATCGTTGCATGATGATTTTCCCGTTTATCAGTAACGGCGCTAGTAATCCCAGAGGGTCGAACACCTGAGCGATCTTGGAAAGGACGATGCGCTTAGTTGCAGTGCTATTTTCTTCGATCTTGATGCGATACTGTAGGCAGTCTTCCTCCGCGTTCCATAGTAAGCCCAACGTCTTTAAGGCTCCTTCCTTGTCCGAGGTCAGCAGCTCATCGGTCCGACACGCGTCGGTGAGATGTTCCAATATTCTTGGATCGTTTGCTCTCCATTTTCGGAGCTGGAATTTTCCTCTTAATAACAACGCAGATAGTTGTTTTTGAAGCTCTACGGCCTCGTCGATCGTATTGGTTCCCGTCAGAACATCATCCATGTAACAATCTTCGTGGACTGCTTTTGCCGCTTTAGTCAAATCTCGTGTTTCTGCCGCCAACTCCCTGAGGCATCGAATGGCCAGAAAGGGTGCGCAGGTCGTGCCGTATGTAACGGTGTTCAGGTCGTACAGTTTGACGGTTTCTTGCGGGCTTCTTCGTCACAGTATTCGCTGCAAGGTGCGGTCTCGCTCGTCTACGACGATCTGACGATACATCATGGCCACGTCCGCGGTCATCACGTATGCATGCGTTCTAAAACGTAGGATTATGTCGATCAGATCTCGTTGCAAGTTCGGCCCTGCAATAAGCTTATCGTTTAGCGATGTGCCGAGCGTCGTTTTAGCGGATGCATCAAACACAACGCGCAGTTTCGTAGTAACGCTGTCCGGTCTCACTACGGCTTGGTGCGGAAGTACGTAGCTTCCGGATCCTCGAGTTTCGCTATCTTTCGATAAAGACATGTGGTTTTGTTGCACGTAGTCGTCCATGAAATTTACGTACTCCTCTTTCATCTTCGAGTCTCTCGCGAATCTTCGTTCAAGCGAAAAGAATCGGCGGAGTGCCTGCTCGTACGAGTCTCCGAGAATAATATTCTCTCGTTGCGGAAGTCGCACGATAAATCTTCCTTCACGATCTCGCTTGACTGTGTTCGTAAAGTATTCCTCGCAATATTTTTCTTCATCAGTATATTGAAGTGTTTCCGGCAGTTCCTCTTGCGTCCAAAATCTCTCGATTTGTTGATTCAAGACGTCGTTGGTTATAGATAGATGAGTCGCCGATAAGCTTGGTCCCATTCCGGTTATTTCGCCCCCGACTATCCATCCCAACCGCGTGTTCTGCAGGGCTGTTTGCCCTCGAACCCTGTTCTTCGGTGTCCCAACGACAATTTTCCAAAAGAGCCCCGCTCCTATTAGCAAGTCGATTTTATCCGGCTTGTCGAATGCTGGGTCCGCAAGCAGCATGTCTTTTGGCATCAATATCTGCTTCACGTCGATTTGCGTTTGTGGCAATTTCTCCGTAATCGCCGGCAGTACCAGACACTCAATGCTTTCCGTGAAGTCCCCCTGCCTTGCTCCGATCCGAATTTCGGCTACCTTTCCAGCACTCGTTTTTGCCTGGTTTATTCCGCTTATGGGTCGATGCTCCGTTCTACATCGTAGCTTCAGTTTCCTCGCAAAACTGTCTGTAACCAGGTTGGACTGAGACCCGGGATCTAACAGTGCTCTACAGACGTGCGGAATTCCATCGATGTCGTACGCGTGTACTCGCGCAGTCGATAGAATAACGTTCGTTGTGGGTCTATGTGCGTAATAAATACTCACCATGTCCTCGACGTCGTCGATAATCGTAGATGGGTTTAAACTTCTCGGAGTTTGGTCGGTACAGGAAGTGACTACTGCGGCGTCTGCTTCTTCTTTTGACTGAGACTCTGTGTCTCGATGCAATAGAGTATTATGGCGCTTCCCGCACTTTTTACACGATGTCGACTTGCATTCTTTCGCAAAATGCCCTGCTCCGAGACAATTCACGCACAACCGTTTACTTATAACCTCTATTTTTCGGTCCTCTGGGGAGAGCTTCTTTAGCTCGTCGCATCCATAGGTCGAGTGAGATCCTTTACAGAATTTACATTCCTGCGTCGTGACGCTCAGAGAGACCTTTCTTTCGGTCTTTTTCTTCTCCGACGGTTTTGAATTTGCCGGCTTTACTTTACCTTGATTAAGAACCCTTAGCGTGTTACATCGATCAGTTAGAAACTTCAAGAAATCGTCCATCGTTGGCATATTAGCTGCAGTACGATCCTTTATTGCATTCTGCCAATCTCGTTGTTCGGCAAAATCCATTTTCTTCTTTGCCAAGTGAAGAATCAAAGTCTCCCACTGGTCTACTGGTTGACCGAGTGATTTCAGCGATGTCATGTGTGTTCTAATATGCCAAACTGTCTGATCGAATCGGCTTTGTTATCCTTCGCGATGGCAGGAAAATCCAAGAGTTCGTCCAGATGACTCTCGATGATGATTATCTTATTATCGTACGTATCCTTCAGAAGCTGCCATGCGTCGTTGTAGTTTTCGTTCGATATTTTGTATCCTTGGATCACGTTGAGAGCCTCGCCTTTGAGTACGCCAACCAGATATTGATGCTTTTGCATCGCCGTGAGATCTCGATCCACGTGAATAGTTGTTTCAAAACTGTCTTTGAAAAACATCCATTTTGTAAACTCGCCGTTGAATTCTGGGAGCTTAATTTCCGGTAGCTTCGGCCGGTGCCTTGGCGCGTCCGGAACCCGCTGCACGTTGCGTACTTCCTGCTGATTATTCGCGTTTACGTTCTCGCGCGCGAACCGATCGTCTTCTCGCGCGATCCGATCGTTTTCGATTATTGTCTGGGCCATTCCCGCGGCTTTATAATAACTCGCCTCAAATACTGTCCTTTCTGCTTCCCCGTCTCGTTGCTGCTGCTCAAATAATTCCTCGGTGTCCGCCGGTTTCAACTCGAACGCCGTCTGCACCTCTTCGAATGCTGCCCAATACTCGTCAAGCTTGGCGAGCCTTACTTGAGCTTCCGCTACTGTCTTTTCCTCTGGTGTTTCGAAAAAGTTCACGATACGAGTGACTTTCCCTTTTATGCTAGAACGCTTTTGCTTCAAAGCTTTATAGTCTGCCATTTTATTTTACAATAACGAGAGGGATATCGAGGAATTAGGATAGGATGATTAGCGATCCACTTACTTGATATGTTGCCCCACGTTGTGTGTATCGTCTCTGTGCGGAATATTTGCAAAGCCTTGCCTCGTCCAGTCCGCGATGCTTTGAGGTTGAGAGAGACGCCCTGCGTCTTGCCGTGTGTGTGAGAGAGACAGCCTGGGTCTTCCCGTTGAGCGCGCGACGCCTCGTGCGCAAGGCTCGCGATGTCCTGAAGTTGAGAGAGAAGACCTGCGTGCGTCTTGCCGTGTGAGCGAGAGAGACGCCCTGGGTCTTCCCGACGAGCGCTCGCTGCTTTGTGCGGACAGCTCGTGATGCCTCGAGAGTGAGTAAGAGACACACTGCGTGCGTCTTGTTCTCTTCGAGACGTCTTACGTCGTCACTTTGCACTGTTTTGAACACTTTTCTCGACTGTCTATCGATTTTGATGTTCGTTCCGCGCGTGGCCTGTTCGTTTCGCCGGCCGGTGTTTGTCCAACCGAACCGCGTCTTTGTCGTCCACTTGTTGCGCGCACAATTTTTAGCGAAAAACTCTATTTCTCAGCTTCGTGTGTCCTTCCATCCGTGTTGGGTGCCAATGTTAACTAGTGGATAGGTGAAATGAATGTATGCACTATTCTTCGTATTTATTTCGTTGAGAGCGGAGAGCGTGATTGTTCGTACGCTCGCTCGTCGCCATCTTTATTGGGACTGACCACCAAGCGTGTGCCAGTGGCGCATCGATCGCCCTTTCGCAGGGCTACCAACTCACAACGTATCAAAACTAATACAACCATCAACACGTTATTAAATCCGTTGGCGAATCAGATAATGCTAAAGATTTCAAAGTTTCCATCTCAAGTTTAGCTTGAGGCGGAAACAATGTATTGAATCGTTCTCGTTGTGTAGCTCCCCCGCCCCGCGCGCCGTGTCTTTGTTCTTTCTTCGGAATTTTTCGACCGTTCGAGAACTCTGCGAACAACGTCATCGATAGTATCGTTACAAATTCCATTGATAGTCGGTTTATATATTTTTTAATTCAATAATAATTTTATATATAATAATTCGCTATAATTTACATTCGATTTTCTTCGAATTTTTTGGGTTTTCGAGTTTGCCCGAGCTCACAATCGACGAATATGACAATTAAACCGTTGCGGATTGGATATTTTCGTCAAAATTTGAGCTCAAAGTGTGTTCGAAACCGACATGACATCCAAGTTTTTTGGTGTCACCCGGTGGTTTTTGGTATTTTTTGGTTCGCCTGAGTTCACAACCGACAAATATGATAATTAAACCGTTGCGCATTGGATATTTTCGCCAAAATTTGAGATCAAAGTGAGTTCGAAACCGACATGACATCCAAGTTTTTTGGTGTCACCCTGTGGCCCATACACGTTAACCCAAGAAGGACAATCCCGAAGGTAAATATTCATTACGGTGTTCGTCTCTCGTCATTTCGTACAGCTATAATCTTATGAATTACCTCTATTACATTGAACGGTCGTAGAATAATCTTACTCATTAAACAACATTTAATTTTTAGTGTAGTTGGATATGTTTTCGATGGGATTGGATTAAAAACTATACGATCTAGACTGGCGTATGGTTTTATCGTGTCCAATGGAGCCGGATTACACTATACAGTAGTTGTGTGGGATAAGCTGGAGATGTTTGAAAACCTTGCTACTGTCAGAAAGGTATTCTTTTTGACCAAACTCTAATAATTTAAATTTGATGAATGATTTGTATGTGTTGTACCAGGTTGTAACGATTGAATCCTCGAGAGCAACGGCCCGAAATGTATTCCGCCGTATGAACTGTGACGTATTTTCCTGGATCTCAACGCGAGCAAAAAAAACACAAAAAAACAAAACCGAAAACGCGAAAATCGAAGCTCAAACCGAACGGGAGCGGAGCGCGAAATCGAGAACTCAGAAAACGTCACCTTCGGCCGCCCACTTCCACGGATGCATCGACGTCCCGGTGGGCGCCAGTTAATTTTTGTTTCGCCGGTATTAACAACCGGACTAAACTGGAGGTCGGTGGAACGGCCGACCCCCGCAGGGTCGATTTTTGTTTCGCCGGAATCGCCAAGCCGGACTAATCTGGAGGTCGATGGAACGGTCGACCTCCGCAGGGTCGATTTTTGTTTCGCCGGAATCGCCAAGCCGGACTAATCTGGAGGTCGATGGAACGGTCGACCTCCGCACGGAAATACGCGAAAACAGAACAAAAACGGACGAGATCACACAAACGAGAACTGAACGGTACGAGAATTAACGCCGGTGCATTCGCGAAAGCGAACGGTTGCGGAAATGCACGGTTGCTCAGGATGCGGGTTATGGTAGAAGGGTCGCGATCCTTCGCCAATAAAGTAACGCGAAATCAAAAATGCGAAATCTCAAATATCGGAACCCGAAATTCTTACTTAACGTGAACCATAATTTATTGGCTTGTTAAGCCACGGGATCGTACACTAGGGCATCGGGAACGCTCAGCTGACCGGGGGGGTCGGAGCGAGCGTAACGGGAACGGATCGATACGCGATCGAATAATTTATCTTAGCGATAGACTCACCGAATCAGCGTACTTTTAATCCAATGAAGTGGCGGGAACTGCATCACCTGATGCCTCGAGAACTCGTACACAATCACTGCACCTCCAGGAGCATTCCCAAGAACGCATCTCGATCACAGAAAAATCGGTAGAAAATCGGAACCGAATCCGCACGAAACACCGCGCACACGAGTCAACTACCGAACATACCAAGTGACAGGTAGTGCGAGCGAGATACGCGAACCGGAGCGAGAGCGACAGCCGGAGTCTACGGTAGCGCGAGCGAGAACGAATGACTCAGCGCGAGACAATAGGCCGAACGTAAACACCGATAGCGCGAGAGGTCCGAGCAGCCTCGAGGACGACTCTCGGTAGACTGATTAGCCTACGACGATACTCTAAGGAAGCGTTATGATTATCGCCAAATCCTTAGCCGATAGCTACTGCCCTCTTAAACTATTTCCAAAGCGTCACTTAAGCGGGAACCGAAACTGTAACGCGGTAATATTTGAGATTCGTCGCGATCGCTACTCCAAATTCAGGACGTGAAAACAAGGCTCTCTCTCTCTTACTAAAACACAGCACAAGGTGTTCCGACCTTGCCCGGACCGTACTTAAACCTCCGCCTGTTCTCCAACGTCCTGCATTATCACCCAAACGGAGCGCCGGGTTTGCACCGGACTTTGACGTATTCGCGACGAAATCTCGTCGGGCTCTTCTCTATTCGTGTTTCTCACTTTTTCGAGATTCTCTCCACCGAATAGATCCGAGGCTTCCGACCTGAACTGAATCTTTTTAACTTGTCTCAAAGCTTATCCCACACCCAAGCTCATCAGTAAAGTCTAAACTGGATCGTAGCCGTAACGCACCTTACTTAAACGAGAGCTGGACGGTACCTGGACAGCCGAGGAGCAGTAAATCGAGAACGATAACGGGCTAACCGAACTAAATCGATAGCCGCATCCGTAAAACGTTAATTTATGTGTCTTTTTGTGACGGTGATCAAAAAATCACGTCACAGAACATTCAGGGTCTGTCATCTTTCGAGTTACACGTCTATGAGGCTGCACAAGTAAATTTTTATGCCTTTTTAACGAGACGGGAATTGGCCCAAATACCGAACTATCGTCTATGCATTGAAAATGAAGAGGATAACTAAGTTTTGAATCACAACGTTTTCGGTTACGATGTGAAAAAAACGATGTGACATCGAGTCGAATTTATTATCGTATATCAGAAAATATATACTAAATAATATAAATGTTTCGAAATTTATTCAGCGTATTTACGGCCGTGTGATAGATGTACCAATTGACATATAAGTGCGAGAGAGATGCATGCATTTTCCGAATCAATGTATACATATGTACCTTTTTATAACTTATCGATGTGTTATGACGTTAATAATGTTATTTAACATTAATAAAAATATATATATAACCCTTCTAGTACGGTGGAAGCGCTAATTGGGTTATGGAGATTCTTTTTTTCGAAAGTGTACCAAGTGAGGACGTTAATGCCGATGAACTAAATAAATTAAATTAAAATAATCTAAATCTAGGGATCTAGATTTAGATTATTTTCTAATAATCTAAATCTAGGGATCGGGCGCGAAGCGCCCGATCGCTAGTACACTATAAATTGCAATAGTTTTGGCAATCATACGCCTCGGTTTAGAAGCTTTGGAAATCTTCGTGTGATTAACGGCACGATGACGGCACGATGAGCGCGCGCTTCGTCCCGCGACACGGTGCAAGCAGATACCTCGTACGAAGTCTTACGCAAACTGTACGTTCGCTCCTCGTCGTGCGGCGATCGTTTAACTCGGCTTTCTTAGATTATCCCATTTTCTTTTAGCTCGCCCCCATAATGTTTTTCGCTCCGCGGCATTTCTCGACCGTTCGACAATCTCGCCCAAGTACTTCATCGATTGTTCTGGGATCAATTATATTGTCAGTCGGTTTATAATATGTATATATAAACGCGTACGTTATAAAAGTTTTTCGGCAACCAACTGCTTCCCTTTATGGACTTGACATAGCTCCTTGCATTTAAGGTAGTCCTTGCGTTATGATTAACGACGCCTAAGTTTGAGCGAAGAATAAGAGAGAATTACAAACACTTGTCGAGCGGATAAAAATTTGAAACAAATCAAGCATATGGAAGGTGCTGAAAAGATTGTTTGTCCATAATAATAACACCAAAATGTTTTCAACAAATTACTGAAATAAAAAATTATGCAACAAAATACCCGGGAAACTAAATTTTTTTCTCATGAAAATAATTCGTTACTTTTAGAATTTTTTTGTAATGTTTGAAAATTGTGTTACGTCCTGTGAATTTTTCGACCAAATTCACTGACGCAACTGAGGAAAATTCATTAAAAATTCTAATAAAATAATAGTCACAGGAGAATCCTAGAAAATTCATAGAAAACAAATATTCGCCGGGAATTAATTATGCTGTCAATAATTAACTGTGCGTCAGCCAACACTTAATGATTCGATTCAGTGATTGGGATAGCAACAAGTCACGTAACAGAAAAATATCGAAAGGGAATATTCGGGTTGCTGAAGAGGTGTCATCGGTAGCGAGCATACCTTAGGCTACCCGAAGATCCCATTGTTTCAATTAGAACGCAAAAGGCAATCCGAATCTTTAGCTATATGCGTCGGGAGACGGAGCCTTATCGCTCCAACACATAGAGCGGAGGGATACACATACGCACACAGCGGTGACTGTCTCGAGGCGACTGATTAAAAGAATCACCGTCGGCGCTTACGCGTGCAGCACCTCTCGGGGCACAATTATTCAAATTAGTATTAAAAAACGCCTTAAATCATTGCTAATAGAAACCACGTTAGAATGAAATAAACATGGGAAATTGGTCGGAAATTAATAAATGAAGTAATTAACCAATAGAATCACGAATGAAATATAAATTGGGTCAAATCGTTAACGTAAAATTCTTATAAAAATGCATGAATTATTATTATCTATTATTATAACCATCAGGGAAATTAATTAAGATTTTTAAGTCATGTTTTTACTATCCGTAGAATAGTAAAGTAAAATAGTCAATAGCAGGGAATTAGTTATTAGCATCTGGGGAAAATATTTAGAGATATCATTGTTAATTTAAGTGAAGTTAAATAATTATCCGTTAAAAATTCGGAATTTATAGAGAATATTTATAACAATTTTATAAATCAGGATTATAACTTTTGATAGGAGAATCATAGAAACTTCGTTCAAATTTGTAAACTCTTATTATTTAAATTGAAATTCATCAGAGTAATTTGTTTATTCGGGAATCGACAGTAAAAACCAGAATTTTGTAATTATAAAAATAAGCTGCGGAAGACGCCAAAACCGATCGATATTGACCATAGAAGGGGGCAGCTGATGCAACGGATAACTTGGTGGCGCGGGTGTCCCCCGATCAAAACAATAAAAGAGGCACCTCCAAGGGCGGACGGTACCACTTCCGGACGACACCTTTTACCGAAACCACTTCGCGAAACGACAGTCTATCATTTCGTGGATCGTTACCTCTTTATTAGCTCCGCGGAATAATAACTATTGTCTGGAAGTCATTGACTTCTCGCGGAATATTGTATCAACTCAGTTAAAGTTTAATATAATTTCGGAGTCTGAATTTTCAAATTAATAATCAAATAAATATTCCAAATTATCACCGAATAAATAAATCGGAGTTCATCAAAAAGTTACTTCTTCACCCGCGTATCTCGACATCAGCATTTATTCATCTCTCTCAACATTCATCGTTGTTTCAATGAATTTTCATCTGAAAACGAAGGAAGGAAGGCGGAATTTCGAGTTCGAAATCAACATCGTTCATCCATTTTTAATCGTCTCGACTCATTTTTACGTGTCATTCATTGACAATCACCGTAAGTCATCGAATCATTTAAATTCCAATTATTTTATTTCGCCCTTTTGTCTCCGAACATATTATCTTATCTTGATTCTTCGCTTTTATGGTTGTTGATTTCCTTGAGCAACCATTAACTATTTTTAAATCATTCAAGAATAATTAATAATCGATCGGGGTTTTACTAAATTAAAATGTCGATAATTGAGAATTTAGAAGCTGAGGTTTCCGATCTTTCTTAAAGAGGACCAGGGTATAGAGCAATGAATTCGACGTTTGGTGATAACGCTAGCCTTCAGGCAGTGGCGGCCATCATTGCGGGACCGTGAGGGATCGAATAACACAGGCTTGCTACGGTATGTCAGGGCCACGCGGAGTGCTGTATCAGTTCAACGTAGTAAACATCTTAGTACGCATCGAGTAGAATTAAATACCGAGCCATAGTAAACACCATATGGTGATCATCGACCTATATTCTTTCGGCATGCATTCTCAGCCCAACCCTGAATAAATTTCCGAAAGGTTAGATTCAAAAGGGGCACTGTTCTGATAAAGCGTCACATGCAATAAACGTGTAATAGGGAGAGAAATCTCCTTGACCGTAGATGCAGGAAAAAGCTGATCAGGACGTAACAATTGTGATTTTCAACAAATTTGAACATAAAGAAAACGCAACTTTCAAACATTACATATAATTCTGAAAAAATTCATAAGTATTTAAAAAAAGTAACGAATTATTTTCATGAGAAAAAAACATTGGCGTGCCGGGCAGTTTGTTGCATAATTTTTCATTGCAGAAACTTGTTAATAACATTTGGGAAGTAGTATTATGCACAAACAATCTTTTCAGCACCTTTCATATGCTTGATTTTTTTTCGATTTTTATCCGATCGGAAACTGTTTGTAATTCTCTCTTGTTCCTCTCTCAAACTTGGGAGGCGTCAGTCGTAACGCCAGGGCTACCTTGACGGCACGGTGACGGCACGATGAGCGCGCGCCACGTCCCAGCGGCACGGTGCAAGCAGATACCTCGTACGAAATCTCACGCAAACTGTACGTTCGCTCCTCGTCGTGCGGCGATCGTTTAACCCGGCTTTCTTAGATTATCCCATTTTCTTTTAGCTCGCCCCCATAATGTTTTTCGCTCCGCGGCATTTCTCGACCGTTCGACAATCTCGTCCAAGTACTTCATCGATTGTTCTGGGATCAATTATATTGTTAGTCGGTTTATAAAAATATATATATTGTAACAGGAGCAAATGCCTTTTACACTAATTTCTCCGTATTTGCGCACTTCCTTAAGAGGAACGGGCGCTCAAACGGAAGGATTCGTGGACTCGGGCGTCTAGGAATTATGGGTTGGTGTGTCAGAGACGTTTTTATATGCACTGTAGCGAGAAATTTTACCTTCCCGTACACTTCGGCCCCAACTCTCCAACGAGCGATTTTCCTTGCTCGCGAGTGGAAAGCGCGGCTCGGTACCGACTCGCGGGGCACGAACCCACGACGAGATTACGATAACCGCCGATACCGAACGGACGCCACCATTCCCGCATGGCCGATGGTAGGCCCGGATTCCGCACGCATTTGGGCGCCAGGTACCTTAGTACCACCGCTCGAAGAGCGGCATTTCTTTAATTCTTGCGGCGAATTACGGGAACGAGCAAGGGAAACGTGGAAGGCGAGACCGGCGAGACTCCGACTAGCTCAGCCCACCTGGGAGAAAACGGTAGAGGGGGGTGGACGGGCGAGTGACCAAACGCAATACGATGATTTAATGTTTTATTCGTCGTTTGACAACATAATTTTCGCAAACCAAAACTCGTAGACTTAACTGTGATAAATAGCCAGCGTGGCCGGAGGGAATAAACCCTTGGCGAACCCGGGATGTAGCCAGACAAAATAAAACTATTGCCGGAAGATCAAATGTAGCCAGAGAAAATACGCTATTGCCGGAAGTTAGATGTAGCCAGACAAAATAAAACTATTGCCGGAAGATCAAATGTAGCCAGAGAAAATACGCTATTGCCGGAAGTTAGATGTAGCCAGACAAAATAAACTATTGCCGGAAGATCAAATGTAGCCAGAGAAAATACGCTATTGCCGGAAGTTAAATGTAGCCAGGGAAAGATAACTATCGCCTTACCAAAATTAAATGTAGCCGAAAATTACATTGCCGAAAGTAACTGTAACCAGGACATGAAAGACGACCTTTACAACGACGAATAGTTAACCCAGAAATATTCGAGAAAACGCGAGGAAGTAACGAAAGAGAGAAGGCATGAAAGAGTTACGATTACCAGAAAATGTTATCCTAAATGTAGCCAATTCACCGGTACGCTAGACGCGAGATAAAACGAACGATACACACGTTCGCTAGAACGAAGCTGGTACGCCAGATAGCCAAAGTAACCGAGAAGGTTCGCGAAGCGGGTCGCCCGATGTAAACACGGCGCAGCCGTGACCGCTAGCGCGCGATGTGGCCAACGTGCCGTCGACCGGCCTAACGAAACGCGATCCAGCGCGCACGGGACCCCTTTGTCTCGCTGGATGAAATTTAGCCAAGGTAACCGGCGAATTCGCCTTAGCCCTAATACAATATAATTCGCGGGATATAGCCGAACGAACAACATGATGCTTGCTAATCCCGAAAGCGTTAGGACGAGGTACGCGACAGATTAGGTAGAGAAAACACGGTAACGTAGCCGAAAGAAACGCGAATAAACTGAAGTAACACGGGAAACGAAACGCGAGAGAAATAAATGTGCCGGACTAAAGATAGCCGAGAAAACGAAACACAGAAAAAGCGAGAAATGAAAGATTTGGCCAGAGAAGGAATCTAGCCGGAAATGCTTCGCCGGACCCATTATGTCGCCCGAGGGCCGAAAACGCGATAAAGAAGCTACGCAAGCAAAAGGCAATAAAGGAAAAATCTCTACACAAAACTCTACAATAAAATTGGGTCCGGTTTCGGCATCGCCGGCTAGCACAGAGCGCGAGAGAGAGAGACGGGGCTTACCGATGGAGACAGCCCGGGAGCGCTGGACGAAACAAAAGATGCTGCCACTCGTCACCGCACCAGATCGAAGACTGCCGAATAAATTAACGAACGCGTGCTGCCTAGGCAGCCGGCACCAGCGCTCCCCCCTCTCTCGACTCCCGAATAGTAGCCTACGCTAGACGGCTAAGACGTTGGAGAAACGCTTTCTCCTCCGGCCGCTCCCCGCTACCCGTGAGAATCTTCCGCTCGCAGCGATGATTGTCGATGTCCACGGACTCCTTCCTCCCAGGATCCGGTGGGGCAAAATGAACGTGAGGGGAGGCCTCCCTCGCGGAGTTAAGGCGTCCCTCTTCCTCCGCGGTGGGCCCACTCGATACGCCACATAACTGCACCTCGACGTGCATTTTTCCCTCGTAATCCCCGCAAGTGGAGGCGCCGTGATGAGCGGCCCGCGGCGTCCGTGAATTCGACGGAACAGGAACGGCTCCAGGCCGTGTAGTCGGGAGGGACGGGAAACTCAGTATCTTGGTCACAACCCGCGTCCCTCTGGCCTCCTAGTCCGCAGAAGCAGGTCTCTTGCTTCCGCCTGCTTACCGAGCGAATTCTTCTCCGGCCTTCCTAGGCCAATCTCCACCGGGGAACACGGCCGGGGCAAAACGGTCCGACGGTAGAATCGCGAGAGTGCCCTTGGCCTGCAAAACTTAAAGAAAAAACGCATAACACACGCACACAAAAGAGAACGCAAAAAAAAGAAAAAGAAAATTAAAGGAGAATTTCGGAAGATTTCTCCTTCGAAGAGTCGACTATCCAGCCGGTTGACGAGCGGCGTTCTCAGGGCCGTAAATCCGGCCCACTGCCCGACCAAAACCGTGCGAAGTGACGGGACGCCAAAATGTCACGTCACAAACCTCCCTCCCCATAGGTTGCCAGGGGAATGCCGTCTTCCGAACGACGCTCGTTGAATCCTCCTTTGCTTAACAGCCTCTGCCGTGGACTCCTGTCTCTCTAGATGTTAGACCGGCACGGTTTGGCGGACAGCGGACCGGTAAGACCGCCTCCCGGGCTGAAACAATAAACTACACCGGCACGACCCCCTCTCGGAGCCCAGGTATCACCTCCGTCCTCGCAATATGCGCTATGCTCCACCCTGTGTAAGTCTGGCCTTTTCGCACGAACTCAAAGGAACTAACACGAGCGAAGGGGTTCGCAAACAGCGAAGGACCGCTTAAATCGGCGGCAGGACCCAAAAAAAATGAAATCACTAAGCCATACTATTACTGTTTACTTAATGTATTTTAATGGCACTTTTAATTAGCCAGTCGAGGTAACAAAGGTTAGCGTGTTGGTGGGGTTTGTGAGCGTAATATAATAACACACGGGGTGCATCACACGAGACGTGGGATGCCCCCTAGGAACAACAACCGTTTAAATTAAACTAAACTACTTTCTTTGGCGTTGGTTCGGGGTCTTACGACGTATCGTCGATTTACCGGCCCATAAAACAAAAAAAAAATAATAATAAACGTAGGTGACCTCAAAAAAAAACGTTCTTGGCAGATTCGCCGTCGCGGGACTTACGGGGAGGTTCTTTTCAATTTCCCGGCCCAAGAAAATACAAGAAAAAGAATTAAACGGAATTGACCTCAAAAAGAAAAAAAAAATACTTTTGGCTCGTTCGCCTGTCGTTGGGACTTACGGGGAGGTACGTTTAAGTTTGCCGGCCCATTAAAAAAACACACGAAAAAAAAATGAATACGGGACTTGTTGTTCGTGGATGTAGCCTAGCGAATGCCCGAGCGAAAGGGAAAGAAAAGAAAAAAAATTGACGACAAAAAAAAAAAATAATGAACGTAGAACAGAGTAGCGGCTCGTTCTTCTAGGAGGTCTTGGCCATCCTGGTTCTTCTACCACTCGTCCTCCCTTCGCTGGCGTCGTTGCGGCGGGTACTCCTCGCCTTCTTGATGACGATGCCAGTCGTCGTCCCGGTAGCCGTAGGGGTACGACGGACTCCCAGAGCGTTGCAGGTGATCTCTGGAGGGTTGCGGCCGAGGACGTTGCAAGATTTCGTCGCGAGGGACGTTCCGACCTAACTGGGGTACCCAGGGGCCTTGCGCTCTCCAGTCCGGACCATGTAGGGGGCACTCCCGCACGGATACGCCTGGATGCCCGCAACGGTTGCAATGCCGGGTTTTCGGCTTGACACACTTCCTTTTGTCGTGGGATGGGCTACCGCAATTAAAGCATCGCCCATAACGAGGCCCGGGGACGACCTCCGGAGCTACCGGACGAGCTAGCGGGCCCAGGTTTCTCTCCACCTGGTCCGCCGAGTCGCGAAGAGACACCGCGAAGTCGGTCTGCACCTCCACGCTGACCATCGCGGGCACCTCCGGGGTCTGCGTGGCGACAGTCGGGCTTGGTCGAACGACTGGGGCCGCCGGGATGGCGGGTTCCGCGGGTCCTGCCAGGACCGGGGTGGCGTCGGCTCGGTCAGTCCGATGGACTGGTGCAGCCTGGATGGCGAAGTCCATCGGTAGGTGGAAGTCGTGGACGTCGCAGTCGGTCGCTTCGCGGGTCCCGGGAGCCAATCCCTCAGCGATGGGACAATACCCTGACCCTTGATGGGCGAGGGCCATCACCTGCTTTGCCAAATCGGAGGCTATGGATGGCTTCATGGCGAATAATGCCGCGAATTCCCGGGCGTGCGGGCGGATGGGGTCCCAGATCGGGTTGGCGTCGATACCGATGGCCTCCTGTGCGTCGCGGTGCTTCAACAGTTCCTCAAGGACCGAGTCCTCGGAGAGGACACTGTCGGTGTCGCTCTCGCGGTCGATATTTTCCGGGGTTGGGTCGACGTCCAACTCGGACTCCGATCCGGCCAATAACGCGTCTTCGTCGATGGGATCGTAGTCTCCCTCGCGCGCTCCGGCACGTGGTGCGGATGGGGACTGGGGCGGGGTGACCTCTTCCTCCGTCGAGACGTCCTCAAACCCGCTCACGTGAACGAACGAGTGTTCCTGGTGTAACCCGTTCGACGCGGTGGGACGGCCGTTCGTGGAGGCCTCGTTGTCCGGCTCATAGTCCAGTATCTCTATCGACGACGATGTTGAGAGCGCGTCGTCGTCTTGCTCTTTTCGCAAGGTGCTGTCTGGCGGTGGCGACATGTTGTAGGCCGATCGCGGAGGCACTTCCCGCCACGGTATGTAGCCGAGGACGTGGGCGTTATATAGCCAAAAAAAAATGTGCGTAAGCAACAAAAAAAAAAGTGATGCTGTAAACCGTGCGAATGCGTTAGTAGCGCGGCTAAGATATTACGATGAGGCGCAAGCTGATAGAGCCTAGACCGAAAATAGAGCCAGGAAAGATCGGAGCAACCAAGAGAAGGATGAGAAGAAAAGAGACGGGAACAATAAAATAAAATTAACAAGGGCGAAATGGATGAAGGTACGCGACCAAAAAAAAAAAGAAACAACGCTCTCTGTTGACTCGAGCTTCGGTGAAATTCATCCGATAGGCGACAAACAAAGTCCCAAAATAAACACGAGGGGAGAGAAAAAAACTAATGTGTGGCAACCGATACTCGGTACTAATACAACGCGTCCAAAGAAAGTGTTTACGTCGCTCGCTATTCCGCGAGGAGGATTAATATGGTCAGTTGCCCACCAACAGGCTACTAAAACTAACAACACGCAATGTTTACACCTCGCGCTACAAAGCGGCGAGGGATAACAACACGGAGAACAAAGCCAAGTATAAGAACGTGAACCCTGAAATTCCTCGAATCGAAACCCAATAATAATAACAAAGCATTATCTCAAGCGAAGAGAAGGTCGCACGCGAATAAACAGTCCTACGCTTTGTTTGCGGCTTAGGATTGACGACCGTACAATAACTACGAAGAATCAGGCACACAAAAAAAGAATAACACCACGCTATCTTTCGATTCTACAGTAAACTACACACTAAATTTTCTGGCAATCGCAACCTCCCTATAATAATTGTCACTCGTGAGCCCCACGTTGGGCGCCATTTTGTAGCGAGAAATTTTACCTTCCCGTACACTTCGGCCCCAACTCTCCAACGAGCGATTTTCCTTGCTCGCGAGTGGAAAGCGCGGCTCGGTACCGACTCGCGGGGCACGAACCCACGACGAGATTACGATAACCGCCGATACCGAACGGACGCCACCATTCCCGCATGGCCGATGGTAGGCCCGGATTCCGCACGCATTTGGGCGCCAGGTACCTTAGTACCACCGCTCGAAGAGCGGCATTTCTTTAATTCTTGCGGCGAATTACGGGAACGAGCAAGGGAAACGTGGAAGGCGAGACCGGCGAGACTCCGACTAGCTCAGCCCACCTGGGAGAAAACGGTAGAGGGGGGTGGACGGGCGAGTGACCAAACGCAATACGATGATTTAATGTTTTATTCGTCGTTTGACAACATAATTTTCGCAAACCAAAACTCGTAGACTTAACTGTGATAAATAGCCAGCGTGGCCGGAGGGAATAAACCCTTGGCGAACCCGGGATGTAGCCAGACAAAATAAAACTATTGCCGGAAGATCAAATGTAGCCAGAGAAAATACGCTATTGCCGGAAGTTAGATGTAGCCAGACAAAATAAAACTATTGCCGGAAGATCAAATGTAGCCAGAGAAAATACGCTATTGCCGGAAGTTAGATGTAGCCAGACAAAATAAACTATTGCCGGAAGATCAAATGTAGCCAGAGAAAATACGCTATTGCCGGAAGTTAAATGTAGCCAGGGAAAGATAACTATCGCCTTACCAAAATTAAATGTAGCCGAAAATTACATTGCCGAAAGTAACTGTAACCAGGACATGAAAGACGACCTTTACAACGACGAATAGTTAACCCAGAAATATTCGAGAAAACGCGAGGAAGTAACGAAAGAGAGAAGGCATGAAAGAGTTACGATTACCAGAAAATGTTATCCTAAATGTAGCCAATTCACCGGTACGCTAGACGCGAGATAAAACGAACGATACACACGTTCGCTAGAACGAAGCTGGTACGCCAGATAGCCAAAGTAACCGAGAAGGTTCGCGAAGCGGGTCGCCCGATGTAAACACGGCGCAGCCGTGACCGCTAGCGCGCGATGTGGCCAACGTGCCGTCGACCGGCCTAACGAAACGCGATCCAGCGCGCACGGGACCCCTTTGTCTCGCTGGATGAAATTTAGCCAAGGTAACCGGCGAATTCGCCTTAGCCCTAATACAATATAATTCGCGGGATATAGCCGAACGAACAACATGATGCTTGCTAATCCCGAAAGCGTTAGGACGAGGTACGCGACAGATTAGGTAGAGAAAACACGGTAACGTAGCCGAAAGAAACGCGAATAAACTGAAGTAACACGGGAAACGAAACGCGAGAGAAATAAATGTGCCGGACTAAAGATAGCCGAGAAAACGAAACACAGAAAAAGCGAGAAATGAAAGATTTGGCCAGAGAAGGAATCTAGCCGGAAATGCTTCGCCGGACCCATTATGTCGCCCGAGGGCCGAAAACGCGATAAAGAAGCTACGCAAGCAAAAGGCAATAAAGGAAAAATCTCTACACAAAACTCTACAATAAAATTGGGTCCGGTTTCGGCATCGCCGGCTAGCACAGAGCGCGAGAGAGAGAGACGGGGCTTACCGATGGAGACAGCCCGGGAGCGCTGGACGAAACAAAAGATGCTGCCACTCGTCACCGCACCAGATCGAAGACTGCCGAATAAATTAACGAACGCGTGCTGCCTAGGCAGCCGGCACCAGCGCTCCCCCCTCTCTCGACTCCCGAATAGTAGCCTACGCTAGACGGCTAAGACGTTGGAGAAACGCTTTCTCCTCCGGCCGCTCCCCGCTACCCGTGAGAATCTTCCGCTCGCAGCGATGATTGTCGATGTCCACGGACTCCTTCCTCCCAGGATCCGGTGGGGCAAAATGAACGTGAGGGGAGGCCTCCCTCGCGGAGTTAAGGCGTCCCTCTTCCTCCGCGGTGGGCCCACTCGATACGCCACATAACTGCACCTCGACGTGCATTTTTCCCTCGTAATCCCCGCAAGTGGAGGCGCCGTGATGAGCGGCCCGCGGCGTCCGTGAATTCGACGGAACAGGAACGGCTCCAGGCCGTGTAGTCGGGAGGGACGGGAAACTCAGTATCTTGGTCACAACCCGCGTCCCTCTGGCCTCCTAGTCCGCAGAAGCAGGTCTCTTGCTTCCGCCTGCTTACCGAGCGAATTCTTCTCCGGCCTTCCTAGGCCAATCTCCACCGGGGAACACGGCCGGGGCAAAACGGTCCGACGGTAGAATCGCGAGAGTGCCCTTGGCCTGCAAAACTTAAAGAAAAAACGCATAACACACGCACACAAAAGAGAACGCAAAAAAAAGAAAAAGAAAATTAAAGGAGAATTTCGGAAGATTTCTCCTTCGAAGAGTCGACTATCCAGCCGGTTGACGAGCGGCGTTCTCAGGGCCGTAAATCCGGCCCACTGCCCGACCAAAACCGTGCGAAGTGACGGGACGCCAAAATGTCACGTCACAGCACAAGTAATAAATTTTATTTGTAACTTGACAAGTTCTCATATAATTACAAGTTTTTCTCTTTCGTGAGTGATTGCGTTCCTTTATTATCGTTCAAGCAATTTATTTTCGTTGATAACAAGATGTGTGGAAATCGATTATTCCAATACTCGTATCTTATTCCTCTTTATCTTGAATAATTTACGTGCTTGAAGTTAGAATGTTAAGTGGCCGATTTTTATTCGCGCGTATACCGCACTGCGCATGCGCGGGCGGCTTCTCGATCGTCGCTGAATTCGGCTGGTCGTCGCGCTCGGCTGTGCTTGCTCTGACGTCACGACTCGGCGATTGACGGTGACAGCTCGCTCACCTCGCGAATTGCAATTGGTGTTTATTTACGAAAGGGACGTTTTTACCTTAAGATGATGGTATATCCGTCTTCAGGGAATGTGAACGTGTCCCTGGGTATGCCTTTTTATGTCCTGGGAGTCGTCAAACCATTCCCTGACACTTGATGCTTTTCTGACGGTCACTTCTAGTCACTTGACCGGTTCACGCTGAATGTCACTTTTAGCGGCTCAGTTATTCGAGATGATTAGCCAGACTTGTTCATCGATAATGTTATCACTCCGACTTCGGCACAATTGTTCTAAGTCTGCACTGGCACGCTTATTCGAAGCCCACTTAGTGCGAAATATTATATGTCCAATTTTCACAGTCTTATAAGTTCGAAACGGCACGAGTTTTATAAGTCCAAATCGCACAGATTTTATAAGTCCACTTTTGCACAATTCACTTTTATTTCAAATTCACTCACTGTGTACTTTTCACTGGTAGTCCTTGAGAGTTGTCCGCTGGTAAGGTAGATCGTTGACTGATGATCGAAGAACTGATGATGGCCTTTTTATACCCCGATTTTGCCCTTCCCCTTCGTTGATTTTGGGGGAATTTGGCGGATTCGCGTCTGCGTGCGATCCGTGCATATTAATTTTTATGATTGGTTCTCTGCGGGGAGCTCCCCTCGCCCTCCAATGCCTGGTCGATATTCCCCTGACGCATTTCGGGCATTACCCGCTGAGCTAATGGTGTCTCTGTTGGTGCCGTGCGATTTTAGCCGTGTCGTCACTTTTGGCCAATCAGGTGTGCCGATTTTCCCTCGTCTTTCCTCTCTGTTGGCCTTGAGCTCGTCTTCGCCCTTGTTCCGCGGAATGGCGCTTTTGTGCTTCCGAATCCTCGATGTCCTTAGTTTCGGCGCGAGCGCGACGTCTTTGATTGATCATGTCGTCACGCGATCCCGTCGGATGGCGCCACTGGTCTCTCGGCAGGCTCGTCCGGCGATCTCGTTCCGCCGTCAGTGTCGTCACCGTGGCCGCCCGGGAGCTTGCTTATGGGGGGGGAGTTACAATATATCTATTTATATTGTAACGTGGCAAAATTTCATCCCGTTACTGAAAAGCGTTTTCCTCGCACCAAGGCTGCCGAAGCGATTCCACAGGGCCGTATTTTAAGCAATAGGATTTATTTTTAATTTTTGGTCGATTCTTAAAACCTTTTCCTGTTCGTCCGAGTCGCGGGAGAGAGAAGGCGTTACCGACGATTATTCGTCGCTCAACGAGGGATTTTCCAGCGAGAGTCTTCGCTACCGGGTTTCGTCGTTAGAGACTCTCAAGCTGAAGAGTTCGTCGGTATCGAGTCGCCTACCCTCGCCGTGTAGATCGCTATCGAAGCGATATGGGAAGCTACCGTCGCCACAAAGTCTCTGTAAGAGGTCATTTTTCGGAAGGGCTGCAGCCGAAGCCCTGAGCTGCATAATTGCATCACCATCGTACATCATTGGTTATTATATCGATCTCGATCAGTGGAGATCGAGAGCCACGGCGCGCCGAGTAGTCCGTATCTCTCGCGAGAGACAATTACGCTACTGTCGTAGCGAGAGCGAGAGCGTCGCCGAATTTCCGAAAAGGGCCGAATATTTGCGAGTACAGATCGCGCGATTAGGCGGGGGTCGAGGCGCGTTAGCGATCGAACGTCGATACTCGGGGCTATTCCCGTCGAGAGTTGGTGTGAGGAACACGTGTCGAGAGAGGATGCCGCGGATAACAGCTAGAGAAGGAAGGAGGTATGGCGTTATCGAGTCATCTGTCTCTCATCGCAAATCGTCGATACTTCGGTGAGCTCTTTCGTCCCGTGCACTTGGACCGAGTTAATTTATTATTTTGTATTGAGTCAGTGTTAGTGTTGCGTTGATTGTGCTCTGATTTCGTATTTTTGTAAATTGTATTGTGTCGGCGTGCTTTGTCTCGGCGGTTCCGAGGGAAAACGCGCTCTCGTGAGTCGGCATAGAGAAATTGTGTGTTTTTGGAAATTATCGAGCCAACCGAGCTCCCGAGGGTCGATTGACCGTCGCGAAACAGCCGTTCGATGTTGCCGTCGATATTTAGAGATTTTTCTTTGATTATTTTATTCGTCTCGGGAGTCGATTCCGCGGGAATATGCCATTTATTGTCTCGTCTTTGCAGGCGGTTACCACCGGGTCAGCGAGTGTGTGTTACCGAATCGCCGGCGAATGTAGTAGCCGTGCCGATTTTCGTGTTATCGATAGAGTGTGGATTTTGCTGTTAGAAATGTTGTGCTGTAGATTGTAATCAAGAATAATTTTGTGGAATTTTGGATAAATTGCTACCCGAATTTTTGTGTTTTGAGAATGAGGAACTGATCCCGGGGAAAACCGTTAGCCGCACCGCGAAGCGAACGTTCGCGTTAGTTGGTAGTGTGTGAGTGAGTGAGCGCGGAGCTAGTTCGCGAGTGTCGGGAGAATTATTTTATTTTGTTATCATGATTTCTTAAACGGGACGAAGGTTTCCTCCGGGTACTCCGGTTTTTCCATGATTAGTTTTTTTTTCTTTTATCGAATTAAATATTTTTCTTTTGGTTCCCGTGAAATTTTGCCGAATATTTAATTTATTGTGAATTTGTCCGAAACGTTCTCCTCCTAACACAGCCCCTCTCCGGTTCTCGAAAGCTGCAGCTAGCCGGCAGCTAATCAGCCTCGTCGAATTTTCCTCGGCGCGTACGCGCGCCTGGCGCTTATCCCGCGAGGGAAAATAAAAAGGGGAACATTTTGGTGACGATTTAGATCATCGAGGTTGAGGGTTCGAGGTTAAGGGTTTAGAGCATCGAGGTTGAGTAACAAATCAAGCATATGGAAGGTGCTGAAAAGATTGTTTGTCCATAATAATCACACCCAAATGTTTTTAACAAATTACTGAAATAAAAAATTATACAACAAATTACCCGGGAAACTACATTTTTTTCTCATGAAAATGATTCGTTACTTTTTTTGAATATCGTATGAATTTTTTCAGAATTTTATGTAATGTTTGAAAATGGCTATTTTCAACAAATTTGAACATAAAGAAAACGCAACGTTCAAACATTACATAAAATTCTGAAAAAATTCATAAGTATTCAAAAAAAGTAACAAATTATCTTCACGAGAAAAAAAATTGCGGTGCCGGGCAATTTGTTGCATAATTGTTTATTTCAGAAACTTGTTAATAAGATTTGGGAATTACTATTATGCACAAACAATCTTTTCAGCACCGTCCTATGCTTGATTTTTTCAGATTTTTATCCGATCGGAGAGTGTTTGTAATTCTCTCTTCTTCCTCTCTCAAACTTAGGGGGCGTCAGTCATAACGCAAGGACTTACCATGCCTTACCGTGCCATCACCACCATGCCTTAACGGCATGGTGACGGCACGATGACTGCGCGCTTCGTCCAAGCGACACGGGACAGGCACATACCTAGTACGAAATCTCACGCTCACTGTACGTTCGATTCTCATCGTGCGGTGATGATCGATTATTCCTTTTTCTTTTAGCTCGCCCATATAATTGTGCTCGTTCCGCGGCATTTTTCGGCCGTTCGACATTCTCGCCCAAGTACTTCATCGATAGTTCGGTGATCAATTATATTATCAGTCAATTTATTAAAAAATATATTTTATGTCATTAATTGCGTTTTTGCCTCGTTGAAATATCGTAGTATGAATGGATGCCTTGTTAATATGTGACTTTCGTATGTTTCCGACTAGCCGCCAATTTTTACAAGGTGTCCGGACCAGCTTCAGTGGTACACATAGAAAGCGATTAGTTACGATGGCAGAGTGAGTGAAAAAATATATTAATTGCATTCTAAAAATATTTATTGTATTGTGTATTTGGAAAAATATTGTTTTAACTGACTTCACCGCAAAACGTAAATGTCTATGTTGAATTCGTCTATGTCGTGCATAGTCAATTATTGAGTGAAAAATAAACATGATTAATTATCATGATAAATAAATTCCAACTTGACTGACCATAGATTCTTAATCAAAATTAATTTAAAAAGTGATGCCGTATATTTTCAATAGGGACTGTATTTTATAGATATTGTACCGGTTCTGTTTTTTTTTCATAGAGCAGAGCTCTCCCATACTCTCACTCTCACAGTCGCTCTCACTCACTCACCCAGCTTCACTTTTTGTTTTCAATATTTGTAAGGAACGAAAACCTCCGGCGTTCAGGGCGGACTACGGTACCACCGGCGAGATACAGCCTTTATACGACGGTGGACACCACTTCATCCTCCGACGAAATCCAATCGTTGGCTGGCAGTCTACACGGGTCGCAGGTGATGCAGACCACCACTACATTGGCAGATGAAATTTCGGCTTTGGGGGCAGCCATGCAGTCATACAGGAATGTACACAACACTGAGACAGCAGCGTATGATCAGGTTTGTGCCTCTAAATAAACTCGTTCTTCGCTAATAAGTTTTTTGCAATATCTCATAAAACTTTGTCCGTAGATGATGAGTGAGTACGGCAGCGATATTTAACTGCCAATATTGTCGTAAAATATCTTCTTTAATTTTCAGTTAAAACATTTTAAAATAATGTGACAAACGGTAAAGCGTTCGAAAGAAAGTTTTGCGACCCGAAAAGTTTTGCGGTTTTGCCCCCCATTTTCACACAGAGTGAAATAAATTTTGCCCCCCATTTTCACACAGAGTGAAATAAAATTTTGTTCGATACTCGTGCGAAAATCGTTTTCTGAACTCGTGTGATTGCAACACTCGCCTTCGGCTCGTGCTGCAAAGTCACACTCGTCAGAAAAAGGTTTTTCACATTCATATCGAAATATACTATTTTTTTAAGTAACGTTTTGCACACTTTTTTCAAAACGAGTTTTGGAAAATCGAGATTTTTGTGTCAGAGTGTTGAAAATTATATGACGAAAAAAATGTCCACATAAAAATATTTAAAAAATGTCTAAAGAGGATCAGAATTTGTATGGCCGATACGTAAAACATTACAAGAGACTTTGTAGACCATTTTCCCACCGATATTTCATTGTTCGACATCGACCGCAATTATACAATCATAAATAAAAATTAAATATTAACGCAACTTCTGTATTTTTTATCTGTCACAGGTCACATACTTGGGAAGCTTGACCCATGGCAACATCAACGAGACCGGAAAAATAATTTTAAAAGCGGCAATCGACGATTCCCTGACGCCATCCATAACGTGGCAAAGCCGCGAACCCGGTACAGCCAAAGTGGACGGCACAAGATTTTCGAAAGCTTTGTATGGTGAGTAGCTCCATGTCGATTAGTCTTTTCTTCTTTTTTATTTGATAGTCAATTTTTTTCTGCAATTCTCTTTGCTGTTCAGGAATGGGTGTCACACCAGCTTAAGCTCTAGCTCCGGGAATTTTTTGCTATCGGGCCCAATTTTTCTACACAAATAGACTAATATTAAACGATATATGATATTGAATTTTAAGAAAAACATTCGAGAGTCTATAATTTAATAAGAATATAAATATTCGAAATGGCGGATGGTTCTGTACAATTCAATTTTGTGAGAATCAACTCTCACAAAATTTGAGGTTTGAGCAATGAGGTTTCTGTTAGCGCTTGCTACGCTTGCGCATGGCATCCGGATTCGCTGGTCATCGTCAACGAATCACGGAAAGAATAAAAGTTCAATAATGGGAATTGCGCAACTTAAATCTGCATGTTGCCAGAGAGAGAGAGAGAGAGTAACATCAACTATCACGAGATCGTATTGATCGCGGTGTGGGACGCAATTATACTTCAAAAAGACTGAAATAAAAATCATTTTATAAAAATAAAAAAAAACTCCCCACTGAAATAAAGGTTGACAAAAATTTACAAAAAAGTGTGAACAATCAATTCGCATATCACAGTCGGAAGATTTCTTCGTCATTAATATATACGGAAATCTCGATACTATGACGTGCGAATTAATTGTTATCTTAAACTTTGTTGTTGATTTTTTGTCCAGTTCATAGTTTTTTTTACGAAACAAAACCATAGCTGGGCAAAATACCGAAAACAGTACAAGGTACTTCAAGTACATTAAGTACAAAGTACTTACACAATGTATTCCTACGTGAATTTTTCCTACATCCGTGACGATGTTAGTACTTCTAATGTACGTGGGCTACATTATGTGAAACACGTAGAATGAATCATAGATTCAAAAAAATATGTCGTGCACAAGAATAAACTATCACCAATAATATATAATAATTTATTCTTGTACACAAATAAATATGTCGTGCACAAGAATAAACTATCACCAATCGTGAGATTTAAAGAGAATTTCAAAGACTTCACAATGGGATAAAAATCTGAACAAAATCAAACGTATAGAAGGTATTAAAAATATTGATTTTGCATAATAAAAATAATTCCAAAATGTTATGAACAAATTAATGAAAAAAAAAATTTATTCAACAAATCGTCCGACAACTTAACTTTTTTTTTTTATAAAATGATTCATTCATTTTTCTGAATACGTATGAATTCTTTTCGAATTTTTTTTTTTAGAAAAATGTTTGGATCGTCATGAATTTTTTATGTGTTTGTCATAAAACCGCCCATTACCCAAAAAGTTTCCGGACGATTGATCAAATAGATTCGCAAATACAGTTCAAACATTTAAAGAAACTCAATTTTTTTAAATTCAGTTTTTGAAAAAAAAAAAAAAAAAAAACTGAAAATTCGTACGTATTTAGAAAAAATTAACAAACTATTTTCATTTGAAAAAAAAAGTTAAAGTTTCCGGGAGATTCGTTGAACAATTTTTTTTCTCATCAATTTATTAATAACTTTTTTGTATTATTATTATGCAGAATTAATCTTTTCAGCACCTTTCATAACTTGTTATTTCGTAGGAAAAAAAATGCAAAAATAGTGCAGACTTTGAGAAATTCATAATCGACTGCCCAGAATCAAATGCCGAGTTTGCACCTTCTTTGGATATCCGCAATTTATGAATATAGTCAAAATTGTATTTTTCATGAACTGCATCATTTTTGGAGCATTTCTAAATTTTTTTGATTTTAATCAAATAATTATTTTTTTGTAAGTGCGAATGCGAAGGCAGTCGATTATAAATCTCTTCAAGTTTGCACCATTGCTGCATTTCTTTCCGTCAAAGTTGCAACAAAAAACTAATTTATATTTACCTGAATGTATTTGTGACGTTAATTGTAAAAGTACTTGTACTTTGTACTTTGCAAAAGTACTTAAAGTACTGTCCAGCTCTGAACAAAACTTTCTGTATACGGTAAAATAATGTATGAGTACTTTTTGACGCGAAGTAAAATTGGGGCGTCTCAATAATCCCCAAAAAAAAACAGATAATGTTTTGCTTCGGATTCTATTTATTAAAACAATTTAAAATGTCTAAAAAAAACTTACCAAACGATTTTTTTTACAGCTGCAGTGGCCAGAAACAAGGCATACCAGAAGCCAACGTGGAAGGAGTTCCTCGACGTGATGACGGGGGCCCTAAAAGAGGCTAAGGAGCGAAACCGCAAGCATGGGCGTCCTCGAGCACTCAATCCAGCGGCCAATAATGTGGGGAATGGACCCTGAAGCGTGAAATGCAACGTTTCGGTTCTTTATAACTGTTAAAGCAGTCCTGTCGCTTGATGTTCATTTCGTATAAATCGGAACGAAATGAGATAAAATTGCAAATACTTCTCGACGGTACAAAAATCTGAAAAATGCATGCATATTAAAGATACTGAAAAGATTTATTGTACAAAATAATAATTTCAAAATTTTATTAACAAGTCGATGAATAAAAAAAATTTGTCAACAAATTTCCCGGAAACCCAATTTTCTTTTTTATAAAAATGATTTGTTCATTTTTCTGAATACATATGAATTTTTACAGAGTTTTAAATTTGCTTTGATTTTTTTTTCTTATGGAAAAAATGTGTGGTAAACACACAAAATTCAATGCAAATTAAAAAATCTGAAAAAATTTATACGTATTCAGAAAAATGAACGAATCATTTTCGTAATAAAAAAAAATAAATTGCCGGGTAATTCGTTAAACAATTAATTTTTTGATTAATTTGTTAATAACATTCTGGACTTATTATTATGCAAAATCAATATTTTTGGTACCTTTAATATGCATGCATTTTTTCAGATTTTTATATCATCGAGAAGTATTTGCAATTTTATCTCATTTTTCTCGAACTTATGCGAAATGAACACCAAGCGATAGAATAAGCATAATACTCGAGATAGGAACATAGCTCTTATACTCTGCTTACCGTTAGTGAAACGCAATTGAGAGATGACCGTGTAATTATTACTTTTCAAAAAAATTAATTATTAAATTATCGAAGAATATACGCCGCCTTCAGACCGGTAGATGCATTTCGACTTGACGATCCAACGTTCAATCTCGGTACTGAAGTCACAGCGAGGCCCGGGCACTCATTGTGGGACCTCTCTCAAGCTACTAAACTTGATGTGCCCGATGACGCTCCGCGATACCACGTATTTATTTACATGATATGTGAGAGAGACCGTGGCTTAGACATAATAACGCCCGGAAATGTGATAAAGGGTGTAAGTGACCATCGTACGCTCGATATACAAGTGGCTCGAGAAGCCTCTCGCTTATGTGGATCGAAATCATTTTTCTCTTTGTCTTAATTCATTTTATAATCCTTAACCTCATCGCGCTGTCTTCAATATGGACAGGAAGAAATCATTCGTGCGTACTTGATGAACGCGTATCGATTGCAGATCCATCGCTAGATTTACAGACTGTTAATTACCGCCCTGTCAGAAGTTGTCAAAGATGCGAAATTTCGCATCCTTGGTTTGGGCCGCATGCTTAAGGATGATTCAAGGATGGTTCGAGGATTCATAATGTTTCCGGTGTTAGATGACTCACGGGTGCTTCAAGGCAGATACAGGTGTGATTCAAGGATCGTTTCTTTTCGATTCCTAGAACATTGAATTCGTAGTTGACCAAGGATGGTTCGTGGATGATTCGAGGATTATTTTTTGATTCTTCAATCATTGAATCATTAGGCGATGCAAGGATGATACGAGGGTCTCAGCATTTTTTCCCCGAACAGATCATGGTTTATAAATTGGACTGAATAAAGAAAATATATAAACGTATGCGATAAAAATTAAGTTGCCATCGATAGGCTTAGGGTAGATTGGTTCGGTATAAGAACTTATGTGAACCGATCGATATCAAAAATAGATGATTTCACACCGTGAAGTGTACACTGTACAGCCGTCGTACGTCTACCTTATAAGCTAATCCGGTGACTGTTTCGCTTTCGAGAAACTCTGAGGTCATAAGCCATCTAGCGGCAGTAACAACACACTCGGGTGAGGTATTGCGCACGGTCGGTCTGCGTGTAGCAGGAGTTCCAACGAACTCACTAGATGGCTTACGAGCTCGACGTTTCTCGAAAACGAAACAGTCACCGAGTAGCTTATAAGGCAGACGCACGACGGCTGTACAGTGTACACTTCTCGGTGTGAAACCATTCTATTTTTTGAAACTCGATCGGTTCCCATAAGTTCTTATACCGAACCGTTCTACTCTAAGACTATCAATAGCAAATTAATTTTTATTGGAAACGTTTATATATTATTTTTTAATATTCAGTCAGATTTTATAAATCATGATCGGTTCATGGTTGGTTTGAGGTCTGTCACTCGACCACAGTTACTTTGTGGAGCTCGAATGATCCTTGAATCATCCTTGGGAAATCGTTGCTTACGGATCAAGGAAAAAATTTCGGAGCCTCGAATCAACCTGGAATGATCCGTCAGAAATCATTATTTGGCGATCTGGGAAAAGCTCTCAGACCCACGAAACATCCTTGGTCTCCTACGGATTCAATGTTTTAGAACGCATCCAAGCATTTTTTTCCCTTTCAATAAAGGTAACTCACGGGTGATACAACAGCGATTCGTAGATTTTTTTTAAAATTGCATCCTCGAACAATCTTTGAATCATCCTTAAACATGTGGCCCAAACCAAGGATGCGATCCTTGAATCAGCCTCGAATTATCCTTATGACTTCTGATAGGGCGTTCGACTTAAATTTATGAATAATCCTCGGATTGTCGAACATTTTTAACGGTTCATTCTGTAATATTAAATATTCTGTAAGTTGTATCATATTCGACAATTGGAAGGAAAATGGAACATTTGAGGTAAATTCATCGAGTTCTCCGTGGATATGCGAAACCCTGTGTGCGAAGCCAGTCATTGCGTTATCGGAATAGTACAAGATCTGATTTCTTAACCTTAATAGATAAGAAAATAAAGACATTTTAATATAATAATGTGGAGAATGGACCCTAAAGCATGTCCTGAAGCGTTTTGGTTCTTTATAACTGTTAATAGACAAGAAAAGAAAACCATTTTAATACATACCCCTAGTACTTAGTTTAGGTTTTTCAGCGTACAGTATTTATTGGATCTTAGAAAAAGTTTCAGTGGAAATTCACCTGCTAATCCTTTTGCACTGTGAGAGGATTAAATTATAGATGGAGAGTAGGCACGGAGAGAAAAAAGAGAGAGAGAGAGAGTATTTTTAAAAATCTGTGAGCTTCAATTATTTCTTAACTACAAAATATAAATAAAAAAGAATCGAAATTATCACTTACCAGGATCATTTATTTATTCATTAATAAACATCTGCGCCACCTGCTATTATTCCTGTCAACATTGTTTTTAAATTATGATGTTCCAAAGAATAAAATTATATATTATTTAAGTAAAATCGAGTTGTAAATAGATAAAATACATTTTTTAAATTTTATAAATAAGAATAAAGAATATTCCATTACAGTACTTCGCGAAAAAGATGCTCCTCATGAAGGGGTATTGAGGGAGGAATAATTTTTACGTGAATACGAAGATGCATTCGTATTTATTAATGCAAAAAAAAAAAAACGGTGTTTCTTGAGATCTTCACTGTGCCTTTACAGTGTCGTTCCAGGAACGGCAGGATGATTTTGCGGTATGCCACGAAGGAGCCGCCAACATGCCGTTACTGAGTGCCATTACCAAAGGGAAGCGGGTTGCGGCCGTTATGTCGCAGTGACAGGCTGACGGAATACACGAGACGCTGTATCTGTGCCGTTACTGTGTCACGTTGTATCGTCACGTCGGGCTGCCACATTAACGCCACAAGGGCCCCCGAGCGTTATAGAGTGTGTCAACATATGCCTGATTTGTACCGTCATCGTGTCGGTATTTCCTGAGCCAGTGCGACGGCACGGTACTTGCACGGGCAGGACAAACGCTGCCTCGCCATTCTGGGAACGTACTGCCATATTACCATCACTACGCCTCGTATAGAAACAGCGACGGGGTGACAGCATGGTTGCACATCAATAGCCCAGGTTCGGGCGCTGTAATGCATACGTGCCGTCACCGTGTCGCTTCCTAAGCTGCCGACGGGGTATCACTGCGACGCTGCAGGGACGTCCGAGCTAGATGCACGCTAACACGCCGGGATGCGTACGGACCTGCATTGTGCCGGATTCTCAATCTGCGACGTACCAGTATCCTGACGGTACAGGGGCACCACTGCGTGACAGTACTTTGTGCCAGCACGAAGCTGCCTAATGACGTCGCAGATGACGAAGATCTACTGCCACGTCGTGCCGGTGCCGATCGACACTGTGCGTCTACCGTGCCGTCATTTACTGCATTGACGGCACGAAATTCTAACTGGGTAATAAGTATACATTTTTTCAGATTTTGATAACATCAGGAAGTATTTGCAATTCTTGCCCGAATTTCTCGAATTTAGGCGAAATGAACACCACACGCTGGTGCAACCTTAAGTTAACTTGCACCATAGCACAATGCCAAGTATTTTCATTTTCATTATTTTTATAGCTCAAGTTTAATCATGTGTACGGTCATTACATCAGTAAAGTATTAATATTTTGAAGTTTATTTACCGCTCAAGTATCCATTGATAAAAGTTTAAAAAAGTACAATTAAGTTGAATAAAATGATCTCGTTTATCGGTGCTAATACAGGTTCCTCGAGTTCCTTAAAAGATTAACACTTCTAGTAGAATTCACTCAATAAGAAGGAGCGCAGTAACGACGACAAAGCTAACTTGTAGCGCAACATAATGTCGAGTATTTTTATTTATATTTTTATATCGACCAAATATTAATCGTTTGTAAGTTCTTTGTACCGCTGAGCTGTTAATTGATTAAAGTTGTAAAACCTGTACTTTGAGCCGAAAAGTGTTTTTTTTTTTTCATCGTTTTCACAAACATTATACATTTATTGTGAGCCTCGAGAGTAAAAGGACTTCCGGCTGCTGCCGTAATTGTTATAAAGCACGAAACGGCTGGCTCCTAATGCGTCGTATAGATATTGTAACCTGTCTAGCTGTAATGATTTAAGGCAGTAGTCTGCTTTAGGAGCCGAAAAAAAGCGTTTTTTCAACAATTTTTTTGAAAGGGAAGGAAATGATTGCGGTAAACGAAATTTTGAGACGATAGTATATTATATTCAAGCTTTAAAAAACAATTTTTATTATTACAAATTATTGAAATTTGCCAAAGTTGTAACGATTTTTCTGGGGCGCCTGGAGTGTGCACTCGTAAATCGGTGCCGGTGATGGAGGTCGTGCGATGCATCTGAAACAGTGGAACCAAATTTTTTTTTAGTTTTTATAAGTTCCTTTTCTATATGAACTAAAAAAATACCGAAGAAATGACGAAATTCCAAATTTTTTCGAAGTTTGAAAAAAAATTCACTTTTTTGAAAAAAAAAATTCACTTTAAGTTGCAAAACAAGTAATTTAAATAGTACTTTTGTCCAACTTTTTTAGTTCAAATAGAAGATAATTCAATACTGAAGCTAGATCACTTTGGTTTTTTTCGATCGGACATATATTGTTTTTACTATCGCCGGCACCGTTTTCCAAAACTTGTGAAAATGAAAACTCGAGAAAACGGGCTGTAAAGTTTTCGGTCCAAAAAAATGTAAGT
This sequence comes from Exephanes ischioxanthus, assembly GCA_958510785.1. Classification (NCBI taxonomy): domain Eukaryota; kingdom Metazoa; phylum Arthropoda; class Insecta; order Hymenoptera; family Ichneumonidae; genus Exephanes; species Exephanes ischioxanthus. The sequence continues at coordinate 12,902,141 of OY294019.1, read as the reverse complement.
TTTTGGATACTTACACTAATTAGATGTTAATCGGCTATCCCCGGGCCATACCCCCGGGCCATACAATAATCCTTCCTCTTCTTCAAAAAACTCGTTTTGGCGGAGGCTTTCCGATCTTCGAGCTGTACGAGCCTCCTTGCTGGAAAGTGATGCGCGCCGGTTCTCCCGCGTTATGCGCTCAGCATCGACGGTGTCAGCAAAATTTTTGCATTGCTGCCCGATGACAATATCGAGGAGCTGCATGGTAGAAAGCACAGCTGAATAACCTTCGTTGAAAATGCCTGTAGCCATATTTGCTGCTATTTCGACGATTTTATAGCCGGAATTTACGTGTTTCGGATTTAGGCGCCACACAATCGAATTGAACGATTCCATACGCTTTTGCACGTGTCCAACACACTCCTTTTTCGTCACTGTGCACTCGTCCCCGTAAGGATTGCTATTTAAGATTCCAGTAAAAGTTTTGGAGTCGCCATCGCCGATATAATTACTGTACATAACTCCGAATTTCTCGACGGATCTCGAAAACATCTCTGTTATGGAATCTACCTCCATCTTCCCAGACGAACCTGTATGATTTGAGGAGCATGAGTCTTGCTATGATCCTCATACCACTCCTCAAATGCATCTTCATCCAAACTATTTTTATGTATGGTACACGAATGACAATAACCACTTTTTACAATCAGATTGGTTACTTTGCCACTGTAGTATCCGATGAGCGTTGTTACACCGTACAAAGAAGTATAACCGCGCTTTTTCCACGATCCATCGCCCGAAACCTTCAAATGATTCGCAGGTCTTCCATGTTCAACGTTTTTTTCTTTCTCTTCCGTGACGGCTTTTTCGCAGGTACTCTCGAACAGTGTCTTCGACGCTGCGTACAAATGCTCAACGATTTGTTGATAAGTAGATTTTGCAAAACCTGCAGAAATATCCATAAGGCCGCAGAATACGTTTATCCCTTCTCGTCCGATACCAAGAAGCCTCATAACAAAAACAATCCGTCTGTTGATTTCGTAGCCGGTATTTATAAATGGTCCTGACTGGATTTCGCGTCGACCACACCTACACTGAACAACAATTTTAAATCCTAGGCCTCGATGACCGCTTTCTGCAAACGTTAATTTTTGTTTGCATGATCTGCAAATTGCGATTTCCGAAAGAGCGAGAAACACCGATATGAATTCAATAATGCGGTAGCAGTGCGATGAATGAATAATGATATCATCGCTGCTTGCTGCCTTCAACTTTTGCTCACTGCGACTCGTGTGTAAGTCTCCGTCGTCCGATGATACACTTGTAAAACGATTGCCGTGAAATTTTCGCTTTCGCGGTTCCGCAGCACGCTGTCTTTTACATCGATCACCTTTCGGGTAGCTTGACATTTCGATGTGCGCTCGGCAAAATCAAAAATGAAACTGAAAGCTGACGCTACAAATAGCAGTGTAGAAGCCGATTCCGAGAGCTATAGTTTACCGTTATATTGTATACCGTTATCCCAACAACTACTCAACACAGACCTTCTAGAACCTCCAAATAATATTTCAAAGGACCGTTCAATGCTTTCAGGTATATACGAGTATAGTCAAACAATAGAATACACGAAGGGGTGGAGCGCGCGCGCTCGGGTCTGCCCGAGCATTCGCACCTGCTCGACGCTCGGCCACTAAAACTGATCTAGCTTCGAAAATATGTCAAATTGGCCTCTAAAATTTTGAACACATATTCTTGGATAGTTTTGGAATAGATTTAAGACAAAAACGAAAAATCGATTTTTTGAAGCCTGTAAAGCAGACTACTGCCTTAACAATAACGATGACGTTTCCGTCGGAGGCTGGGGAAGTGTAGGGGATTTCACGCTGTACGTGAATGCATCTGGAATTTTGAAAATTTCCCAATGAAATTAAAATTTGAAAAAATCGACCATATTAAAGATGCATAATAATGTCAAAAAGTTAATAATCAATTAACTTTTGCTAACTTCTTAGTCGATTTTTTTTTCAAGATGTGGGGTACACGTATCACGGGTCCGTCGACTACATCGCGGCCACAGCAGCAACAGCAGCCATCATCAACAACCGAAGCCGAAACATGCTCACGTTTCTCGGGAAAGTCCCGTACAAATCTTTATCGGAGAAGAATCGCTATGTATCGGCGGTATTATAAAGCACTTCCAGAGGATAAACCTTTCCAACATTAAACAATCCCTAAGCAATTGTATCCTGTAAGTTGAATTATAGTTCTTAAAACTGCCATCGGTCATTAAAAATATCGCTGAAGCCAAATTTTATTTTCAGCGCAACGGGGACGATTCATTCGGCGTCGGTTCTAAAATGATAATTGACACGGATACGCATATGGGTACAAATGTCGAACACATGGGAAGTAAAAGTAAAGTGCAAAACGATAAAAGCAAAAGTCATGCGATCGGTACCGGTACAGATTTCATTGATTCTGCTCAACAATCGTCGCCCTCCAGTAACGAAGATACATCTTCTGTAATGGCTAAATCATTCACCGATTTGGACCATTTGTTACATTCGTCAGATCGCAGCGAAACGAGTAACAAGCCCCCAAGTACTATGTACGAGGAAAAAATCTCGATGACGACGATAATATTGGATATCAAAGCTGCGATAATGATTTCGAAGACGCTTCTCTGCATGTAAATGAATTCGACGATAATATTTTCTCATTCAGCAAAATCGCAGATTGGACCCAAGTGATAAAAGTGAAAAGTTGGGTCTCAAAGGCATTCCTCATTGCCAACATCATCGCGATATCGCTTCGGGGAAAACTCACATACGCAGCAAGGACACTGATGTTGAAGAGTTTAAATAATATATTTGTTAACAGTGGCTTACCACGCACGTTGAAAGCTCTCTGGCCGATGTTATCCAGAAACAACGAAGCTGCAATGACGCGACACCTGTATTGCCGTTTCTGGCAGTCCTACGTCGGCGAAGGCAACGAACCGAATAAGGATTGCTCATGCAAAAAGTGTGGACCGGATAAGAGCAAAGAGTGGTTAGCGTATTTCATTCAAATGAAGATTGTCCTGCAACTAAAACAACTATTTGCAGATCCGAATATTGTCAATACTTTGAGATATCAGTTCACTCGCAAAAGGAAAAATGCAGATGCCATCGAAGACATCTACGACGGTGAAAAATACAAGTAAAAGTGCAAGCCTGGTGGTTTTTTAAGCAACGAAAGCAATTTTTCGTTTTCAATCTTCACAGACGGATGTCAAGTATCCAAATCGTCGAAAGCCAGCGCTTGGCCCATTCTCCTCCAAATTAATGAGTTGTCGCCACATGCGAGAAAACGGTACACAATCTTAGCCGGTATATGGGTCGATACGGTACATCTCCCGTTGAACACGCTTCTGCCAACGATACTTGAATTTGAGATATTTGTACGAGAAAGGAATAACGTGGACAAATTCTATTGACGATACAGTAGACGACCGCGTTTCTCCCAACCGCATAATTCCGAACGACCGCGTATTTCCGAAAATGACGACAGCGTTTGTCCGTTTCGGCCCCTTCTCACGGTCCGTTACCTGCGCGGTGGGGAAACGAACGACTCCTTCCCTTTTGCTACCTGCGAATAAAATCGTCGATGCTATAACGACGACAAAGAAGGAACGCGGCGGCAAGCTTGATGTGAGACAAAGATCGATGAACTCTTCCACCTCTACATTTTCTCGTATTCGAGCATCGGACATATTTCGTCATTTTACCATAAAGGAAAAGCTATCTCGTCCGACAGCCTCAAGATGCGCAAATATTTATTATTGACAAAACTTTTCCTCTTATATATAGATTATTTTTCCTAGGGAAAAAAATTAATATGCAAGCAACGCGCAAATTTAGCTTGTACTTCTTTCAAATATCATATTGAATTTAACCGAGTTAAAATTGTGAACCGTCAAAATTCTTCGAAAAATTAACATCTCGTGGAATATTAAAAACCTGTTGCGATTTTTTTATGTGCAGCCTTTTTCTTAATACACGATAAGTAAAATTAAAATTTATTAATAATTGAAATTTAATACACGATAATGAACAAAATAATTTTTTTTAAACAAGTCAATATATTTTTTCCCACAATAAGAAATCCTTTATATAGACATTTAATTATTGGAATTTAACATTATTATAAAAAAATATATATTCGCGCAATATTATATATAATATTGCATACCGGTGCGGTGGTCTAGTGGTTAGCGTGCTCGCCTCTAAGACCTAAGCATCGGGAGGTCGACGGTTCGATTCCCGGCTTCGTATGTTTCGACGAGAAGGGAAAAAAACATGGACGAAGACGAAGCTCCAGACATATACATCGGTCACTCGCACACGGTAATCCCAGGTGTGAGTGTCGGATGTATATAGCTGTACTCCATTGTTTTCATTCTCGGTGAGACGCGACGAAAGTCCGACGACGGGAATCGAACCGGAGACCGTATCGGCGTAGGGGACGTAGCGTACCCATCGCCCGGGACGCCGAGTTTGTGTGTATCAGACTCGACGCTCCGCAATAGCTATCCCTGGCCCGAGTGTAAGCTATCGTGCTCGGGCTTCATGGCACCGGGGTATGGTGCGTCATAACGATGCTTCTAGGTATACCAGGCGAATAACCTAGAATACTTTGAGCCTTGCCTCCTCAACCTGGGGCTCTGAGGAGGCCGACCATGTTTCCCTAGCTTGACTACAGATAGGGATGCTGGGGGACGGGGGACTAGGTATTGATACCCTGGCTACCGGCAATCCCAAGAAGGGGGGCGCTGGGGGACGGGGGACTGACCAGGATACCCTGTGCAACCGGTAACCCCAAGAAGGGATGCTGGGGGACGGGGGACTGACCGTGATACCCTGTGTAACCAGCAATTCCTACGAAGAAAGGTGTCAAGTCGCAGAAGTAGGTTGCGATATAAAGTCAAGAAAGACCCGAACAACGCCTGTCGGTTATGTTCCGCGTCTGAGGAACGCAACGTGGACAATTAAGGCATTGCGAGTGCCCCACAAGGCCCGAGTACAATGGTCCATGACTGAGTGCTCGTATCGCTCAAAAACAACAACAAACAACAACATATATAATATTGCGCGTGTAGAAGATCCATTAATTTGTATATGGGAGAGGACATTAACAATTCAATCTTGCAAATTGAAATTCATACGTCTTTGTAATAATGTTTCTTTATTCGTGAAGGTTCTTTTATGAGAAAGCACTTTCTGTATTATAGGCTTTCTCGTAGAGGAAGCTTTGCGAATAAAGGAATATTATGAGAAAGCCGTATGAAAATTTCAATTTTCAACGTTTCCAACGTCAACGTCGTGTTTGACTTTTATGCAAAACGACTGGCCGATTCAGGTTCTGTGCGAAAAAATACACCAACGCGCTTCACTTTGTCAGATCTGTGCATCTACTTCGAATACAGGGTCTTAGAAAAATATGTTTTCCATTAATCTAATATTTGCCGTTTTGTGGTCATGTCTAATGTGTTTTTCTTCGCTCATTACAAATTTCGAACTTATTTTACTGCTGGAAGGATATTCGATGCAGAAACTCGTCGGACGTAAAACAAATATTTTGCGAAGAATTAAAAAATGTAAAAATCTTATAAACATTTCGATCCATTTTTGCCAAATTTAATATGAAACATTGTACAGTGTTAGTCCATTCCCGTGTCAAATTTCAGCACGATATCTCCATGTGTACTCGAATTAGACCGTTCTTAGTAACTTTTCAAAAAACAAAAAACTCAAAATCCCATAAAGTCTGACCACTTCGATAGATTTTTACCAAATTTAATACCAAAAGTGTTCGATCAAAATTGTATATTTGTGTGCAGTTTATGGATGACAGCTCAAACTTTATGCAAGTTAGAGCTACCACAGGGAATTTTCAAAAAATCAAAGTCGCGTAAAATTTCCAATTGAGCCTCAATCTTCACGAAAATAGTACCGAACGAAGCAATGTGATCACTCTATTGGTATACCAAATTTAAACTCGCCGTCTCAAGCCTGCATGAAACAAATATTGCTGTGGCCATATTTTTAATATAGTTTTTATACGGTTTCATTCTGCTTCTGGTAGTCAAAAGTAATAATCTTCATTGTCAGAACCGAGATATAAAAACATTGGATTCGTTAATAAAAGTAATCTTTCTCATCGCTTCCACGAAAACCCACGACGGGTTTCAACGCTCGGTGCAATTAAGTGATTACAGGTCAATGGGTTCAAATACTGGCAAAGGTTTTGTATTAAACAAAAATATAAATTTTATTATTCATTGAATATAATCGAGGCAACATTTAGATATTTCTTTCAGTTCAGAAGCTGAATGTTTTAAACGATCTAAATAATCGTAAACAATGCTACACTTAATAGGCAACCGATATCCATCTACTAGGCAATAAAATATAGCATGCTCCGTAGCTCGCGCAAGCACCGGTGCATCCGATTTATTGCCAATCACTTTATTACAGCTTACATTGGTATCGAGCCATAGGCAAAAAATCGAGGATACCGTTTATATTACTTTGGATACCTAATACCAGGATAACACCTGACTCGGTGATTCATGATTGCGGCGTAATATGAGAAAAACCACAAGACTGAAAATTGACATTTTTGATTAGAGTAAAACCAAATATTATTTTGTTGTCTGAAAGCGGCAATTGAGTTTCACGCAAATAAATTGCTCACATAAAAAATAGCATTTGTTTACTTTAGCAAAGCAAGTAATCAAATAAATATAAAATACGTAATTTATAGAACGGGATTTTTGCGCGTCTCCCTTAAACCACAGAATGCATTTCATATTCAAATTAAACCATTTGCCTGGAAGGTTCTCATTTATTTGCTAATTTCATTCCATAGTTTGCGCCTCGTGCGAGTCCATAATTTAATTTCCGGGTATATAAATTTTCTTGTTACTAATTAATAATTCAACTTTTCCGATTTCTCATTATATATTTTCCTTTACACCGATTTTGTAAGATTCCGCGTACTCCCGCTGCGATCGGGCTGAGTAAAGTAATATCTGTTGCGAAAGGTACCGTGGCTGCGATCCACGTTAGTCGTTTGTACGCGAGCGTTGAGATTCTGAACATTGTCTGTCGCCGATTATTCGTTACCACATTTCTGTTATCGAATCAAATTACGAATTATTGTTATTATTTAGTTGTGAAGATTTTGGGTTATTGAGGGAACGAGCGTGCACGCTAGTCGCTTCTCGACCACGCTCCCGATATACGTTATAATGAAATATCTTTTGGAGTTCCTGTAGTTTCGTCTTGATCTCTGTTTCCTCCTCGCGGAGGTGACCGAATCACCCCCTCTACCAATTTCCCAAGGCTGAGCGACGCCGGGTCGCTCTCGTCTCTCGTTCGGCTTGAAATTAAAATTTTGTCGCGAGAGCGCTCGCTCTCGCGGCTGGCGCCCTTCAGGCCGAGTGAGACGGGTTTTGTAGCCGTCTCGATTGGGATTTTAGGGAAACGGGCAAAATACGGTTACCGTGTGTATGTGTGTGTGTGTGTGTGTGTGTGTGTGTGTGTGTGTGTGCATGCGTGCGTGCGTGCGTGCGTGCGTGCGTGCGTGCGTGCGTGCGTGCGTGCGTGCGTGCGTGCGTGCGTGCGTGCGTGCGTGCGTGCGTGCGTGCGTGCGTGCGTGCGTGCGTGCGTGCGTGCGTGCGTGCGTGCGTGCGTGCGTGCGTGCGTGCGTGCGTGCGTGCGTGCGTGCGTGCGTGCGTGCGTGCGTGCGTGCGTGCGTGCGTGCGTGCGTGCGTGCGTGCGTGCGTGCGTGCGTGCGTGCGTGCGTGCGTGCGTGCGTGCGTGCGTGCGTGCGTGCGTGCGTGCGTGCGTGCGTGCGTGCGTGCGTGCGTGCGTGCGTGCGTGCGTGCGTGCGTGCGTGCGTGCGTGCGTGCGTGCGTGCGTGCGTGCGTGCGTGCGTGCGTGCGTGCGTGCGTGCGTGCGTGCGTGCGTGCGTGCGTGCGTGCGTGCGTGCGTGCGTGCGTGCGTGCGTGCGTGCGTGCGTGCGTGCGTGCGTGCGTGCGTGCGTGCGTGCGTGCGTGCGTGCGTGCGTGCGTGCGTGCGTGCGTGCGTGCGTGCGTGCGTGCGTGCGTGCGTGCGTGCGTGCGTGCGTGCGTGCGTGCGTGCGTGCGTGCGTGCGTGCGTGCGTGCGTGCGTGCGTGCGTGCGTGCGTGCGTGCGTGCGTGCGTGCGTGCGTGCGTGCGTGCGTGCGTGCGTGCGTGCGTGCGTGCGTGCGTGCGTGCGTGCGTGCGTGCGTGCGTGCGTGCGTGCGTGCGTGCGTGCGTGCGTGCGTGCGTGCGTGCGTGCGTGCGTGCGTGCGTGCGTGCGTGCGTGCGTGCGTGCGTGCGTGCGTGCGTGCGTGCGTGCGTGCGTGCGTGCGTGCGTGCGTGCGTGCGTGCGTGCGTGCGTGCGTGCGTGCGTGCGTGCGTGCGTGCGTGCGTGCGTGCGTGCGTGCGTGCGTGCGTGCGTGCGTGCGTGCGTGCGTGCGTGCGTGCGTGCGTGCGTGCGTGCGTGCGTGCGTGCGTGCGTGCGTGCGTGCGTGCGTGCGTGCGTGCGTGCGTGCGTGCGTGCGTGCGTGCGTGCGTGCGTGCGTGCGTGCGTGCGTGTGTTAACCGATCAAGCTGAAATTTGGCACACATCATGTGTCATCAATAGTCAACATTTGGTCGACATTTTGTCAAAAAATGTTCAGTTGTTTTTGTTGTACGCCATTTTTTATTTCGTCAAAAATGTTCGTTCGCGCTCTAGCACTCACAATTTTTTTTAGCGGTCGGGCTAAAAACGCGTATACAGGTACAATATCATCACCCGTATCGGGTGAGAATATCATCACCCGATGATCCCATTAGAATTTCAGGAAAATCGATCGAACCGTTTAAATTTTATATCATTTTGAATTTTTTGAATTTCATGATTTTTTTTAGACGCATTTTTTTCGTATCAAATGTCCATCTACGAATAAAATAAGTGTCAGATTCGGGATCAGCGTGAAAAAATACATGGAATTACAGTCCCGGAGTTACAACTAACGAAAAAGTTTTCCAGGCATTTTTATAGCCAAAATTGCCAAAATGAGTGATTTTAGGTATTTGTAAACAAAGATTTCTTTGCTTTCCGATGGCATCGCGGAAAAACCCAGGTGCGTATCGTGATCTACTGCAAGACATACACAAGACGATGAATATGACGGGATTAAAAAGCTAGATAAAGAGGTATCACTAAGAATTCTGGAATAAAAATCGAATGGGCAAAAAAAAATTCTGGAGCGCATACTTCCATGTATTTTTTCGCGCGAAACGCAGATTCGACAAAGTGAAACGTGACGATGGATTTTTTTTACGCGCTGAACCTGAATCGGTCAACCGTTTTGCCTAAAACTCTAAGATGTTGACGTTGAAAAAAGTTGAAAATTGAAATTTTCATTTCGCTTCCTCATAAAGTTGAAAATTGAAATTTTTATATCGCTTTCTCATCAAAGTTAGAAGTTAACATTTTCATATCGCTTTCTCATAAGGTTCCCTTATTCGCGAAGCTTCCTCTATGAGGAAGCCAAAAATACAGACAATGCTTCCGCAAAAATACAGACGCGCACGCGCACGCGCACGCGCACGCGCACGCGCACACATAAAAAATATGTTGCAGTATATCGGTACAAATTTTCATACAAATCCTTCAAGCCATTTACCAGATATCGGGGACACCGATCTTGAACATCACGTATTGAGAAAAATGCATTCAAAATTCGGCCGCGTTGAAAAAATTGATAACGGGGGCGAGTTCCATTACCCATTTTTTGAAAAATGAAAAATGGACGCGAGTTCCATTTCTCATTTCTTTTTAAATGGATAATGAGGCGACATCCATTACCCATTTTTTTGAAGTGGATATGTAGGATGCCTACTTTTTAGTAAAATGGATAATGGGGCCGAGTTCCATTACCCATTTTTCAAAAAATGGATACTGAAGGATGCCCATTTTTCAGAAAAATGGATAATAGGAGCGAATTCTATTAACCATTTTTTGAAAAATGCATCATGAAGACAAGCTCGATTACCCATTTTTTGAAAAATGGATAATGGAGGCGAGCTCCATAACCCATTTTTTTTTTTAAATGGATAATGTTGTTACGTCCGAGGTAGAGCGCGGCTCGTCCTCGGGCGGAACAACTCTTTTATTTTGTTTTATTGGGTGCTTCGCTGCGTCCCGTACGGGCCCGTTTCTCACGTACCTGCAATGGGGAGAGGAGTGAAGGGGGTCCCATGCACAAATGAAACGTACGACGATATTAGGGGAAAACTCAAAGATATATATATTGCTAAAACTAAATACACAGGAAAGATTATTCTATGCCCGCCTTTCATCCATCCATACGACGTACTCACACTTACGGCTGAACAACGGCGGCTTGCCCGACGGGGGTTCTTAGTCCTTACTTCTAACACTAGCTTAGATTTTCCCGAACACGGGTCGTAACACTTTATGGTCCCTAAATATAGTCTCTTGATGTTGGAAAAAAATAGTAACTTGCAAACGATAATTTAACAATAATATGGATATAGAATAGTGAATATAGAACAATGAATATAATATAGAATTGGACACAATTCGCTCTTTTAAAGCCGCTACGAAAACACACTCGGAACTTCTGCCGCGATCTCTCTGCACTCTGACTTTGAGGCTAAACCGGGTGAGTCGTTTACGAGATTTACAGATCTGCGCGAGCTACGAGTTGCGGAGATCTTCCGGACCGATCTATCTTTGATCGCCGTTGTGCGGAGACTAATCTCTCTACGCCGCTCAGGGATCCTCGCGGATCCGTGACCGGTCGCAGCGAAGCTCAGCCTCTGCAATTCAGCAACTCCGGGGTGTGAATTTCTCGGCACGTACAGCGATTCAGAAATCGCTGCGCGTGTCGCGAACTTCGGACCCGTTGGTTAGCAAAACTCGAGCTCGGCCGCGACACTTAATATTATAATGAAAAATATATTTATCGGGTTATGCTGAGGGTGCAACGCGTGAGCACACCCGAAGTGTGAAATCACACCGCGGATGAGCTCAGCGGCGCAACCCGACACTCGGCGCATCACGTCTCGATCCCGAGACATTCACGAAAAATGGCACGAAATCGGGACGTAACACCCCTCCCCCCTTACTTTTGTCGACGTCCCCGTCGGCGCTATATCTAAGTTTGCTTATAACTAATTATTATACTCACTCACTCGTGCATTCGCCATCGCCTTAAACATCACACGCACAAGCACTTTTTTTTTTTTTTTTTTTTTTCTTTTCTCTTTTTTTTAGTCACTTCCACTATATACTCGCCGGGTAGGCTGACCTCGGCCGGTGGTTCGGCGTATGTGCCGAAGATACGGCGAGACGCCGCATGGGACCCCGCCGATATTCTCCGCGACGCTCGCCGCCCTTTCCACGTTGTCTTCAGTCCCGGCGGGAAGGCGTCGACCCCCGAATGACGGCCCAGAGACCGCGATTATTTCGCCGTCTTCGCTTGTGTCCTCATCGGCGGCTTCCTCCGATGATGCGTCGAGCCCGTCACCATTGCCGCGAGTACCGCCGGCAATGGCCTGTGCCGCCCTCCGCACGTCGTCCTCAATACCGGCGGGAAGACGTCGGCCCCGGAATGACGGCCCAGCGACCGCGATCATTTCGCCGTCCTCGCTTGTGTCCTCGCCGGCGGCTCCCTCCGACGATGTCCCGAGCCCAGCACCAGTGTCGGAAATACTGCCGACAGTGGCCTGTGACTCGGTTTCCCCGTCAGTTTCCTCATTTCCTTCGTCACCACCGACGTCGCTTATCTCTTGCGATGCCCGGTCGTCGCACTCCTCACCCGTTGAGTCGAGCCCCGTGCCAGCGTCGGGTATGCCGCCGGCAGTGGTCCGTGACTCGACCTCACCACCCATTGATGTGGCATGATAAGGGTCGAGTTCAGCTAGTATGTCGTCTCCATTTACGGGCTCCTTAGCCGCCGGCAAACAGGATGTCGATGCCTCATTGACCTCGAGGACCAGCAGATCCCTGTTGAGTTGCGGGAGCGCGACCAGAGGCTCCGTCATCAGGCCATCGTCTAGTGTCCACCCGTCCATCAAATTCTCGACGGTACCCGGGTCTTCCCATTTTACGAAGCTAAGTGGCGCTCCCGGGACAAGGCACAGTTTTTTTGTTTGCGTGCTCGCATTGCACGTCATCCTGCATGTTTGAGAGCCCACCGTGGCCATGGACGGCTTTGCGGTCGGTCCACGGCCTCCGGTGTTTGTTTTCGGCGCACACTTCCTCCCCACGACGAAATCCGCCACCGAAGATTTGCCGCTCGGCCCCGCGCGCACAGCCGATGCGGGATTGACTTGTCGAGCCGGTGCCGTCGCCGCGCTTGAAGAACCCCCCGCGCCAGGGGCCCGCATGGGCACCCGGCCGGTTACAACATCCCCGAGGAGCTTCTGGTACTGGACCAGACACGCTCCGATATGTCCAGAGTAGTTGCGCCCGAGGAGCTCTGCACTGCACAACTTGCACCGTAGGATGTCATATTTCCGTGCGGAAGGCGGAATCGACCGCTGAGCACACGCACCAATGTCTGGGCACTGTCGACTCCCCCGCCTGCACACAACACATCGCCCGTTGTACGTGTATTCTATAATACCCCGGTGGAGTCCTTCCATGTCCGACATGGCTAACGCCGCTACACAAAATAACAATATATAAATGTAGATATGTATATTATTCCGCTGGAGCGTTTGGTATAACTCGCGATCACCAGCGTTCGGCACACGAAGTCTACACGGCTAGTCTATTTCAAATTCGCGATAGAGTTCACTCCTTTTTTTTTATAAGTGCTAACTGCTGTCTGAACTATTTCACTGTCACTCGTGATCGATGTTCGTCGGAACCTCCTTTCGCGTTGTAGCTTTGACGAGAGCTCGGGAACTAATGAAATCATCGAACCGTCCCGCCGCGTACTTTGAGGGTGTCGATGCCTAATCGCTTACCGCGTCGTGGCGGGGAAGGGAACGGTCCGGGATGTTTAGACTGCGAGTCCCGCGCTCGAGCGGCAACGGTAACTCTACCCTTGCGGCCGTGCTGCTGATTCCGCCGGCTCTTATCTCCTGCTCGCTCGTAGCCGTCGGCTCCAGGGCTCGATGTCGCGTTATTTTCCTGCACAGGCCCATAGCTCCGAGGATTATTTTTCCTCGGCAACAATATAGCACTGTGCTGGCCACTATTAATGCTTGAATCATAAACCCGCAAAAGAACAGGGTGTGCTGTTGTCGTCTCTCTCTTCGGTGTTCGCCTATTGACTGAATCCTTTCTTCGATGTCATAAAGCGACTCGCCGTCTTCCAGGGTCTTCCAGTCACGTAGAATGCTTCGGTTTATTATTGTTTTTTCTTTGGGTAATAACGAGTCGATTATGGTTTCGGTATTCTCTTCCAGCACAGGGGCGACTATTGTTATATTCAAATAAATTCCCGGTCGATAGTAATATTCTTCTCGGCCTTTATAAGTGCGTATTCCCGTTAGAGTTGTGCCGCGCGTCCTCCCGATGCAGTTTGGGTTGATGTACAAAATTCCTGCTCCGTTGAGATGCACGTGAGCCTCGGGTTGATCGGGACACAATATATGTATTGTCTCCTTTCGTATGAACGAAAACAGCCATCCGCCCTGGGTCGGCAAATGACCCCAAAATGGGCTGTGCTCGGGGCGGAGGCGCACGTTGCACCGTCGTAAAGCCTCGGCGGTTGGTGACGTCAGCATCCGTATCTCACACTCTTCTGAAGTTGCCACCTCGTTCACTGGGATTTCCATATCGCATATGTGCCTGTTGTCGATTTTCTTGCACGCGCCCACATACATACTGTCCGCGAGGAAGTACGCGCGATGATCCGCGGAAACAGCTATATACGGTGTGGCCGGGGTCACATGTGCCGATCCCGTTCCGTTGTTGATATTCTGCGCGACGGGCCACGAGTGCATCCTGTACAGATGATATGCCGTATGATCCAACAGCGGTACATGTATTAATATCATGGTTCGTCGTCCATGATACACTAAATCCGTTCGGGTGATTTCGGCTAATGCCTCTGCTCGGAGATGTTTCGCAGGGATGGGGAACTCGTACGGTCCCGCCGCCTGCTGCACCTCCCCGCGACGAAGGCCAGCTGTTCCGTGGTAAGAATTGAAGGGTCGAGACGCCCGCTGCGAGCGGCAGCGATCGCCCGTATATACTTCTCGCATATTCGTGTATAACGCTCGACCTTTCGTTCCACCTGAAACGAGTAATTTATCAGTGATTGGTTATATTTTGCTGTAATTGCATCGAGGTCGAAACGGCGCATTTCTCCCTCGATTTCTTCCATGGCGTTTTGTATGGCCGAAATTCTGCTGGACGCCTCTAAATGTTCCTTATGGAGGTCCTGCAGCCTTGAACGGGTTATATGCATCTGTCGGCCGATCAAGTGTGTGATATTTGCCTGGTCCATGAACAGCTGATCTATTTCTTTGTTCATGGCCTCCGCATCGTCCCCGTCTAGAGTGCCGAATAATGAATTGCTGAGCGTGCCGATTATTCCAAACGGTGCCGCGCGTTTGGTCAGGGTGCGTGGTAATTGCTCTTGGGGTTCTTGTTCTAATGTCGAGTCCTCCGAAATTTTTCGGAGATCCGTTGTTTTTTTACGCGCTTGGGAAAATAACTCCCGAAGAGTATTAATCTGCAATAGTTCGAGGCAGGTTGTCGACGGCGCTATTCTTTGGCAGACCGCGGTTTCCTCAATGTAAGGCTGCTCAGGTGGGAAATCCCGAAGGAACCGGCCCACATCCACGAAAACGGTGACCCGCCAATCGGCGTGTTGGAGACGGAGGGACGATGTTCGCTCGTAATAGATTCCCGAGGTGCCGTTCATCGTTGTGACGTAGTACGATGGGTCGGCCGTCGTCGCCTTCTCGCTGCACCACAGCATCACGAGCAACAGATAGCGAAGTCGCATCGTGTCCGCTGTTATTTTTCCTGCAAATAACCACCGGTCACTTCACTTTTTCACTGACATTCATCCTTTCCCTCATTCTTCCCTGACAAGCCCATTACAATATCATGCCGCTGATGAACAATGGTATATTCGTACTTCCTCACATACCCGCACACGTACGCACATGCGTATACCTATGCATATATACCGACACACGCTCATGAGCACCCGTTTTTTCCTGTTGGATTTTACATATATATACAGTGAGGACCAGGTGAAACTAGACGGCCGAAAAACCGTGGGGAGGGGATATCTGAAATATCATTGGCTACGGCCTTCGCTCGGCAGTGCGTCTCAACTCGGCGGCGATCGGGTCCCCATGCGGGCCCCATTCATTTCCTTGTTCTGTTTCGTTTCGAATGTTTTAAATTCTGTATCAATGTCCAACATGATTTCAATACGATTCCGTCTGGTTGGCCGGTAATATTTGCGATATTTTTTTAACGTATAAACGTTTATCCCGAGTCTATCGTATCAACCAGAGCCTCAAGCGTACCTCACAGTCTCGAAGACACCCTGATTTCCACGTTTCAAGACCATTGCAAGCAAGGCGCAGGTGGGTATAAGATAAAGCGATTTTTGTTTTGCCCGTCGAATTTATTACCTTACCGATTTTTGTCCGTAATCAACCCCGGACCCGAAAAGCCTTAATAAAAAAATTTCTCTCGTTTCTTGTCGATACGATCATTTTTTTATCGGCTCATCAGATGGACTGGAGTTGCAATCGTATTGGATATTGATAGAGAATGTAAAACATTCGAAACAAAGAAAAAAAGTCATAAGCGAAAGATTCGAACCGCGCGCGAGCTCGCGTGTTGTTATTGGCCAAATGCCGGTCGCCACGCAACTCCGAGCAGTAATAGGATTTTCGTTCATGTTTTTCAAAAACGTGATCGATATAACGGAGGCATATTCCGCTAGTGACCATGGCTCATTTTAATAGTTGAAACCGCTCTTTTAATATTCAGATGATTGAACCTGCTGCGCTAGTCTGTCAATGTCAAAAATGTCGCTATACGATATAGCGCATTTGAAATGCACCTGGATCTCGTCTACGCGAAAAGTTTTCGACACAAGAAAAGTTTGGCTTCGACGGAAGTAGGGAAGAATAACTCGACGAAAAATTTCGATCCAATCGGTTGGGCCATTTTTATGTAACCCCAAACAAAGTCAATTTGTCTTCTTGGGTGTACAACTTCCTACGGGATGATCCAATTGAGACAAATCAGCAGTGTTTGTTGCACGCCGCGAGCTCCTGTTTCGATTGGCATGGGCCATGGTGCAAAATTTATTTTGCTGATTTTCGGACGCTCTCACGTCATCCCCTCGCAAAGAGGCAATTACTGACTGATCTGGATGGAACCAACGGCATTCGATGGGCCATAAAATTTACTCGAATGTGCTTCTTCGGTTTTTCGAAATCCTTTGAAATTTTGCCAAAATTTACTTTTTATGCAATTCGATTATCCATATCGATGAGTCTTGCACGTATGGAAAAAATGGCACGAGACCTTTTAGCGCAAAATGATGAAACAAATATAGGAAAAATTTATCAAAACCAAAATTACTATGTTTTTTTTCTTAAACGTTACCAATAAATGCTATCGGAAATTTTATTTTGTCGTTCTGAAATAATTTAACCGGTATCTTGTGCATCGTTTGGAGGAAGAAATGTCCTATGGCATTCCTGACTATCAGCAACCCTTTCGTCGATACAAGCGTCGAGGGGGTGGCTGTGCAACTCCCAGGCACATTACTTTGAAAGTCTTGCTCCGACGGCAAAGATGAAGGAAACTTTTTTACCTGGAAAAATCTATGGAATCGAACCATACCAGTAAAATTCTTATTTTTTGTTCCTTGCTTTTTTTAAACAAATAAACAATAGTTATTTCGAACACCGGTTAGTTTTTTGCGCCGAGATCCATGTCTCTGATTAAATGGCATAGTTTTAAGAAGAAAAGGTCTCTTGGTGTTTTTGGCTAGGAGCAACCCTTTCGCCGTCATCCGTGCCAGAGGTTGGCTCTTGCAACTCCCACGCAGATTACTTCGAAAGTCTTGCTCCTACGGCAAAAATGAAGAGAAACTTTTTTACCCGGAAGAATGTGGGGAATCGAACCACGCAGGTGAAATTTTGAATTGTTGTTCCTTGCTTTTTTTAAAAAAATAAACAATAGTTATTTCGAACACCGGTTAGTTTTTTTCGTCGAGATCCATGTCTCTGATTAAATGGCACCGTTTTAAGAAGAAAAGGTCTCTTGGTGTTTTCGGCTAGAAATAACCCTGTTATCGTTATCCGCGCCAAGAGGGTGGCTCTTGCAACTCCCACGCAGATGACCCCGAAAGTCTTCCTCCTACGGCAAAGATGAAGAGAAACTTTTTTATCCGGAAAAATATAGGGAATCGAACCACGCAGGTGAAATTTTGAATTGTTGTTCCTTGCTTTTTTTAAACAAATAAACAATAGTTATTTCGAACACCGGTTAGTTTGTTTCGTCGCGATCCATCTCTCTGCTTTAATTGCTCCGTTTTAAGAAGAAAAGGTAATTTGGTGTTTTCGGCTAGGAGCAACACTTTCGCCGTCATCCACGCCGAGGGGGTGGCTCTTGCAACTCCCACGCAGATTACTTCGAAAGTCTTGCTCCTACGGCAAAAATGAAGAGAAACTTTTTTACCCGGAAAAATGTGTGGAATCGAACGACGCAGGTGAAATCTTCAATTGTTGCTCCTCGCTTTTTTTAAACAAATAAACAATAGTTATTTCGAACACCGGTTAGTTTTTTGCGCCGAGATCCATGTCTCTGATTAAATGGCACCGTTTTAAGAAGAAAAGGTCTCTTGGTGTTTTCGGCTACTAGCAACCCTTTCGCCGTCATCCGTGCCAGAGGTTGGCTCTTGCAACTCCCACGCAGATTACTTCGAAAGTTTTGCTCCTACGGCAATGATGAAGACACACTTTTTTACCCGGAAAAATGTGTGGAATCGAACGACGCAGGTGAAATTTTGAATTGTTGTTCCTTGCTTTTTTAAAACAAATAAACAATAGTTATTTCGAACACCGGTTAGTTTTTTGTTACGTCCCGTCGAGCTCTCGGTGAGTTCGCGCTGAGGGAAACGCAACGGCGGTCTCTCTTTCGAGTCAAGGCGTTGGCCCTTTACATCAGGGACGGAGACCTCGCCTTACACTGCCTTGTAGATGAGCGATGCGTTGAGAGGATACTTGAGACTTCTTAGCCCCTCGCACGTGGTAGAGCATGCAGAACAAATGTAGACTCGATGATTCAGTTTAGTACTCACGGAAATTATATTTTATTTTCTCGAAGCCAGATGATGTACAGGTTCTCGTAGATTACTCGACCAGACTATGTCGATGTCCGAAGACTTAGTCTCGCAGGGCTATCGTACAGAGTTTCGTCGTACAGAGCTTTGCTCGCTCTTCGGAGTCTCGTAGATTATGTAGCAGCACGGCGGTGTCGGTAGGAATAACTGATTTGAGCGTAGCGCGTACGCTTTTTATACTAGATCGCTCCTATGCTTCATATGGAGATATTTTTAAATCTATCTTTCTTGGAAAGTAGCTTCGAGGGAGTCGAATTGCGCACAATGCGATTTTCGGGTGTCATTGCGGTACCAAAGGCACCAGTATACAATTGGCACGGGGTTTAGCCCATAGAATATTAGAAAATAGGACTCCCGCGTCGATGCGACAGTTCCCCTATGTTTACTTGAGACGGCGAAGTGCCGAGGGATATATAGTTCCCGTAAGCGTGCCCAACTCTATGGAGTGTGTGGACCCGTGGCAAGAGATTGTATATATTAAAAATAGATCGTCTTCTAGGCGGTAAATTATGTCGAGATGTAACACCTCCCCCATTAAAACGAGTGTTACGGATTTGAAATGACTTAACACGAGAATAATATACGCATCATTGAAGACGTAATTTAAAACACACATTTTTTTTTAGTAAACGGCCATATTCTTGCCCTTGAGATATATATATTTTTGATTATGTTCTTGGTTATATAATTGATTATATACTTGGTTATATATTTGATTGTTCACACAAATGTTCTCTTTGAAAAAATATTAATAATAAGGCAGAAGTTTGTACTGTGTGTATCTGTGGTTGTACTACTCACGTTTGATTTGATTTTTGGCTCGTTCCTGCACTATTATTATACTATTGCACTTATAGTCCTTAAGTAGTTTTTGGCACATAACTTCTCCTTTAACTGTTGCACTTAAATGCCGAGAATTTCCTCGTCTGGAGAGTCGAGTACCATTATTAGTGGCGAAACGATTTCCTCCAGGAGTCGGTCATTAGCTGCGACCAATCTGCCCAGCCATGTCTCCATGGTCGTGTTGGTACCCTGATGCGTCGGATTGTTCTCTGATGACTGCTGGCTGGTGCTAGCGATGGGCTGCGATGTCGGCTGAGCAGAGCTGGTGCTAGCTGCCTGGTCTGCTATTTCCGTCGGGACGCCGGGCTTCTCAGGTGTCTTCGGCAGGTTGATGATGCGGCCCTCTTCTTGTGCCTGCCGTATCATCTGGGCAGACCGTGCGTTTTATCGTATGTAAACTTCAACTAATCCTCCTCGTTACTCTCCCCAAGATCTATGTGGGAGTAGCGTAGGCGGTTGGGGCGCACGATGCGGGGATCGCGCCCGATTTTTATTTTTATATTTCCATCCCTCATGATTTCTATTATTTCGTGAGGGCCGGTATAGTGGTCGCCGAATTTTCCCTGCTTCTTACCGCGCTGTAAATATACACAGTCGCCGAGGTTAAATTCGTGTGCGTTTACTTTACGATCATAATATTTTTTTGAGCGTTCTTTAGCCGCTACGAGATGGTTCCTCGCTATCTCTTGCGTGTCGTGGAGTTTAGTAGCTAGCTCGACTAAATAGCCTCCATATGTCCGGCTCGGCTCGTTGTCGGCAGGGGGGTCGTAAGACGGTTGACGAGCGAGTTTTCCAAAAACGAGCTCGAACGGCGTGTGCTTTGTCCCTTCATGCACACTTGTGTTGTAGGAGAAAGTGGCGAGCTCGAGCCACTCGTCCCACTCATCGTCCCTGTTTACATACTGCTTGAGATATTCTACCAAGGAATGGTGAGATCGTTCCAATGATCCGTTGGATTGCGGATGAAAGGCCGTGCTTCGGCATTGTTTTATTTTTAATTTCTTTGCGACATCCTTCATTAATGAGCTCAAGAAATTAGCTCCCTGATCCGTGAGAACGGTCTTGGGTGCTCCGAAAATGCATATACAATGCTTGATTAAAGCGTCGGCGATGTTCGCTGAAGTGGCCCTTGGCAGTGCCACTGCGAGAGAGTACTTGGTGAGGAGATCCTGCATAGTGAGGATGTACTCATTCCCGTTGACTGTGCGTGGCAGGGGTCCGACAATATCCATAGAAATTTTGTCGAACGCCGAATCCGGTGTGTCGGTGATAATCATCGGCTGCCGAGTTTTCACGCGTACAAGTTTCTTCAAGTGACACGGTAGATAGTGTTGGATATATTCACTAATATTATTTTTCATGTCCTCCCAGTAGTATCGCTGACGTATCCGGTTGTAGGTCTTTGTTACTCCTTTGTGACCTCCCATTGCTGAAGCGTGAGCCTCGCAAATAATTTCTTTTCGTTCCGCTGGCTCCGGGTATTTTATTATTCCCAAACAGACGATTAGTTTTGTTGCTGTGCCAGCGAATGCTTTTTTCAGTGTAGCCAGTACATACTCCCATTTCATGCTATCGATTTCCTTAGTTTTTGCTACACTGACAGAGCGCAATTCTAATCCTTTGACAATTCTTTTAAGTTCTTTCTGCATAGCGGAAAACGTGTGGTGGTCAACGAATGGCCCGTTCTTCTTCCTTATAACCATAGCAATGTGATGCTTTGAATTATGTTTGGTCACACTGATACTACCGAGACTAAGATTGCGAAACTTTGGTAGTGATCGTCGATCTGCCAACCTTTTTGATCCTTCGTCGCATGGTTCTCCGGCTTCCGAAAGGAAGTATAAATAGTTATCCTTTCTCATAAAAAGCTGCTCGTTGCTTGTTATATGCAAGCTGCTTGAAATTTCTGCCGGTTTCTCTACAACTTCATATTGCGGATAATTATTTTCGGAATCGGAGTCGGACCGATCGAATATATATTCCGCCGATTCCCCAGATATACTGAATGTTTCGTCGTCGCCGAGATTAGCGAGCATTGAATTTTCATAGAGCGCATTTCCTTGTGGCGGAATTTCATTTTCTGCTCTAGTCACGACAGGTGATTCCTGTCTGTTGGCCTTCCGTCGGACTGCTTTTGCCCTAGGCTTCTCTTGATTGGAGTTAGTTGGAGCGTTTTTATTTCCGCGGCTCCTAAGTCGTGATGCTATTGGTGCATCATCTGTAATCAGCGTGTGGCATGCTGGTTCCTGTGATTCCTCATCAGGCCGCTTATTACTAGCGGGTTTAGTGGATTGCTTAGCAGGTGCCTTTGAAGCAGATGCTTGAGCCCGTTTCCGTAGTCGCGTGGCTAACGGTTCGTCATCCTCGTCGGGCTCCCCTGTGTCTGCGACCGTCCTCGCACGCTTCTTTATAGGATACACGTGCTGCGGCCGAGACTCCGGCTCGTCTCCACTTGAGACGCCCTCACAAGGGTTGCGTGACAGTGCGTCGGCGTTTACATTCATTTTTCCAGCCTTGTGGACGACTTCGTAATCATATTCTTCGAGACGTAGGCGCCAGCGCGTTAGGCGTGACATCGGATCCTTCGACGTATGTATCCAAACTAGAGGCTTGTGGTCAGTTACTAATTTGAATTTGCAACACGGATTTTTACATCCCGGTTGGCCTACGCCCTGGCCCCTCTGTTTCCGTTGCCGCGAGAGCCATTGGGCGCCAGTCAATTTTTAATTCAACGGCGGAATTGACAAACCGCGAAACGTAACCGTAATCGTATTACGAAATTCAATAAACAACGAAATTGCGGCCTCGGAATCAGAGAGGCTGGTGTACGGTATACCCGATTCGCTCAGGGTGTCGGTCGTGGAGAGAGGGTGTGGACGGCGTTCCTAGCCCTCGAGGGGGTCGTAGAAAAATCACAACTCCCAAACAAAATGTAATCGTGGCACATGGTTCAGCCTTTATTTCTCCATTTTTTTCCATTAACTGGGATACAGACAGTAAGAGAGCCAAACACCGGCGCTCGATAGCTCACGATGGCGACCGAGCCTCGGATGTATCGGTAACAACCGAGCTCGCGGAAATCGATGATGACAGAACTCGGGGAAATCGATAACGACCGAACTCGGGAATTCGATAGCGGCCGAGCTCGGGAAGTCGATAGCGGCAGAATTCGGGAAATCGATAGCGGCAGAACTCGGGAAATCGATAGCGGCAGGACTCGGGAAATCGATAGCGGCAGAACTCGGGAAATCGATAGCGGCAGGACTCGGGAAATCGATAGCGGCAGACGCTAAGGTAGCTGGAAGATAGGCCATAACCGTAGCATGGGCTTGGTAACACTAGGCCTATTAGCCGCAGATAGCCCAAGGGTGGGGAGGTCGTTAGCAAGAGAGCGAGAGATAGCTGCCCGTTCGGGCCGGGGGCCCGTCGGGATCTGACGAACTCTGGCGAGCTCGCGAGATCGCGACTTAACGTTACCCCCCACCATGCGCGGGTCGCACTTGGGGGCAACGCGACATGGCGGCTACCTAGCGATACCTTGAATCAAGGATGAAACGAACTGACGTGCCCGGGATGAATTTTCTTTTAATATTCCTTTAGTCCCGATGATCGGTTTGCGAACTTTAACGTTTGCGGTAGTTGTCTCGGGAATGCACTCTCTAGAGACTATAGGGTCGAAAAGAACGGAAGTAAGGTTGGACAAAACGAACAGAACGGGAAGATAGCTTGCGATCTGGCCATCCGTGGAGTTGGGTGATCGCTGACTCAACCTCCGCCGGCCTTCCAACGGAAACGTAAACGGGACCAGTTCGCCCTATAGTCTCGACCAATCGAGCGTCGAGGATTCCACTCGAACTTAGGTGCTAGCCCAGAGACTCACCGTAAGGCTTCCGACAGGTATACCGGGTGGCGCGTTATCTCGGCCCTGAACCACGGTATCTGCCACCCTCATCGCAACATAAAGCACTAATTCGAGCAAAAAAAAGGAATATAACGTAACGGTAACCACAACGATAACTAATTCGGGAAGACCATGTCATCCTATTGGTAAAATTGATCCGAGAACTCCAAAGGTAAATAATTTTATGCTGATAGCCGCGTCATCGAGAGTCCTTGTGAATTTGATAGTCTAAAAATGGTCGGAACGACCCTGGGACGGGATACTCAAAAAAATCACGTCACAAATTGTTTACCGTAGAGGTACGGTCGGAACTGCGAGATCGAATGTAATATTGCCACAGCCTCCTTTTCGTATGTACTATACTTTTGCTCGGTGTCGTTTAGTACACGCGAGGTGTATGCTATAGGGCGATCCTTACCCAGAGGTCCTTGACTCAATATTCCTCCGACTGCTGTACCAGATGCGTCCGTTGTCACTATGAACGGTTGGGTAAAGTCGGGGTATTGCAGTACTGGCTCCTCGCATAGCTTGTCCCGTAGCGTCTCGAAGGCGGCCTGCTGCTGTTCTTGCCACTTGAATGCGGCATCCTTTTTTAAGAGGATCGTCAGCGGCCTAGCTATTTGAGAGAAGTTATCTATAAAACGTCTGTAGTAGCCGGCGAGTCCCAGAAATTGACGTATATTTTTCGCATTCCTTGGACGCGGAAAATTTTTCACTGCCGATAGTTTTGCTGGATCGGGTTTAACTCCGTCCTTTCCTATAATGTGCCCGAGGTAGGCAACTTCTCGGCGCCAAAATTCGCACTTGTCAGGCTGGAGCTTAAGTTGTGCTCCTCTCAATCGCTTCATTAGTCTTTCCAGTTTTAATTCGTGTTCTTCCAGGGTGGAAGCGTAAATCACGATATCGTCCAGATAAACGAATGCATCGGAGCCCTGGACTCCCATAAGTACCTGGTTCATAAGTCGTTGGAAAGTAGCTGGAGCGTTTTTTAATCCGAACGGCATCCGAACAAATTCGTAGTGGCCGTACGGTGTGGAGAAGGCAGTCTTGTGCCTGTCCTCCGGATGCATCTCGATCTGGTGAAAACCAGATGCGAGGTCAAAAGTCGAGAAATAGACTGCTCCTCCCAGTTGGTCTCGTATCTCGTTTATAAGTGGTAGTTGATATGCGTCACTTATAGTTTTTTCGTTAAGGGCGCGGTAGTCAAGTACCATTCGCCACCGCTTGTTGCCTTTGGAGTCGGCCTTTTTGGGGACGATCCATACGGGCGAGTTATATGGAGATGTCGACGGTTGTATTATTCCACCGTCTAGAAGATCGTTGACTTGACGATTTATCTCCTCCTTTAGAGTTGGAGGGTATCTGTATTGCCGAAAATTAATCGGGACCTCGTCGGTCGTAATTATGCGATGCTTTAGAACATTTGTAGATTTTAGTTTTTCGCTAGGTAGATAGTACCTGTCTTGAAATTCTTCAAGGTGCATTTGTATACTCTCTTTTTCTTCTGGATTCAGATGATCCAGGCGTAGTAGGCTTTTGATTTGCGATACTCGATCATTTTGCTGTACGACGTATGCCGTTTTTGCGTTGCCTTTATTTATTTCTTCCACGTTGTGGGTTTCATTTTGTGCTTCATTTGAGCTTGTGTTATCCGGAATCGCATATAATTCCGAATCTTTGAATGATTCATATGTGGGCCCTTCGTGATCTTCGCACGGTATTTTGGCCTTGTCCTTTTCTTGAGGCGCTTGTGGCTCCTTGGCTTCAAGCAATAGCTGGTTGGACCCTGCTGCTGCGTAAAGTAGAGCTGGCGTGGCCCCTGGTTTGTTTACAGTAACATCTGTTTCGGTTGTAGAAGCATCGTTTTTATTTGTATATTCCTCGTAGGGTTCAATGTTTAATACCGGTACGGCGACTTCGATTTCTTCGTCCGTTGTATTAATTAAATATAGATGAGCCTTGCCATCGTTGTTTGTGACGAGGGCTTCGCCAAGGAAGACTCCCTCTGATATGAATTGTCGGGGTACGTAGCCAACCTTTACTTCTGGGTTAGCGACCCGAACGTAGAAATGCCCTTTTGTTCGCGCTGGAACTATAATTGTTTCGAGCTTCATAAAGGGGATGGAATTAATACCCCATCTCAGGCATCGATCAGAATATGACACGTCAGCGTGGTAAATACGGAAGAACTCTGAGCCGATGAGTCCATCGTCCTCGATAGGGAAATCATCCTTTACCAGATGGAAAGTGACTTCGGAATCGTGTATGTGTATCTCCGTTCTCCCCAGTGTACTGACGTAGTCTTTCGTTATACCACTGATTTGAACAATATCTGATTTATCCACTTGCACGTGAGGCGCTACGTGTTTACTTTTAATTAAATTCAGAGAAGATCCTGTGTCAATCATTAGCAATGTTGGTTCCAAAAAGTCTTTTGAGTCCACCTTCACGACTGGTACATTACTTCCGCGGTTTAGTAGCGCTGTAGCTACCCTTGTCGCTTGGTTAGTACCTTCTTCAGATCGTGGGTGTTTTACAGAGCGTTGTTGCGAATTCTCTCGTGGTTCACTTACTTGATTATTTGACGAAGTATTTCCGCGAGTTTTCTGGTTGGACCAGTACTCCAGTTTGCGACACTCGTTGATGCTGTGTCCAATATTTTTGCAAAAACGGCATGTTATTCTTTGTCTCGAATTTGAATTGTAAGCGAAACCGTCATTTCGTTCTGTACCTCTGGAGTCCTGATAACGACGATAATTATTATTTTGCTGTCTTTGAAAACTGTTACGGTCTGAGCGTGAATCGCGGTTGCCACCCCTTTCCGGTGATTGCAAACTTCGCGAATTAGATCGACAATTTTCGCTGTTGTGCCCATCTTTACCACAGCTTGAGCACTGTTTGCTTTCTTGGATGTGGTGAATTTTGTCTCTGCGGGTTGAGAGTTGATTGTAGTTATTAAATTTTGAAAACCGTGAGTTTCGTAATACACTTTTCGCTTGCTCCTTCCTTTCAATATCTATTGCTTCTTTCATTGTTTCGCTGAATAATCTATCTCTGGTTATTTTGTTTTCAATCTCTGGTTTGAGTCCTCTGTTAAAGCATTCGACCAGATCGACATCGAGGCTTTGTTTGAAGGCGTCATCCACTACGCCGTCGTGGCTTTGTTTATAAGCATCGCTTATTCTATTCCCGATGTCTTTTACCCGGTTAGAATAGGTGAGAACTGCTTCGTCATCGTGCTGGAATATTCTTCCCAATTCTCCCTACAGCTGGTATACAGACTTTGCGGGTAGATAGAGTGTTTTCAGGAAGTCCATAAATGCTGAGACAGTGTTTAGCGTTACTCCGTGCACTGCTCGGCGTGCTTCTCCCCTTAGCTTGTTCCTTAGTATGAGTGCGAGGTTCGCCTGTGCCTCTTGGGGCAACATCTGCTGAGCCTCCTCGCATCCCTCAATAAAGTGTGACAACGGAATGTTGCGTCCGTCGAATATGGGTACTGCTTCGAGTGCGTACTTGACGGAGACTGGGGGTACAGCCATATTAACAGCTATGTTGTCGATACCTACTTGCAATGCTTGTATTTCCTGTAACGCTTGTTGACCAAGATTTACTTGATTGTTCAGATTGTTCGGATCGTTTAGATTATTCGGATCATTCAGATCGTTCGAAATTGAATTATCTAGATCCAGCAATGGTCGAACTTCTGCCTGTTCTTGATTTGAGTTATCCCCGTTACTTGCACCTGCTGCGTTACCTGTACTAGTACTATCTCGAGCTACGTGAGCAGTGCTCATGCGTGGATTACTAGATGGGTCAGGTGTCTCTTCTCCGGTGCCTTTCAGTGGCGTTCTATCAAGCGTCATGCTTCATTTCTTATGGCAGTGAGGGCGTTCAAATCCCACTTCTGACACCAAATTTTTATTGTGTTACGTCCCGTCGAGCTCTCGGTGAGTTCGCGCTGAGGGAAACGCAACGGCGGTCTCTCTTTCGAGTCAAGGCGTTGGCCCTTTACATCAGGGACGGAGACCTCGCCTTACACTGCCTTGTAGATGAGCGATGCGTTGAGAGGATACTTGAGACTTCTTAGCCCCTCGCACGTGGTAGAGCATGCAGAACAAATGTAGACTCGATGATTCAGTTTAGTACTCACGGAAATTATATTTTATTTTCTCGAAGCCAGATGATGTACAGGTTCTCGTAGATTACTCGACCAGACTATGTCGATGTCCGAAGACTTAGCCTCGCAGGGCTATCGTACAGAGTTTCGTCGTACAGAGCTTTGCTCGCTCTTCGGAGTCTCGTAGATTATGTAGCAGCACGGCGGTGTCGGTAGGAATAACTGATTTGAGCGTAGCGCGTACGCTTTTTATACTAGATCGCTCCTATGCTTCATATGGAGATATTTTTAAATCTATCTTTCTTGGAAACTAGCTTCGAGGGAGTCGAATTGCGCACAATGCGATTTTCGGGTGTCATTGCGGTACCAAAGGCACCAGTATACAATTGGCACGGGGTTTAGCCCATAGAATATTAGAAAATAGGACTCCCGCGTCGATGCGACAGTTCCCCTATGTTTACTTGAGACGGCGAAGTGCCGAGGGATATATAGTTCCCGTAAGCGTGCCCAACTCTATGGAGTGTGTGGACCCATGGCAACAGATTGTATATATTAAAAATAGATTGTCTTCTAGGCGGTAAATTATGTCGAGATGTAACATTTTTGCGCCGAGATAAAGGTCTCTGATTAAATGGCACCGTTTTAAGAAGAAAAGGTCTTTTGGTGTTTTTAGCTAGGAATAACCCTTTCGTTGTTATCCGCGCTGAGAGCGTGGTGCATTTAAAGCAGAGAGATGAATCTCGACGCAAAGAACTAATTGGTGTTCGAAATAATAATTATTCATTTGTTTAAAAAAGCAAGGAACAAAAAATAATAATTTTACTGGTATGGGTTGACATACATTTTTCTGGGTAAAAAAGTTTCTCTTCATCTTTGCCGTAGGAGCAAGACTTTCGAAGTAATCTGCGTGGGAGCTGCAAGAGCCATCCTCTCGGCGCGGATAACGATGACAGGGTTGTTTCTAGCCGAAAACACCAAGAGACCTTTTCTTCTTAAAACGGTGCCATTTAATCAGACACATGGATCTCGACGAAAAAAACTAACCGGTGTTTGAAATAACTATTGTTTATTTGTTTAAAAAAAGCAAGGAACAACAATTCAAAATTTCACCTGCGTGGTTCGATTCCACACATTCTTCCGGGTAAAAAAGTTTCTCTTCATCTTTGCCGTAGGAGGAAGACTTTCGAAGTAATCTACGTGGGAGTTGCAAGAGCCACCCCCTCGGCGTGGATGACGGCGAAAGTGTTGCTCCTAGCCGAAAACACCAAAATACCTTTTCTTCTTAAAACGGTGCAATTAAAGCAGAGAGATGGATCGCGACGAAAAAAACTAACCGGTGTTCGAAATAACTATTGTTTATTTGTTTAAAAAAAGCAAGGAACAACAATTCAAAAAGTCACCTGCGTGGTTCGATTCCCTATATTTTTCCGGATAAAAAAGTTTCTCTTTATCTTTGCCGTAGGAGGAAGACTTTCGGAGTAATCTGCGTGGGAGTTGCAAGAGCCACCCTCTTGGCGCGGATAACGATAACAGGGTTGTTTCTAGCCGAAAACACCAAGAGACCTTTTCTTCTTAAAACGGTGCCATTTAATCAGAGACATGGATCTCGACGAAAAAAACTAACCGGTGTTCGAAATAACTATTGTTTATTTGTTTAAAAAAAGCAAGGAACAACAATTCAAAATTTCACCTGCGTGGTTCGATTCCCCACATTCTTCCGGGTAAAAAAGTTTCTCTTCATCTTTGCCGTAGGAGGAAGACTTTCGAAGTAATCTGCGTGGGAGTTGCAAGAGCCACCCCCTCGGCGTGGATGACGGCGAAAGTGTTGCTCCTAGCCGAAAACACCAAAATACCTTTTCTTCTTAAAACGGTGCAATTAAAGCAGAGAGATGGATCGCGACGATAAAAACTAACCGGTGTTCGAAATAACTATTGTTTATTTGTTTAAAAAAAGCAAGGAACAACAATTCAAAATTTCACCTGTGCGGTTCGATTCCCTACATTTTTCCGGGCAAAAAAGTTTCTCTTCATCTTTGTCGTAGGAGCAAGACTTTCGAAGTAATCTGCGTGGGAGTTGTAAGAGCCATCTTCTCGGCGCGGATAACCGCAAAAGAGTTGCTCCTAGCCGAAAATACCAAGAGACCTTTTCTTCTTAAAGCGGTGCCGTTAAATCAAAGACATGAATCTCGACGCAAAAAACTAACCGGTGTTCGAAATAACTATTGTTTATCTGTTTAAAAAAAGCAAGGAAGGAATGAAAGGAATGAAAAATCTATTTCACCGGTGTGGTTCGATTCCATACATTTTTCCTACTACGTTTTTACTAAGTTCCTCTTCATCTTTGTGGCAGGAGTAAGACTTCCGAAGTAATCTACGTAAGACATGCAAAGCCAACCTCTCTCCGCGTGCATCGACGAAAGGGTTGCTTCTATCCAACAGTATCAGAAGATATTTCTTCCTCTAAATGATTCAGAGGCTACGGAAAAAATAATATCTGAATAAAAAAATAAACCTTACATTTCATTTTTATTTTTGTTAATGTTTTATAAATAAATAAAAAATTATAATGATATCGTACTATTTTTCCAACTTTTTTGTATCATCTTGAGTTGAAAAAAATCTTGTGCCACTTTTCGTACTGGCTAACCTTTCATCGATGTCCGTAATCGAATTGCATAACAACCCGGTTTGTGTGTGTACCGACGTAGGAGTCGAACTTGCCCAAAAGTACAATTCTTAAGAAGAAAAAATAATTGCAGACCGAAAAAATACAATTCTAATATCATTTTTTTGTTAATGTTTAATAAATAAAAAATTATAATCGCTTATTTTGTTACTTTTCTCCCTACATTTCTTGCATCATTTCGATTCCAAAATGTCATCGATATTTTCATCAGTTTTCATCGATGTAGGTTATCGAGTTGCATAACAATTTATTTGTATCAATATTTCGATACAATTTTTTTTGTACCCGATATAAAAATTTCGTGGCATTGGCCAAAACACATTGGTGCGCCCGTAGATCGCTGATCGAAACAATACGGCTTTAGGTTGCGCTCGAGTGTGGTCGAGTACCTGCCGAAAAGGGATCCTTCGGACCCCCCACTCATTGATCAACGGCACGGCTGGATCGTTTGCCTGCGTTAACTGGCAAGCGAAGCCGATGAGAACCTTCACTTCACGCGCATGCGCTCTTTTGGCCGTCTAGTTTCACCTGGTCCTCACTGTATGTATCAACGCTAAGCACCGACGTAGGAATCGTCGAGCGACGTAACGTTACCGAGGGTATTATACTCGGAGCATGTGTGACGTCGCCTCAAGGCCACAGCTGTGTAGTAAGCCTAGTAAACACAACGGCGGAATACGTCCGCGTCGAACGACCCGCCGTGACACTCGAGCCGCTGGCCTCAGCAGAGGAACTGCCCAGCGCGGTCGCCACCACGACTCGCGGAATCTGCACCACCAGCACGGGGGCGAGTAGCACGCGACTCGAGAAACTGCGAAAAGAAATAGACACCTCACACCTTAACCAGAAGGAAGCGAGCTCGTTAACGGAAATATGCGACGAGTTCGCGGATATATTCCATCTCGAGGGAGACCAGCTGCCCTGTACCAACATGGTGGAGCACAGCATCCCCCTCGAGCCCGGGGCACGGCCCATAAAAGTACACCCTTATCGTTTACCGGAAGCGCACAAAAGGGAGGTACAGGAACAAATGAAGAGGATGTTAAAGGACGGAATTATCCAACCTCGTCGTAGTCAATGGAATGCGCCGCTATTAGTCGTCGCCAAAAAACCTGACGCAGCAGGAAAAATAAAAATTCGCGTAGTCGTGGACTTCCGCAAACTGAACGAAGTCACCGTCGGCGACTCGTACCCGCTACCGCATGTCGCGGAAATATTAGACCAGCTAGGTCGAGCGCATTATTTTACGACGCTCGACCTTGCCTCGGGTTTTCACCAAATTCCGATGGCGGAAGGGGACAGAGAGAAAACGGCCTTCTCCACGCCCCAAGGGCATTTCGAATATACGCGTATGCCCTTCGGACTGAAAAATGCGCCGCCGACCTTCCAACGGTTGATGAGCGCCGTACTCGCAGGGCTTGAGGGCCTTAAATGCTATGTATACCTCGACAACATAGTCATATTCGGAGCCAATTTGTCAGAACATAACGAACGGCTCCGCGAGGTGTTCGGACGCTTAAGAGAAGCAAAATTGGCCCTTCAACCGGCTAAATGCCGATTCCTACGATTAGAAACGCGCTATCTCGGGCACATAATCTCCAGCGAGGGAGTACGCCCGGATCCCGCGTTAGTGACTTCTGTACGGAATTTTCCGACACCCCGAGACGCCAAGGGAGTGCAATCCTTCCTAGGGCTAGCAGGGTATTACCGTAAATTCATACGGGACTTCTCGGCGGTCGCCAAGCCCTTAACAGAATTAACAAAAAAAGATACTAAATTCGAGTGGGCGGCAAAGCACGAACAGGCCATGGAGGACCTGAAACGTCCATTAACAACCGCCCCTGTGCTCCAATATCCGGACTTCGAGAGGCCCTTCGTGGTTACCACTGACGCGTCGGACAAGGCCATCGGTGCCATACTGTCGCAGGGGCCAATAGGCGAAGATCTACCCATCTGCTACGCCAGCCGAACGTTAAAATAAGCAGAGCAGAATTACACCACAACAGAAAAAGAGCTTCTAGCAATCGTATGGGGGATCGCACAATTCCGCCCGTACGTATACGGCACCCGGTTCACCGTAGTAACCGATCATAAACCACTAACATGGCTGTTCAGTGTCAAAGACCCTGGATCGAGACTCATGCGTTGGAAAATAAAATTATCGGAGCATGAGTTCGACGTCCAGTACAAGGCTGGTAAGCAAAATACCAACGCGGATGCACTCAGCCGCATATGTGTGGTAACTCGGTCGCACGCACACAAGGAGACCGAGCAAGTACGCGACAGCGACGGCGAGACTCGCCCGCCCGAGGCAACGGTCAGCCAGGAGTACGAGTCCGCGGACGGTCAGCCCGACGCGCCGTGCGACAAGGAGTACGAACGAAACTGCTCGGACAACGATTGTCCGAGCGAGGAAGAAAAAATTAAAATACTCCACGAGCATCACGACGCACCCCTTGGGGGACATCAGGGAATCACAAGAATGCTCGCACGAATAAAACTAAGGTACAACTGGCCCGGGATGCGAAAAGACGTAGAAGAATACGTCGGCCGCTGCGACAAGTGCCAGCGCAATAAAATTCGGCCGGCAACAAAGGCGCCGTTAGTCATTACCGACACACCTACTCGAGCCTTTCAAAAATGCGCCATGGACATCGTAAGCCCACTACCCGAAACAGAAGCAAAAAACAAATATATTCTCACGTTCCAGGACTTGCTTACAAAATACAGCGTAGCCATACCGCTGGAAAACCAGCAAGCAAACGAGGTTGCGAAAGCGTTCGCAAAAGAAATAATATGTCGGTACAGGACACCAGAAACCATCCTTACCGACCAGGGCACGAATTTTCTGAGCGCAATCTTTAAGGGGGTATGCAAATTACTACGTATAGAAAAATTACAAACAACAGCATACCACCCCGAGTCGAATGGGGCCCTCGAACGCTCGCACAGGACGCTCGCCGAATACCTTAAGGGGTATATCGACGAAGATCAAGGAAATTGGGACGAATGGCTACCCTACGCCATGTTTACGTATAACACGACGCCCCATACGGCAACTGGATTTACGCCGCACTGCTTGATCTATGGCGACAACGCAGAACTACCAACGGCCCTTAAAAGGGAACCCAGGCCCATGTACGCGTACGACTTACGTTCAAGAGCTACGGGAACGTCTACGCGCGGCCTGGTCTACAGCGCACGACAACCTTAAAGCAGGAAAAGAAAAGGCCAAGGGAAAAGGCCAAGGGTACGACCGGAAGGCAAAGGAAATAAAATTCAATGTCGGAGACCGTGTATTATTACACGACGAAACCGTGCGTCGGGGACGCTCAGCAAAATTAACCCCGAAGTGGATCGGACCGTATCCCATCGAGGAGGTACACCCGCCGTGCAATTACACCCTCCGCCAAGGACGACGGACGGTAAAAGTGCATGTAGACCGTCTAAGAAACTACGTGGACAAATAAAAAAAAAACACAAAAAAAAAACCCACGGGACGGTCACCGGATTTCGACAAGGCTTCGCAATAGGAAAGAATGAAAAAAGATAAATAAATGAATAAAATTCCAGGTTACTGATGGTAAGCGCGCAGGCCGCGGCCCATCTCCCGGACCATACACCATTCAACCATTCGAGAACGCCCCTGGGCTATACTTCGAAAAGGTCGGAACACTATATCCATACACCGACGTCTGGACACTGGCCATACGCATGAATCTAAAAAACATGGCCTTTATGGAGCTACGGATAAAAGCCCAGCTCGACGAGGTTCGGACGAAGTGTGGAAAATTCGGAAGCCCGAACAGACATTGCACCGAGATGCTGGAAGACCTCGGACGACTCTCGGACAAAAATAGAGGAAAATGTGGGGGTCGTGCAGGATCTCATCGGAGTAAAACCAAGCCGCAAACGCCGAGGATTAATTAACGGACTCGGAACGGTGCTAAAAGCCATAACCGGCAACATGGACGCCGACGATGGGGAACGGCTCGAAGCAGAAATCGCGACCATCCAAGATACCCAGGATACGCTAAAAGAAGGCATAAAAAAACAGCTGCAGGTCGTAGAAACAACGATCGAAATGTTCAACGAAACCTCGCAAGCTTCACAAAGAAATCTACAAAAATTGTTCACCATGGTGCACACCGTAGATGGATATTTCCAAAACCGAACCGACGCACTACGCGACAGACAATACTTCGACGAAAGCCTGACGCTAATCGAAGCCTCTGTCGAAGCATACCTGCGAGAGGTGGATAAAATGACAGAATTATTCTCCGAGGTGGCATCCGGCACAGTGAGTGCCTCAACCGTGACACCAGCCACACTCACGAAATACCTGACGGAGGCGTTGCCCCATCTACCGAGAGGGCACAGCTTCCCGCACCCCATCGCTCGACATAACGCGGCAGCCATACTCCGCCTGGCAACGGCTTGAGCTTACCGGAAAGAGACCGTGGTAACTCTCATCCTGGAAATTCCCCTTATCGGAACGTCCGAATACAACCTAAATTACGTGTATCCCCTCCCGCGGAGGGGAAGCAACAACACATACTATACATAGATACCACGGAGGATCTCGTGGTAGTAGACCGGAAGAACCGGCAATACATCCGGATGACGGAACGTGACCTTGAAGCATGCAAGGCTGCCGACGACAAATATTACTGCAAACCGCGACACCCAGTCATGGCGATCACCGAAGACGCGCCATGCAGCATACGATTATACATCGAGGGTGCGGTAGGTCATGGACAACCGTGTCCGAAGAAAATCATACTCCTCACACATACCCTCGTGATGGGTATGCGTCAGCCAGGGCAATGGCTGTACATAGCGCCGAGCGAAGAGACGGCGAGCGTCGGTTGTCAAGGAAAGCCGACGCAGCAGGAAATATTGCACGGCGCGGGGCTAGTGACCCTCCAGGAACGATGCACGGTCACCACAGCGGCCTTCAAGCTTGAGACGGTGCGACGATGGAAGCAACGGATAAACGACACCTGCTACGTGCCGAGCTACAACCTCACCCTGCTCCCCGCCGAGGCAGAAGAAATACCGGAGACTATACGAGAAAGCCGGAAGACAACGCTCGAGCACGCAGTAACGAATCCGCAAGAATTAAACGAAGTCGGCACCCAGATAAGGAATATGCAAGCGAACCTGGACCGAACCACCACGCACGAAACAAGGAATCCCACGTCGCTATACCACGTGGCAGGACAATATTCCGTCGGTGCGGTCGCCCTCCTCGCACTTGCCGGCTATATTATCACCAATGCCCTGTGTCGAAGGGCGGGATCAGAGGCCATACGCCTGCCACGTGCCGCTTAACCTAATCTCGCAGAGAAAAAGGGAATTAACGGGAAAACACATAAAATACGCTAAAACATGTTTATTTCCCCAAAAAACAAAGAAATATATATATGCAGATATATATATATACATATACATATATATTGTGACGGGGCTTTTCTGCTCCCGTCACAAAGAGAGCCAAATTTCAGGCTCTCACACGTATCGGCACGGCACACGGCACTCTTCCTACTGGGAAGAGTCCCTTCCAGGCAAACAGACAGGGTCAACTGCGAGCGAACCGTTCCCATGATTAATTTTGAGCATTGTTTTCGTTTTCCGGTTAATTCTCTCGAGCGTACGGCGGTCACAACCGCCGCAAGGACATCTCGACGCCTCCCAGCAACATACAGCAGGCTGGAGCCTTGCTACCGATCTCGCCGCAGCCAGCCACAGTCAGCAGGCTGGAGCCTAGCAACCGACCTCGCCACAGTCACACACGGCCAGCACCTCGACACGTTGCCAGCCGTTCAGCCGCGCCGCTACCGAGGTAGCGCGCGACGTTACCGACAACGAGCCCTCCACCCTCCGAAGCCGCCTTGACACGACGAGCCACCAGCTACCGAGATCTACAGCGTCCGGCTCGTCGCTAGGCCATCACCTCGCTCGTCTTACCGAAGTTCCCGGGTCTACGCACAACGACGCCCGTGGATTCACCTCCCACCACGAGCGTATTCGACACCTCGCGTTCACGATATCACGAATGCGAGGAAATTCAAAGAACCGCGCGAGATCTCCGTAATTCGGGGAACTCGGACAAATAGAGCAGAGGGCGAAACGACGACAGGCATAGGGTGGGGGGAAAAAGGACCCGCGATCGCGAGAGCGTTACTTCTCTCGGGGACTCAATCGTAGGCTCCCGAGAAGGAAGGACGTCGTGACCGCTGCCGATCCGTGCTTAACGTCTCGCGAGAATACCGACATCTTGCCATACGCGAAGTGGGACTTCTGGCCGAGGACAACTCGAGAAGCTCCCGCAACTGCAATGAAACCGGTGAGATCGTCGTACGTGTTCGGTTTGAGGCTAGAGATAGAATAGAGCAAGCTCGACTCGTTATCGTGGGGACGGTACGTCTTCGCGCGCAGAACGCGGAATTTGTTCTCGGGGAAAAATCCAGTAAAGTTCATTTTTTTTACATTTCACCTAATTTCCGTTAAATTATTTGCCTGGAAGGTTCTCCTTTATTTGTTAATTTCATTCAATAGATTGCGCCTCGTGCGAGTCCATAATTTAGTTTCCGCTTAAGTAAATTTTCTTACAATTACTTCACAATTTAACTTTTCGATTTCTTATCATATTTTTCTGTTTACCGATTTTTGTGAGATTCCGCGTACTCCCGCTGCGATCGGGCTAATTTAAGAAATAACGGTTGTGAAAGGTTCCGTGGCTGCGATCCACGTTAGTTATTGTATGCGAGCGCCGAGATACCGAAACACTGTCTGTCGCCGATTCTCTGTTACCAATTTTACGTTACCGAATATTGCTGTGGATTATTGCTGTCGTTTTGTTATTAAGATTTTTTGGTTACCAAGGGAACGAGCGTGCACGTTAGCCGCCTCTCGGCCACTCTCCCGATATACGTTATAATAAAATATCTTTTGAGTTCCCGTATTTCGTCTCGATCTCTGCTTCCTCCTCGCGGAGGTGACCGAACCCCCCCCCTCTACCAATTTCCCAAGGCTGAGCGACGCCGGGTCGCTCTCGTCTCTCGTTCGGACCTTAAAATTAAAATTTTGTCGCGAGAGCTCTCGCTCTCGCGGCTGGCGCCCTTAAGGCCGAGTGAGACGGGTTTTGTAGCCGTCTCGATTGGGATTTTATGGAAACGGGGGAAATACGGTTACAATATATAAGAAAATAAAGATTATCCCCAACGACGCGAAGTGGGACTCGGCAGTCAGTACCAATCGGCCCGACGCCAGTCCATCTCGCCGATCTCGGCCCGCCGCATCCGGGATGCCGGATCCTCCTCGTCTTCCATATCGGACTCGCAGTCGGAGGCACCCGCCGGCCGGTAATTTCCCTCGGAGCGACGAACCCAGTGGTCCAATAAGGCCTGCGTCGGGCAGAACTCCGGAGAAAAATCCTCGTCAGGAGACTCCGGAGAAAAGTCCTCGCCCAAGGATTCCGAGGAAAAATCCTCGCCAGGGGATTCCGGGGAGGAACACCCCGAAAACGTACCGGAACCGGAACAGGAATCCTCGCCGAAGAATAAATCCCCATCCGAGTCATCGTCAACGGTGAGGTCAATAACTTCCGGCCCCTCGGCGGCGACCGACGACTCAGCGGGGAAGTCGCCCACGACCCCGATGATCTCGACCTCCGGGCTCGGGGAGCGATACCGCTCGACCTCCGGGCTACCTTCCGGACTATACGCCGCCTCCCAGCAGCACAACGACACGCGTTTCCTCTGGAACAAACCAAGGAAGAAAATTACGTAGAACGACAACCAACTTCGCCAAAGCAAACATATTAAATAAAATGACAAAAGTACGTGGTCTTACCTTAATTGGCGGACTCATGGTGGCTAATCGGCGAGCCGAAGTCGTTGCTGGTCGAATTTAAAATAAATAATCAAACCACGGAACACCCGGTTAATATAGACACGAAAACCCGTAATTAGCACCTCATCGGACATTACCCTGCGACCGTCAGCAACTTCGGCGGAGCAGCACGCCGCACTCGCCGCGCGAACAGCGAACCAAAAAATTTATTTTTTTCCGAAAAAAGAGACACGGGATACACTCGAAAATCTCGCCGGATGCGAGCAAAAGAAATCGTAAATTCCTTTTCCCCTTAGGGGGGAGGGATGTTGTACCCCGGGTCAACGCCCGATTATTTGAGGCGCTTACCCAATAATCGCGGTAGGCAACGAGCGCGCGATGCCTCGTTGCGAAATACGGAAGTAACCGACGACATAGCGTTTAAGAATAGCCGAATAATTAATTAGTCGAGTCAGCTATTGGGAAACAGGGAACCGGACAGGCAACCCAGTGTTACGTCCTGTGAATTTTCCCGGAATATTTTAGATATTTATATTGGGCAATTAGTTAATTAACCAATTATTTGGAATTTATTAAGTCGCTAAAAATAAACATTGGAGAAATTGCCATTGTTTAATTTGTTGAATTTAAAGTATCGATAAATAAATAAAATACCAAATGGAGAAATTATCCAATTTGGTAAAAATAATTAGCCTTCAGGTGCGACAGGTTGATGTACAGAGATGACTGTACGAAGCAAGTCAGCCGTACGAGAGTCGGTAACCTGAGGCGCAAAAATGCAGGTAAGGATATCGGGAGAGTGCTCCTCGCAGTTGTCGAACATAGGCCTGCTTGTACAGCGCGTGTCACGATGGGCACGATGCTGAGAGCGACCGTCGGACATAATGAGTGCAGCACCACCTGGACAGTGAATATCGATGAATGCTAGATCATCGTTATAGTCCAGGAGTATCATAGTTCAAATAATAAATAGGAAAATAAATAGAAAACAGGTTTAAGGGATGAATGCACGGGATTGATAGCATTTTTTTTTAAACAATTGATAATAGATTCAGGAAATAAAATAGAGTCAAGAAATAAAGGAAGAAAATTAAGTCATATCGTCATGACAACATTCAACATAAAAATTAATTAAAATATTAAGAAAGAGGAATAAATATAAAAACAATAAATAACCAATGAATAATCGAATAGCAAATAACGAGGGAAAATATAGAAAATTACGGAAACAAGAAAGAAATGTAAAACCATTAACGCCAAAACTCAGGAAAATAATTAGATAAATATTGAGATAATAATTTGGGTCAACAAATGTTAACTTCGCAATGAAAGGTCGTACAACTTTCATTCAAATTTGTGTGTTTATAAAATCCGCGATAAAATTTAAATAATAACAAATTAAGATGTCAAAATTGATGTGAACCTACGAAATAGGTAATATTTAATTAGAACAGCCAAAGAAAGAAATCAGGTGATGAGAGTGGGTAGACGAGGCGCAGGTGACACAGCGGTGACGCGGGGGTGTCCGGCACCGAGGTTATTTATTCGTGCGCCCGCCGCCCATTCGGCACTACTTCTAACTTCTTCGCGACCGGGGCAACGACCTCAATCTTGTCTTGTATTTAGAGTCATTAACAAAGGAACCAGCGAATTATCGACTTGTAAACTTTTGAAATCTGTAGTCAGTTTAATTCAGTTCAATAAATCATTCTTATCTTTCCAAATCATTTCGTCGAATTTGAGTATATCCCTCCTGAAAGTCATTTAATCATCGAAATCATCAATCCACATCGTTGAAATCTGGGAAGGACGTTCATTTCTGGAGTCGATCATCATCATCACTCGATTCTGATTCGAGTATTCGGCATTTTGGAAGGACGTTATTTTCGGAAATCGATCGTCATCATTCGATTCTGATTCGAATATTCATCCAGATTGGGAAAGACGTTCAATTTCGATATCGTTATTCTTCATTCATCAATCGAATCATTCGACCATTCATTCTGAGGTAAAACCATTTAAATCACATCGTAAGTTTGGAAAAATTATCATTTACATCTCGAAACATACATTTCTTCTGGTTATTTAATTGTCAATGTTTAATTATCAACGTTTGTTCATACTCCAGAAAGGTTAGAATATTTCTTTGGACAATATATATTCGTGTTGATCAATTTTATTTCAGCTATATCAGTGCGCGTTAAAATATTAGGATAGGTCGGGAGAAAACAGTGAGTGAGTGTGATAGCGCATCGTCGCGAGGCGTGCGTCGAGGGTCACGCGCGAGAGAGTGAGATAGCCGCATATCGCGTTCCATCCTATAGAAAGAGTTAGCATCCAGAATTTTCTTGTCCAGTTTAAAATCGTCAATTAAAATCTAGTAAATTCCAAATTTTAACCGCGAATAAAATTTCCTCAATTTCAAATATATACACTCTAGGCCCTATCCCGAATTATTTTCCGAAAGGTTAGGTTCAAAACAGGGCCAAAACCTCGATAAAGCGTCATCTCCGAATAACGTGTAAAGGGAGGGTGTAAATTCTCCTTGACCGAGATGGAGTGAAAATTGCTGATCGGGACGTAACAAAAAATTGGGGGCTCGTCCGGGATCTCAAAAAAGAGTGTATATATAAATTTATTAATATATAAATAAATAAATAAAATATTTTTTTTTGTGAAATGAGTAGTAAAGAGAAAATAAAATCATAAATGACTTCAACTCGCTCAAAATGTACTGTTCCGGATCAGATCTTACATGCCTATCCAGAAGACAGGAAAAAATCGGGAACAAGAAAGGTGAGAAAATTAATAGAATCGGAAGAAAAATCAGCGCAAGTGACAGATATTCCAGAATTTGAAGAGGAAAGCAGATTAGTTACTTCAACTCCATATCCCAAAGATTCTTTAGCAAATACAGGGAAAATATCGGAAAATTCGGGAAATAAAGCTGAATCGGACGCGACTAAGGCTCTTGGACAAGAGATAAAGTCGCTTGCGAAGACAATTGATGAGTATTTACAAGAATTTCCAGACACAATTCATCCAAATTTCGCGAATCCAGTTGCAACCAATTCTAAATGTGAGACTCTTAATGCAAAGACAGTCGAAGTAGAAGCAGTAGAACCACAAATTAAAGACAAAACCGTAATTAATCAGCAAGACGATTCTGAAAGTTCTTTTACGTCAGCAACTGGACTAACCACACCCTGGTTGAGATTGAGTAGTAGTTCAGATACACAGTTAAGATCGAGATCCTCAGAAATAGATACAACACCGAGAAGAAGACCTTTGGTAAAATCCTGTTCAAAATCTGTTTCACCCAGAAGGAAAAGTGCACCAGGTGGTAATGAAAATTTCTTAGTAAAAGCAGCGAGAGTATTCGGGTTAATCGGCGATAAAAAAGATAGTCCAATCGTCAAAAACAAGTCAAGATCGGAGATAAATTTTTCAAAGGGATTTAATAGTTTTTCCAGGTTGGCATCATTGTCAGAAAAAACATGTTCTAGAAAACCGGGATATACTGTTAATAGATTGCGATCAAGAAAAGATTCGAGTCAAAATTCTAAAGTGTCGCATAGAAAGAAAATATCGGGAAAAGTCGTACAAAATTTGTCTAAAAAAATGGCTCCAGTCATTTCATCTGCTCAGCGAATGAAAAAGAGTAGAGAGTATGAAGCTGGGAATACAGGTAAAAATGGCAGAAATAGTGACAATATCAACTATGATCAAATCGACGATGCAGGTAGCAACGAAGGGCGTGGTGGTGACCACCGTGGCGGCGACGGCGGCGGCGGTGGTGACGGAGGTGGTGACGGCGGTGGCGACGGCGGTGGCGACGGCGGAAGGGGAGGAAGGGATCATGATAACCCGAACAAAAAACCGTTTCGTCGGACGGCACCGGATGTAACGCGACCGATATTAAATTTGAGCGCAGGCAGACACGGAAACTTGAGAGACGCTCTACAAGTGATACCGGAGTTCGACGGAAAACGAAGCTCGTTGGATCGGTATATCGTCGGATTGGAAGACGGTCTCGAAATAGTCGGAGTGGAAAATGAGCTACATT
The DNA here is from genome assembly GCA_958510785.1 of Exephanes ischioxanthus. NCBI lineage: Eukaryota > Metazoa > Arthropoda > Insecta > Hymenoptera > Ichneumonidae > Exephanes > Exephanes ischioxanthus. The sequence goes on along the minus strand of OY294019.1, from coordinate 12,860,260 downwards.
TGTTGAGATTGGCGAGGTCAAAGTTAGTGGGAGACGTATGGAGTAGGGCGTCGAAAAACAAGTTCGAGAGCATTGAAGAATATATCGAATATTTGAAGACAACTTATGATCCACCAAGAGATATTTATCAGTTGCAGGGAGAATTAGGAACCAGTGCACAACTGAATGCGGATACAGTAGACCAGTACGCCCATCGTATTCGGGAATTAGCTGGGAAAATCAACGAGGCGCATTACTACAAGAAAGGATATTTGGGACAGGAAGAAACGGATATGATCGATGAAATGGCATGCAGTTGCTTTAAAAGAGGATTGAAATTGGAAATACAAGATAGAATGGGAAAAGAAGAAACTACCCTCAGCGAAGCAATTCATGAGGCTAAAAGGATTGAACGAGAATTAGGAGATATGAAGAGATTGAGAGAAAATGCTGAAGCAAAGAAAAAACCGGAAAAAGAACCTGAGAAAACTTCGAAGAAAGCAAGCGTGAAAATCATCGAGGAAGCTAAGGAAGAATCAACTGTAGCCGTGGTAAACACCAATACTCCAGCGGTGAATATTTGTCAGATCTGTGGGAAAAAGGGACATCTTGCTACAACTTGTTGGAGTGCTCCAGGTGCAACTCCACCTAATAAGTGTCAGAGTTGTGGGAAACTGGGTCATACAGCTGATAAATGCAGAGCATCGGGAAAAATCGAGCCACAGGCTGCATCAATTTGTCAATATTGTAAAAAATCAGGTCATTCTGCGGATAATTGTTTTAAAATGTCTTGTTCGAACGCACAAACAAATACGATCATGATTTGTCAGTTTTGTGGAAAAAGGGGCCACACGGCAGATAAGTGTTACAGTAATCCATGTAAAAATTGCGGTCGGAAAGGCCATTTGAGCGAATCCTGCCGTAGTATACAACAACCTATATAGAATCAAGCAAATAATTTCAATCAGATGACTCAGCAAAATCAACCGAAAATACCTCAAGGTCAGACATCTCAAATTCAATGTCAAATCTGTAATGGCTGGGGACATTCAGCTCTGGTATGCAACCAACAGAAACAGGGAAATATTGGAAATCTAAATGTCGCAGGAGCAATGAATTATTCGCAAGCATTGACACAACAAAATTCAATGAATCAACAACAAAATCAAGCTAATCAAGTAATTTGCAATTATTGTAAAAATCCAGGTCATTATTTAACAGATTGTCAGATCCGCATCAGCAACAACAACCGGAGGGCAGCGCAACGGAAACGCGGATGGCCAACCAGCACAGGGTGCCCAGGCACAGGCCAACGTGAATACTCAAGGCTTATACCGATTCGGATCGGAACCAGAAATAATCGACGTATATTTAGTAAATCCAGAAAAAGACGTAATAGCTCCTACCGTCTTGTTTCGAAGTAGTGAGCTCTCGGAAACAGTAATTATGATGTTGGACACAGGTGCCAGTAAAAATATTCTGAAAGAAAGATGTTTGCTAAACAATTTTGAACTTTATCAGGATAAAATCTTGAGATTGAGCGGGATTACTGACGAATTTGTATATACTTTGGGGTATGTAATAATTAATGCTTTGGGACGAGAAACGGTTTTTCACGTAGTACCAAACAGTTTTCCGACCAAGCAGGGAGGACTACTGTCAACTGAGTATTTTCGTGATAATTTGGCAAAAATTGATTATGAAAACAGTACACTTGAAGTTCGAGACAAGAAAATAGAGTTCCATACTAGAGAAAGTATGATGTTCCCACCGAAAACGACGAAGCTGTTCTATGTCCGCTTGAGAAACGATAACGTTCTTGAGGGATATTTACCAAGGCTCGAAGTCGACGAGGGAATAGAAATTGAGCAAGGATTGGTGAAAAACGTTGGTGGAAAAGCTTACATCTACGTAACCAATCATCGCAACGAAAGGGTCCATATAGAGATCCCTGTCCTGGAATTGACAGCGACTCCACAAGGAGAAAACAAAGAAAAATGTGAAAAGAATGCGATGACTAATTCAGTGTGTATTACAGGTGATCCAGTCTTCAGAAAGGAAATAAAACAGGAAAATTTGGAGCAGTTTGGAAAGTCGGAGAATTTGGAGCAGTTTGGAAAGTCGGAGAATTTTGAGCAGTTTGGAAAGTCGGAGAATTTGGAGCAGTTTGGAAAGTCGGAGAATTCGGAGCAGTTCGGAGGGTCGGAAAATTCGGAGCAGTTCGGAAAGTCGGAAAAGTTGGAGCAATTCGGAGAGTCGTCGGAAAATCAGGGTAAATTCGGAAAGTTGGAAAGAAATCAGGGTAAAGTTGGTGAGTCGGAGAAAAATCAGGGTAAAAACGATTCTGTGAAAAACACGGATGGTTCTGTATTCGGAAGGAAAGAAAGAAAGGTAACGGATTTAGATAAAATTTTCACTGAAGAAGAATGGGAAATCGAGATGAATAAGTCGGAAAGATCAATTCAGAGTAAAGTAGAAGAAGATAATGGAAAAACGGTGAATGATTTTACGGTGGCGGTAAACGCAAACACCGGAGTAAATTGTCAAACGTCTGTTGGAGATATACTGTTACACACGGGAGAGAGTTCGCAAAATATAGAGGAAAATCAAATTGTCAAAGAAACAGAGGAAAAATTGGAAACGTCAGTCAGAGAAAAAGACAAAAACATAGAATCAAAAGAAATAGAAGAACTAAAACCAAGATTTATGTCAAAACAGGAAAATAAAGTAAAAAAGGAAAATAATTCTTATCAGTTTGTCGATTGTTTGATCGGAGTAAAATTCATGACAGAAAAATGTTTTGCTATAAAAGAAAGAGAGAAAGATGAGGCACGGTTCTCTAAAGTTTTAGAATTGCTACGATTAAAGCATTTGGATGAAATAGAAAAAGAAGCTGTGCATAAAATCATCGAATATGGAGTAGATAGATTTCACATCAAAGGAGAAAAATTAGGCGCTACAGACGTGGTAATGCATAGGATCCCAACGACGGATGAATTTCCGGTAAATTCAAAGCAATGTCGGTTTCCCGAGATTCATAAAGAGGAAATACGAAAACAGGTCGCTGAATTCCTAGAAGCCGGATTAATCAGGCAGTCGGAATCTCCGTATAACACACCAGTCTGGGTAGTACCAAAGAAATTAGATTCTCAGGGAAATAAAAAATGGAGAGTAGTTCTTGATTTTAGACAACTAAACGAAAAAACGATAGGAGATGCTTATCCTTTGCTAAATATCGTAGATATATTAGATCAGTTGGGTGGTGCTCGATATTTTTCGGTGTTCGATCTGGCTTCAGGGTTCTATCAGATAAAGATGCATCCAGAAGATTGTCATAAAACAGCTTTCACAACTCCATATGGACATTACGAGTACGTCAGAATGCCTATGGGAATGAAAAACGCTCCTCCCACGTTTCAGCGAGCAATGGACATGGTATTGATGGGACTACAAGGACAGGAATTATTCGTGTATCTCGACTACATCGTGATTTACGCAAAAACTTTGGAAGAACACGACGAAAAGTGCAAGAAACTAATCGATCGTCTGAGGACCGCTAATTTGAGTTTGCAACCGGACAAGTGTGAATTTTTGAAACGGGAAGTGGCATATTTAGGTGACGTGATCAGTGAAGAAGGACTAAAATTAGATCCGAAGAAAGTAGAAGCAGTTCGGGAATTTCCAAGACCAGTTAACGTCAAGGGTATTCGGCAATTTTTGGGACTAACGGGATATTATCGTCGATTCATAGAGGGTTATGCAAAATTGGCTAAACCACTGACAAATCTTCTCAAAAGCGAAACTCCTTTCATATGGGGACAAATTCAAGAGGGAAGTTTTCAAGAATTAAAAGAAAAATTATGTACAGAACCAGTTTTGATTTTTCCGGATTTTTCAAAGCCGTTTGTTGTAACTACGGATGCGTCCGGCTACGCAATCGGGGGTATCCTTTCACAAGGACCCATTGGTGCAGATAGACCCGTGGCATACGCTTCACGAACATTAAATGACGCAGAATCACGATATGATACATACGAAAAAGAGGCGTTGGCGATTGTCTACAGTGTTTTACACTTCAGGCCGTATTTATATGGCCGAGTGTTTACACTCGTGACAAATCACAAGCCCTTAGTTTGGTTTAGAACTTGCAAAGACGGAAACGCACGAGTACTTCGATGGAGATTGAAACTGGCAGAATATGAGTATGATGTAGTATACAAAGCGGGAAAAACGAATGTAAATGCAGACGCATTATCCAGAAATCCAGTAGAATCAGACAAAAGTAGGAACGATATGGATCAAGAGATATTCGCAGTACGACAGAGAAACAATGATGGGTTGACAAATGAAGAAATAATGATGCTCTTCGAAAATGAAGGGGATGATTTTGAATTTGAGGAAGATGAGGAATACAACGATGAGGAGGATCCTGAGGAACAGTGGCGAGAGTCCCTGACAAAGGAACAACTGGCGGAAGTAATTGAAATAACAACACCAAAGAAAACACCGAAGGAAATTTTGTATAATTTGGATGTTGATAAGGAACCAATAGTAAACCAGGATGACGAAAACAAAGAAGAAGAGAAGGAAAAAGATGAAACAGGACAATCAACTAGGAAAAAGACCAAAAACAAGGATCCACCGGAACGTCATGCTATGACTACTAGACGTCAGGTGAAAAATCAAAATAAACAAGAAAAACATGAAGAAACAAGTACAAAAGAAGAAGCTAAACCACCAAAGGAAACTCGAAAGCCAAGGAAGAAGAAAAAGAAAAAGAAAATTTCAGAAACAACAGACGAAAGCAGTACAGACGAGGAATCAGTAGCAAAAACGAGAAAAAGAAAGAAAATTCCCCAAGTATCAGAATCAGACGAAGAAAAATCCTGCAGTGAATCTGAAGAAGATGATAAGGAGGAAGATGACAATAACATGGACCACAATTCAGACAATGAGAAGCTAGAAGATGAAGAAAGACAATCAGAAGAGGAAATCGAGAAAATCCCACCGGGAAATATCGTGCAGAGTCGTGATCTTTTCTTTACTCGCAAGGATGCACTTAGTTATTTTTTGAACACAAAGGGAGAATCTCTTGATTCAGGATCGCGGAAGTTGGCAGATCGAAACGAATTACCGTATTTTCCGGGTCTACAGTTAGGAGAGGCTAGTGCAGTAAAAAAGGGAAATAGGTATCATATAGCATTGCCGGTTAGCGATAACTCAGGAGAGGGACCTTCACTGATTTTAGGTCACATCAAAAGAGTAATGAGCAGTTTGAAAAAATTAACAGAGGAATTGGAAATTCAGAGTGTAAGCTTAGCAAAGACAGATTCGGTAGAAAATGTTCCGTGGGATAGAATTGCGACGGAATTACGCTTAGGATTCTTGGGAAGTCCAACCAAAGTAATAGTTTGTCATGGGATTGTCAGATATCCTAGTAAACAGGAGCGTGAAGGAATTATACAGGAGATGCATGGATCGGCTGTAGGAGGTCATAGAGGGGTTACGAAAACCTTTAATCGAATCAGACAACATTATTGTTGGGAAAAGATGAAAGTAGATATTCAAAATTACATACAGAGATGTTTACTATGTCAACTAAAGAAATGCGTGAGAAACAAAACGAAGCAACCAATGGTGTTAATCGATACACCAGGGTCAGCTTTCGACAAGGTAGCTATGGACATAGTCGGACCAATACCAAAGACGAAAGACGGTAACGAGTATATCTTGACAATACAGGACCAATTGACGAAATTCTGCCTTGCTATTCCTTTACCAAACGTAACGTCAGCAACCATCGCGGACGCGATGGTCAAAAACTTTATCAGTATTTTCGGACCACCAAAGTCAGTATTAACCGATCAAGGTCGAAATTTTCTCAGTGGATTAATCAGACGAGTAGCTAAAAGATTTAAAATAAAAAGAATTCGGACAACAGCTTTTCATCCGCAGTCGAACGGTTCATTGGAACGTTCGCATCATGCATTAGGAGAATATTTGAAACAATACGCTGATAAGGAGTTTGACTGGGACGAATGGGTGCAATTGGCAATTTTCAATTACAATACCAGTGTGCATGAGGGTACAAAGCATACTCCGTATGAATTGGTGTTTGGAAAATTGGCAAGGGTACCATCTAGTGAACCGTTGGGAGTAGAAGATGAACTTCCGACGTACAGTGGTTATTTGATTAAATTGGTAACACAATTACATGAAATTCGGAGAATGGCTAGAGAAAATCTAATAGAAGCAAAAATCAGATCCAAAGAACGACACGACAAAAGATTAAATGTAAAATCTTTAAAAATAGGTGATTATGTATTCTTGCAAAATGGACCGAAACCGAAAAAACTAGCAGATCAATATACCGGACCACACGAGGTGGTCGAAATTATGGGAAATCAAAATATAAAGATAAAAACCAAGAAAAATATTCAGATAGTACATGCAAACCGACTGAGACTTTCACACATTATACCGGAATAAATGAGAGGAGTAGTATGCGAATAGCCGTATAAAAGGGATCAGCCGAGAGCGGGTGGCGACGTCACGTCACGCCAGAGTTGCGAATAATGCATTTCTTCAGTAATGGATTATGAATTTTATTATCCATTCTTATAAAAATGAGTAATGGAACTCGTCTCCAGTATCCATTTTTCAAAAAAAGGGTAATGGGGTCTCGCCCCATTATCCATTTTTTTAAAAATGAGTAATGGAACTCGCACCCATTATCCATTTTTCTGAAAAATGGCCATACTCCATTATCCATTATTTAATAAATGGCTAATGGAACGCTCTTCCATTATCCATTCTTCAAAAAATGGGTAATAGGACTCGCCTCCATTACCCATTTTTCCAAAAATGAGTAATGGATCTCGCCTCCATTATCCATTTTTCAAAAAATGGGTACTGGAGCTCGCCTCCATTATCCATTTTTCAAAAAATGGGTAATGGAGCTCGCCTCCAATATCCATTTTTCAAAAAATTGGTAATGGAATTTGCTCCCATTATCCATTTTTCTGGAAAATGGGTATCCTACATTGTTACGTCCCGATTTCGTGCCATTTTTCGTGAATGTCTCGGGATCGAGATGTGATGCGCCGAGTGTCGGGTTGCGCCGCTCAGCTCATCCGCGGTGTGATTTCACACTTCGGGTGTGCTCACGCGTTGCACCCTCAGCATAACCCGATAAATATATTTTTCATTATAATATTAAGTGTCGCGGCCGAGCTCGAGTTTTGCTAACCAACGGGTCCGAAGTTCGCGACACGCGCAGCGATTTCTGAATCGCTGTACGTGCCGAGAAATTCACACCCCGGAGTTGCTGAATTGCAGAGGCTGAGCTTCGCTGCGACCGTTCACGGATCCGCGAGGATCCCTGAGCGGCGTAGAGAGATTAGTCTCCGCACAACGGCGATCAAAGATAGATCGGTCCGGAAGATCTCCGCAACTCGTAGCTCGCGCAGATCTGTAAATCTCGTAAACGACTCACCCGGTTTAGCCTCAAAGTTAGAGTGCAGAGAGATCGCGGCAGAAGTTCCGAGTGTGTTTTCGTAGCGCCTTTAAAAGAGCGAATTGTGTCCAATTCTATATTATGTTCATTGTTCTATATTCACTATTCTATATCCATATTATTGTTAAATTATCGTTTGCAAGTTACTATTTTTTTCCAACATCAAGAGACTATATTTAGGGACCATAAAGTGTTACGACCCGTGTTCGGGAAAATCTAAGCTAGTGTTAGAAGTAAGGACTAAGAACCCCCGTCGGGCAAGCCGCCGTTGTTCAGCCGTAAGTGTGAGTACGTCGTATGGATGAATGAAAGGCGGGCATAGAATAATCTTTCCTGTGTATTTAGTTTTAGCAATATATATATCTTTGAGTTTTCCCCTAATATCGTCGTACGTTTCATTTGTGCATGGGACCCCCTTCACTCCTCTCCCCATTGCAGGTACTTGAGAAACGGGCCCGTACGGGACGCAGCGAAGCACCCAATAAAACAAAATAAAAGAGTTGTTCCGCCCGAGGACGAGCCGCGCTCTACCTCGGACGTAACAAATAAACTGGTGGCAGCGGTGGGATCCTGTTTCGCATTTTTCTCGAGTGCCTTTAGATTCGAGCTTAACAAAATTTTTTTTTTTTCTTTTCCTTCCCTTCCCCGTGCTACAAATGATCTAGTACAATATCATTTTCATATCTAAAAAAAAAAAGCCCCCTACTGTCAATAACAAATTGCCTGGCGGTGTGATTGCGGTCTGATGACTCGGTCCGGACCGGTAAACTCCTTCGTCGCGTGGGACGGCAATTGGGTCCTTCAGGCCCCGCAATTTGGGGGCGGTTCGGCAAATTTTCTCGTCGATCTCGGCTACGAACTAAACCTTGTAAAGTTGCACGCTCTCGCGGAAGGGGTGGAAATTAACGTAAGCCATCGAATTACGATCGAGGCCTCCCCTGGGGTTTTTATCCAATCCCTTGGTACCATCACCCTGTGGCACACTCCCACTCCCTTCCACGTCGTTGAACAGTTCCCGATCATCCAGGACGGAGTTATCGGCGCGTTTTAGGAGCCAGCCTGATTGGGGAACAAGTTCCATGGTCCGGCGTGAGGCATTGGGCGGGTATTTCAATAGCTGTACCCTGTACGGCCCCCATTTCACCGGCGGCTCGGCAGAATTCAAGCTAAACCCGGGAGCTGGTTTAAATATAATTAAATCAAGCGCGCTTGTGACTGCGAACTATCCTGGCAGCACAGCGAGCGCGGGACTGGCCTCAGGATCGGTAACACCGATCTCGGGAACCATTTTGATTAGTCTTCCGGGAACTTCACTATCCTGCCTTTTCCACGTTGTAACGGATTTACCCCTTGATTGCGACGGAGTTATCGACCCGCTCGTTACTCAGGTTAACTGATCAAATTTTTATTTTTATTATTATTTTTATTATTCTTTCCTATAAATTATCTCGTAAATCATGCCGGACCCAGTGGCGGGAGCGGTCGACAGATAGTCACCCTGTCCCACATGGTGGAGGGGCTTTCGCTCCGAGATCAACGGGATACAGTCCCGGCGTTTGACGGGCGGAATATTCCGCTTAACGATTTCGTCCAGGACGTCCGTAACGCGGCAGCCCTTATCCCCGAGGGAAGAGAAGCCGATTTTGTCGCCGCGGTGATCGCTAAGCTGAGCGGCGACGCGCGCAGATGCATTGTCGGGCGAACGATCGGAACTATCGCGGACCTGATAGAGATCTTGCGTAAAAAACTAACCCGCGGTAAGGACTGCAATTATTACACCACTCAGCTCGCGAATTTGCGTATGCGGCAGGAGGAATCGATCGGACAATTCTACGATCGGGTTCGCATTTTGTATTACGGTAGTCGATCCGCCTGGAAGGCGGAGAAGGGAAGAGATCCTCCGGCGGAAGCCGAAGACCCTCTGGCCGGGGTCGCGCGTCAAGGGTTCATCAACGCCCTACCCACCCGCGTAAAGGAGGTGGTCTACATTAAGGGCGCCGCCGATCTCGACGAGGCCTTCGACATCGCCGAAAAATATGCGTTGGAAAGCTCGGGCGATCTACACGGGTCCGAGCGGCGAAGAGGTGACGATACCTTTGTCGGGCACACGCGAGTCGATTTTTACGACCCACGATCGCGGTCCCCGTCGCCCTCATACTTCCAACCGGCGAGACCGAGGGAGCGATTAGCATCCCCCGGTCCGCCGGGTAAACCGCGAACGGGGATATTGAAGCCGGCCAGGCCGGGATCTCCCAGACCCAGCAGCCCGAACGGATCACGAGGAGCCGTGGCTGGGTATTGTTATGCATGCGGAGCTGAGTCCAGCTGCTTCCCCCGACGTGATGGCGCCACGACGAGCTATTGCTACGCGTGCGGCGCAAAATCCATTTGCTATCGCCGCGACGATTGGGCACCTCGTCAAGCCCCCGAGCAGCAAGATAATGCCCCCCGAGATGCGCGCGGGAATCGCGAATCACGTTCTCCGGTGAGACATTTAAACTCCCCGCAGGCTCGTCGCGCCGAGGCAACGGCGAGCCTAGCCAACGACACGAAGGTGACCCCGAAACAAGCGTCAATACGCATACTCAAATCCCTCAAGTAATCTTGACGTTGGATCCGGAGGGTAAGGTGGAAGAGGAGTCCCCTGTAATTAGGCTGTCTGCTCCGGAGCTTATACACGGAACCGATAATTTCTTTTGCGACACGGGCTCCGACTTAAATCTGATAAAAATAGACGCGCTTAATGAGGATCTCACCGTCGACACGACGCGAGCTGTTCCATACCGCGGGACCACCGAGGAACGGTCGATGACTCTCGGCACCATAGAAATTCATTTTAGAGACGTGCCAACAATATTTCATGTTGTTTACGAATTCCCAACCGAGAGCAACGGCGTGCTCGGAAAGCCATACATGCGGCAGGAACAGGCGGAAATTTCCTTCTACCACAATACGCTGGTAACCGCGAACGATCCGATTCATCCGAAGCCGTTCGTGGAGGGCGCGATTGTCCCCGAGAACCGCGTACTCGCGACTAGCGCTCTCGCCGAGGTGAAAATATTCCGGATAAGAGCCCGTACGCGAGAGCAGATTCCCATTCAGGTGTCAAACCCCGGGGCTGAGGAGGGTTACCTTCCCAGAATAGATACGATAAAAGGGTTGTTTATAGGAGAAGCTATAGTTTCCCAAAAGGACGGAATTTGTCATGTTCTCGCCGTAAACACTCTCGAGGAGGATGTAAATATCGAGGTCCTTCCGCAAGAACTGATCCCCTTCGACATTCGCGAACCAGATTTCAATGCGAGTTCAGGGGAGGAACGTACTACTGATGCGGACGTGCCCCCTCCCGCAGACCGGGTATCGGCAATACTGGAAGCCCTCAGATTATCGGATTTAACAAAACTCGAACGACAGGAGGTTACGCGCCTCGTGGAGGAATTTCCCGCACGTTTCAAGTTACCGGGAGATAAATTGCCGTGTACCGATAGAGTCGCACATACCATCCCCACGGTGGACGAACTCCCGATTCATACGCGGCAGTACCGATTTCCCGTCGTGCATCGCGACGAAGTTGAGAATCAAGTCAAAAAAAAAATTGAAGATCGCGTAATCGTGCCATCGCAGTCCCCGTACAATTCCCCAGTGTGGATTGTACCGAAAAAGCCCGATTCGCAGGGTAGGCCGCGGATGCGCATGGTAATTGATTTCCGCAAACTTAATGAAAAGACTATCTCCGACGCTTACCCTCTGCCCAATATAGTCGATATACTGGATCAGCTAGGGCGTGCGCAGTATTTCTCCACCTTCGATTTGGCGAGCGGTTTTCAACAAATTCCGATGGATCCCAAAGATCGCGCAAAAACAGCGTTTTCTACTCCCAACGGGCACTACAAGTACGTACGTATGCCCGAGGGATTGAAAAACGCTCCCGCAACGTTCCAACGTTTAATGGACAATGTTCTACGGGGTCTCCAGGGAACAGAAATGTTCATATACCTGGACGACATCGTTGTGTTTGCGAAAACGCTCGAGGAGCACCGAACGAAGGTGCGACGTCTCATGGCGCGCCTGGAGGCGGCCAATCTCGTTTTGGAACCCGACAAATGCGAATTTTTGCGGAAAGAAGTCGCGTACCTGGGACATGTTATCGGGCGAGACGGAGTCCGACCCGACCCTCGGAAACTCGAGGCCGTAAAAAGGTTCCCAACTCCGAAAAATCAGAAAAATGTGCGCCAATTCCTGGGACTTGCCGGGTATTATAGGCGATTTATTGCCAACTTTTCCGCACGGGCGAGACCCCTGTCCGACCTTCTCAAGAAGGGAACTTGTTTTGAGTGGGGACGGACAGAAAATCGAAGCTTCCGGGATCTACGCAGGGCTCTCTGTAGAGAACCAATTTTGCAATATCCCAATTTTTCTAAACCCTTCGTTTTGACAACGGACGCTTCCGATATAGCGATCGGAGCCGTGCTGAGTCAAGAACACGGCGGTCACGACCTGCCAATTGCATATTATTCACGCGTACTAAATAAGGCAGAAGCAAATTATAGTACGACCGAGAAGGAATGCCTGGCTGGCATCAATGCCATAGAACAATTTCAACCGTATCTATACGGTCAGAAATTCAAATTAGTTTCCGACCACGAGCCTCTAAAATGGATCGGGTCTACGAACGATCCGGGGAAGAGACTCGTGCGTTGGCGAATGAGACTCCGTAATTATGATTACGAATTCGTCTACAAACCCGGGCGACTAAACGCGAACGCAGATGCATTGTCGCGTAATCCGATCATCTCGGGAAGTTCCACGTCAGGCGACTCGGACTCAGATGTTTCGACTCCCAAGGTTCTTCCATTAACAACCGGCCCAAAAAGGGGTACAAAGCCCCCGCGGGGCGTAGGGAGACCGAGGTTGGCGTCGGCTCCTCAGCTGGATGCATCATATTTGCCGACAATGCTGGCACGCGGTTCTACGCGTGCAGTTCGAAAGCCTTCGCCGCTAGATAAGAGCGCGATTGCGACTCGGACTAGAGCGAGGGCGGTGACGTCAACCGCCGTCACTGGCGACTGGGAAGCCGCGGGTACGAGCTCCGGCGAGGTGTCTGCTCCGCCTATACAGCGATTAGGTCACAGTATGCTGCCGACACACTTGCTACCACCCAAGGGGCCAATTCTCAGTAGGAAACCCCCCCCGGTGATAAAGAAGCCGGCGACTGAGGCCCCTGAACATCTTAGATCGGGAGACGAGGGCCCGCCGCGAGACGCCAATATTGCAGTAATCACGAGTCCGGGGATTAGCGACTCCGAAGACGATAAGTCTGAAGATGAAGCGTCTGCTTTACCTGCAACATTGCCAAAATCTCTGCAGGATTCCTTCGCAAAATTCGATGAGTCCATAGCTAAGCTCGAGGAAAAATTCCAAAGTGATTTGGAAACTTCCAATCGAGCACCCGAAATAATGTTGCCTGCATCCATATCCGACGGCGAGCAAATCGACGAGCAAACCAGAGAAGTGCTCGACGAACTCGACCCGTACGACGATGACACCCAGGATTCAGAATTATCGCGACGAATACAGGAGCTGGCCGAGCGGGTCGAAAAGGCAACGGAAAGGCAGCTCCGGTTTGAACAAGGGAAACTGCCCAGCAATTCCCCTTGCGAGGCTAGCGCCGCCGAAAAAGAACACGATGCAGACGATGAGAGCGAGGAGCCCCTAGTGGAAGAAAAAGAGCAAGAGGCACCCGACGCACACGAGACGACCGTCTCCAAGCCCCGCTACTCATTCTCCACGCCAGCGCCAGGCTCAAGGCCTATGGCACGCTCAACCCCGAGTCATCATCGGCCGTCTCTCTCCCACATTCCAGAGGAAGATAACGCGTCCTTGCCGCAGGCAGCATGGCTGCCAGCAGCGCGCGTTGTACCTCCCTCCGTGCCCCCTTGTGCCCCCTCAGCGCTCCGAGAGCAAGAGATGTCGAGAGTGGCCCGGGAACCACATTGCGTCATCGACGCGGTGGATGACATAGCCACGTGCGATCACCCAGCAGCGAGAACAAGGGCGCGCGAGAGAGAGAAAATGACTTCGGCCGCCCCGGACGTAAACAAAGATAAAAAACCATTCTCCATAACCGGGACCCGGGAAAATCTGACTTACGTGCGGGATAATTATGTCCATTTTATTTCGGCGGACGGAGAGTTAACCACTGTAATCGGAAAATTACTATCCGATCTAGGAATGGTTGATCCCTCGTCGATAAAGGAAAAAAATTTACGCATCGGTCAGATCGCGGTTACCCCACACGGGAAATTCAATATATACAGCGTGGTCGTGAAAGAAAAATACTTCCACGACACGTGTATAGAAAACATTAACCTAGGATTAATTAATCTGAGGGATGTATTGCGCCGAACCGAGATTAAGACACTTCGAATTTCACGCGCCGGGGACCTAACGGATATAATGCAAAAGGATGACTGGTCACTCCGATTGCAGAAATTATTTTCCGAAGAAAACATAACCATCGTCCTGTGCTATGGAAAAATCATAGTACCGGCACCGGAAAACATGAAAGCCTCGCAGGAGGCCATAAAGGGGTAACAAAAACGTACCTAAAAATTCGGGAACGTTTTTATTGGCCCCACCTGAAAAACGAGGTTCAGGATTTTATTCGACGGTGTAAGTCTTGCCAAGAACAGAAACTTGTTCGTGCGAAAACACGTGAGCCGATGCTCATTACCGACACGCCGGTCGACACGTTCGACAAAGTATCATTGGATACAGTAGGACCCCTTCCAACCTCCCCACACGGCAATCGACACATTTTAACTATGCAGGATAACTTGTCGAAATATTGCCTGGCCGAACCTATACCCGACCTGAAAGCGACCACAATAGCCGAAGCAATAGCGAGACGATTATTTAATCAGTTCGGCGCCCCTCGAGCGATATTAACGGATCGAGGCGCGGCATTTACGAGTAATCTGCTACGTGAGCTATCGAAAATTTTTAAAGTGAAACAAGAAACGACTTCCGGTTATCGTCCACAAACGAATGGCGCCCTCGAAAGGAGTCATATCGTGCTGACGGAATACGTCAAACACTATGCCGATACATACGACGACTGGGATCGGTTACTGCCTTTTGCGGAATTCTCGTATAATACGAGCGTTCACGAGGGGACAAATTTCACCCCTTTCGAGCTTGTTTATGGGAAGTTAGCGCGTATGCCGAGTCAATTCCCTAACGATAACAAACTCCCGTCTTATAATTCCTTTTTATCTGAACTAATTAAACGTCTAGCCGAGATACGGGAGATCGCGGGGGAAAATTTAAACAAAGCAAAGGCACGCTCGAAAATTTATTATGACCGAACAGTCCAACCTTTCGGCGGGAAGGTAGGAGACAAAGCTTATGTGGAAAAGGAAATTCGAGACAGTAAATTTGATAAACGTTGGGAGGGACCGCTTCCGATCATAGAGTTATCAGACCGGAAGAACGCCGTTTTAGAAGCAAAATCAGGAAAATTAATCCGCAAGCATACCGATAAACTCAAGGTCGCTGTAGAATAAAAACCCAAGGTCTCTGTAGAATTTAAAAAAAAATATATATATACATATGATAGTATATACAGTGAGGACCAGGTGAAACTAGACGGCCAAAAGAGCGCATGCGCGTGAAGTGAAGGTTCTCATCGGCTTCGCTTGCCAGTTAACGCAGGCAAACGATCCAGCCGTGCCGTTGATCAATGAGTGGGGGGTCCGAAGGATCCCTTTTCGGCAGGTACTCGACCACACTCGAGCGCAACCTAAAGCCGTATTGTTTCGATCAGCGATCTACGGGCGCACCAATGTGTTTTGGCCAATGCCACGAAATTTTTATATCGGGTACAAAAAAAATTGTATCGAAATATTGATACAAATAAATTGTTATGCAACTCGATAACCTACATCGATGAAAACTGATGAAAATATCGATGACATTTTGGAATCGAAATGATGCAAGAAATGTAGGGAGAAAAGTAACAAAATAAGCGATTATAATTTTTTATTTATTAAACATTAACAAAAAAATGATATTAGAATTGTATTTTTTCGGTCTGCAATTATTTTTTCTTCTTAAGAATTGTACTTTTGGGCAAGTTCGACTCCTACGTCGGTACACACACAAACCGGGTTGTTATGCAATTCGATTACGGACATCGATGAAAGGTTAGCCAGTACGAAAAGTGGCACAAGATTTTTTTCAACTCAAGATGATACAAAAAAGTTGGAAAAATAGTACGATATCATTATAATTTTTTATTTATTTATAAAACATTAACAAAAATAAAAATGAAATGTAAGGTTTATTTTTTTATTCAGATATTATTTTTTCCGTAGCCTCTGAATCATTTAGAGGAAGAAATATCTTCTGATACTGTTGGATAGAAGCAACCCTTTCGTCGATGCACGCGGAGAGAGGTTGGCTTTGCATGTCTTACGTAGATTACTTCGGAAGTCTTACTCCTGCCACAAAGATGAAGAGGAACTTAGTAAAAACGTAGTAGGAAAAATGTATGGAATCGAACCACACCGGTGAAATAGATTTTTCATTCCTTTCATTCCTTCCTTGCTTTTTTTAAACAGATAAACAATAGTTATTTCGAACACCGGTTAGTTTTTTGCGTCGAGATTCATGTCTTTGATTTAACGGCACCGCTTTAAGAAGAAAAGGTCTCTTGGTATTTTCGGCTAGGAGCAACTCTTTTGCGGTTATCCGCGCCGAGAAGATGGCTCTTACAACTCCCACGCAGATTACTTCGAAAGTCTTGCTCCTACGACAAAGATGAAGAGAAACTTTTTTGCCCGGAAAAATGTAGGGAATCGAACCGCACAGGTGAAATTTTGAATTGTTGTTCCTTGCTTTTTTTAAACAAATAAACAATAGTTATTTCGAACACCGGTTAGTTTTTATCGTCGCGATCCATCTCTCTGCTTTAATTGCACCGTTTTAAGAAGAAAAGGTATTTTGGTGTTTTCGGCTAGGAGCAACACTTTCGCCGTCATCCACGCCGAGGGGGTGGCTCTTGCAACTCCCACGCAGATTACTTCGAAAGTCTTCCTCCTACGGCAAAGATGAAGAGAAACTTTTTTACCCGGAAGAATGTGGGGAATCGAACCACGCAGGTGAAATTTTGAATTGTTGTTCCTTGCTTTTTTTAAACAAATAAACAATAGTTATTTCGAACACCGGTTAGTTTTTTTCGTCGAGATCCATGTCTCTGATTAAATGGCACCGTTTTAAGAAGAAAAGGTCTCTTGGTGTTTTCGGCTAGAAACAACCCTGTTATCGTTATCCGCGCCAAGAGGGTGGCTCTTGCAACTCCCACGCAGATTACTCCAAAAGTCTTCCTCCTACGGCAAAGATAAAGAGAAACTTTTTTATCCGGAAAAATATAGGGAATCGAACCACGCAGGTGACTTTTTGAATTGTTGTTCCTTGCTTTTTTTAAACAAATAAACAATAGTTATTTCGAACACCGGTTAGTTTTTTTCGTCGCGATCCATCTCTCTGCTTTAATTGCACCGTTTTAAGAAGAAAAGGTATTTTGGTGTTTTCGGCTAGGAGCAACACTTTCGCCGTCATCCACGCCGAGGGGGTGGCTCTTGCAACTCCCACGTAGATTACTTCGAAAGTCTTCCTCCTACGGCAAAGATGAAGAGAAACTTTTTTACCCGGAAGAATGTGTGGAATCGAACCACGCAGGTGAAATTTTGAATTGTTGTTCCTTGCTTTTTTTAAACAAATAAACAATAGTTATTTCAAACACCGGTTAGTTTTTTTCGTCGAGATCCATGTGTCTGATTAAATGGCACCGTTTTAAGAAGAAAAGGTCTCTTGGTGTTTTCGGCTAGAAACAACCCTGTCATCGTTATCCGCGCCGAGAGGATGGCTCTTGCAGCTCCCACGCAGATTACTTCGAAAGTCTTGCTCCTACGGCAAAGATGAAGAGAAACTTTTTTACCCAGAAAAATGTATGTCAACCCATACCAGTAAAATTATTATTTTTTGTTCCTTGCTTTTTTAAACAAATGAATAATTATTATTTCGAACACCAATTAGTTCTTTGCGTCGAGATTCATCTCTCTGCTTTAAATGCACCACGCTCTCAGCGCGGATAACAACGAAAGGGTTATTCCTAGCTAAAAACACCAAAAGACCTTTTCTTCTTAAAACGGTGCCATTTAATCAGAGACCTTTATCTCGGCGCAAAAATGTTACATCTCGACATAATTTACCGCCTAGAAGACAATCTATTTTTAATATATACAATCTGTTGCCATGGGTCCACACACTCCATAGAGTTGGGCACGCTTACGGGAACTATATATCCCTCGGCACTTCGCCGTCTCAAGTAAACATAGGGGAACTGTCGCATCGACGCGGGAGTCCTATTTTCTAATATTCTATGGGCTAAACCCCGTGCCAATTGTATACTGGTGCCTTTGGTACCGCAATGACACCCGAAAATCGCATTGTGCGCAATTCGACTCCCTCGAAGCTAGTTTCCAAGAAAGATAGATTTAAAAATATCTCCATATGAAGCATAGGAGCGATCTAGTATAAAAAGCGTACGCGCTACGCTCAAATCAGTTATTCCTACCGACACCGCCGTGCTGCTACATAATCTACGAGACTCCGAAGAGCGAGCAAAGCTCTGTACGACGAAACTCTGTACGATAGCCCTGCGAGGCTAAGTCTTCGGACATCGACATAGTCTGGTCGAGTAATCTACGAGAACCTGTACATCATCTGGCTTCGAGAAAATAAAATATAATTTCCGTGAGTACTAAACTGAATCATCGAGTCTACATTTGTTCTGCATGCTCTACCACGTGCGAGGGGCTAAGAAGTCTCAAGTATCCTCTCAACGCATCGCTCATCTACAAGGCAGTGTAAGGCGAGGTCTCCGTCCCTGATGTAAAGGGCCAACGCCTTGACTCGAAAGAGAGACCGCCGTTGCGTTTCCCTCAGCGCGAACTCACCGAGAGCTCGACGGGACGTAACACAATAAAAATTTGGTGTCAGAAGTGGGATTTGAACGCCCTCACTGCCATAAGAAATGAAGCATGACGCTTGATAGAACGCCACTGAAAGGCACCGGAGAAGAGACACCTGACCCATCTAGTAATCCACGCATGAGCACTGCTCACGTAGCTCGAGATAGTACTAGTACAGGTAACGCAGCAGGTGCAAGTAACGGGGATAACTCAAATCAAGAACAGGCAGAAGTTCGACCATTGCTGGATCTAGATAATTCAATTTCGAACGATCTGAATGATCCGAATAATCTAAACGATCCGAACAATCTGAACAATCAAGTAAATCTTGGTCAACAAGCGTTACAGGAAATACAAGCATTGCAAGTAGGTATCGACAACATAGCTGTTAATATGGCTGTACCCCCAGTCTCCGTCAAGTACGCACTCGAAGCAGTACCCATATTCGACGGACGCAACATTCCGTTGTCACACTTTATTGAGGGATGCGAGGAGGCTCAGCAGATGTTGCCCCAAGAGGCACAGGCGAACCTCGCACTCATACTAAGGAACAAGCTAAGGGGAGAAGCACGCCGAGCAGTGCACGGAGTAACGCTAAACACTGTCTCAGCATTTATGGACTTCCTGAAAACACTCTATCTACCCGCAAAGTCTGTATACCAGCTGTAGGGAGAATTGGGAAGAATATTCCAGCACGATGACGAAGCAGTTCTCACCTATTCTAACCGGGTAAAAGACATCGGGAATAGAATAAGCGATGCTTATAAACAAAGCCACGACGGCGTAGTGGATGACGCCTTCAAACAAAGCCTCGATGTCGATCTGGTCGAATGCTTTAACAGAGGACTCAAACCAGAGATTGAAAACAAAATAACCAGAGATAGATTATTCAGCGAAACAATGAAAGAAGCAATAGATATTGAAAGGAAGGAGCAAGCGAAAAGTGTATTACGAAACTCACGGTTTTCAAAATTTAATAACTACAATCAACTCTCAACCCGCAGAGACAAAATTCACCACATCCAAGAAAGCAAACAGTGCTCAAGCTGTGGTAAAGATGGGCACAACAGCGAAAATTGTCGATCTAATTCGCGAAGTTTGCAATCACCGGAAAGGGGTGGCAACCGCGATTCACGCTCAGACCGTAACAGTTTTCAAAGACAGCAAAATAATAATTATCGTCGTTATCAGGACTCCAGAGGTACAGAACGAAATGACGGTTTCGCTTACAATTCAAATTCGAGACAAAGAATAACATGCCGTTTTTGCAAAAATATTGGACACAGCATCAACGAGTGTCGCAAACTGGAGTACTGGTCCAACCAGAAAACTCGCGGAAATACTTCGTCAAATAATCAAGTAAGTGAACCACGAGAGAATTCGCAACAACGCTCTGTAAAACACCCACGATCTGAAGAAGGTACTAACCAAGCGACAAGGGTAGCTACAGCGCTACTAAACCGCGGAAGTAATGTACCAGTCGTGAAGGTGGACTCAAAAGACTTTTTGGAACCAACATTGCTAATGATTGACACAGGATCTTCTCTGAATTTAATTAAAAGTAAACACGTAGCGCCTCACGTGCAAGTGGATAAATCAGATATTGTTCAAATCAGTGGTATAACGAAAGACTACGTCAGTACACTGGGGAGAACGGAGATACACATACACGATTCCGAAGTCACTTTCCATCTGGTAAAGGATGATTTCCCTATCGAGGACGATGGACTCATCGGCTCAGAGTTCTTCCGTATTTACCACGCTGACGTGTCATATTCTGATCGATGCCTGAGATGGGGTATTAATTCCATCCCCTTTATGAAGCTCGAAACAATTATAGTTCCAGCGCGAACAAAAGGGCATTTCTACGTTCGGGTCGCTAACCCAGAAGTAAAGGTTGGCTACGTACCCCGACAATTCATATCAGAGGGAGTCTTCCTTGGCGAAGCCCTCGTCACAAACAACGATGGCAAGGCTCATCTATATTTAATTAATACAACGGACGAAGAAATCGAAGTCGCCGTACCGGTATTAAACATTGAACCCTACGAGGAATATACAAATAAAAACGATGCTTCTACAACCGAAACAGATGTTACTGTAAACAAACCAGGGGCCACGCCAGCTCTACTTTACGCAGCAGCAGGGTCCAACCAGCTATTGCTTGAAGCCAAGGAGCCACAAGCGCCTCAAGAAAAGGACAAGGCCAAAATACCGTGCGAAGATCACGAAGGGCCCACATATGAATCATTCAAAGATTCGGAATTATATGCGATTCCGGATAACACAAGCTCAAATGAAGCACAAAATGAAACCCACAACGTGGAAGAAATAAATAAAGGCAACGCAAAAACGGCATACGTCGTACAGCAAAATGATCGAGTATCGCAAATCAAAAGCCTACTACGCCTGGATCATCTGAATCCAGAAGAAAAAGAGAGTATACAAATGCACCTTGAAGAATTTCAAGACAGGTACTATCTACCTAGCGAAAAACTAAAATCTACAAATGTCCTAAAGCATCGCATAATTACGACCGACGAGGTCCCGATTAATTTTCGGCAATACAGATACCCTCCAACTCTAAAGGAGGAGATAAATCGTCAAGTCAACGATCTTCTAGACGGTGGAATAATACAACCGTCGACATCTCCATATAACTCGCCCGTATGGATCGTCCCCAAAAAGGCCGACTCCAAAGGCAACAAGCGGTGGCGAATGGTACTTGACTACCGCGCCCTTAACGAAAAAACTATAAGTGACGCATATCAACTACCACTTATAAACGAGATACGAGACCAACTGGGAGGAGCAGTCTATTTCTCGACTTTTGACCTCGCATCTGGTTTTCACCAGATCGAGATGCATCCGGAGGACAGGCACAAGACTGCCTTCTCCACACCGTACGGCCACTACGAATTTGTTCGGATGCCGTTCGGATTAAAAAACGCTCCAGCTACTTTCCAACGACTTATGAACCAGGTACTTATGGGAGTCCAGGGCTCCGATGCATTCGTTTATCTGGACGATATCGTGATTTACGCTTCCACCCTGGAAGAACACGAATTAAAACTGGAAAGACTAATGAAGCGATTGAGAGGAGCACAACTTAAGCTCCAGCCTGACAAGTGCGAATTTTGGCGCCGAGAAGTTGCCTACCTCGGGCACATTATAGGAAAGGACGGAGTTAAACCCGATCCAGCAAAACTATCGGCAGTGAAAAATTTTCCGCGTCCAAGGAATGCGAAAAATATACGTCAATTTCTGGGACTCGCCGGCTACTACAGACGTTTTATAGATAACTTCTCTCAAATAGCTAGGCCGCTGACGATCCTCTTAAAAAAGGATGCCGCATTCAAGTGGCAAGAACAGCAGCAGGCCGCCTTCGAGACGCTACGGGACAAGCTATGCGAGGAGCCAGTACTGCAATACCCCGACTTTACCCAACCGTTCATAGTGACAACGGACGCATCTGGTACAGCAGTCGGAGGAATATTGAGTCAAGGACCTCTGGGTAAGGATCGCCCTATAGCATACACCTCGCGTGTACTAAACGACACCGAGCAAAAGTATAGTACATACGAAAAGGAGGCTGTGGCAATATTACATTCGATCTCGCAGTTCCGACCGTACCTCTACGGTAAACAATTTGTGACGTGATTTTTTTGAGTATCCCGTCCCAGGGTCGTTCCGACCATTTTTAGACTATCAAATTCACAAGGACTCTCGATGACGCGGCTATCAGCATAAAATTATTTACCTTTGGAGTTCTCGGATCAATTTTACCAATAGGATGACATGGTCTTCCCGAATTAGTTATCGTTGTGGTTACCGTTACGTTATATTCCTTTTTTTTGCTCGAATTAGTGCTTTATGTTGCGATGAGGGTGGCAGATACCGTGGTTCAGGGCCGAGATAACGCGCCACCCGGTATACCTGTCGGAAGCCTTACGGTGAGTCTCTGGGCTAGCACCTAAGTTCGAGTGGAATCCTCGACGCTCGATTGGTCGAGACTATAGGGCGAACTGGTCCCGTTTACGTTTCCGTTGGAAGGCCGGCGGAGGTTGAGTCAGCGATCACCCAACTCCACGGATGGCCAGATCGCAAGCTATCTTCCCGTTCTGTTCGTTTTGTCCAACCTTACTTCCGTTCTTTTCGACCCTATAGTCTCTAGAGAGTGCATTCCCGAGACAACTACCGCAAACGTTAAAGTTCGCAAACCGATCATCGGGACTAAAGGAATATTAAAAGAAAATTCATCCCGGGCACGTCAGTTCGTTTCATCCTTGATTCAAGGTATCGCTAGGTAGCCGCCATGTCGCGTTGCCCCCAAGTGCGACCCGCGCATGGTGGGGGGTAACGTTAAGTCGCGATCTCGCGAGCTCGCCAGAGTTCGTCAGATCCCGACGGGCCCCCGGCCCGAACGGGCAGCTATCTCTCGCTCTCTTGCTAACGACCTCCCCACCCTTGGGCTATCTGCGGCTAATAGGCCTAGTGTTACCAAGCCCATGCTACGGTTATGGCCTATCTTCCAGCTACCTTAGCGTCTGCCGCTATCGATTTCCCGAGTCCTGCCGCTATCGATTTCCCGAGTTCTGCCGCTATCGATTTCCCGAGTCCTGCCGCTATCGATTTCCCGAGTTCTGCCGCTATCGATTTCCCGAATTCTGCCGCTATCGACTTCCCGAGCTCGGCCGCTATCGAATTCCCGAGTTCGGTCGTTATCGATTTCCCCGAGTTCTGTCATCATCGATTTCCGCGAGCTCGGTTGTTACCGATACATCCGAGGCTCGGTCGCCATCGTGAGCTATCGAGCGCCGGTGTTTGGCTCTCTTACTGTCTGTATCCCAGTTAATGGAAAAAAATGGAGAAATAAAGGCTGAACCATGTGCCACGATTACATTTTGTTTGGGAGTTGTGATTTTTCTACGACCCCCTCGAGGGCTAGGAACGCCGTCCACACCCTCTCTCCACGACCGACACCCTGAGCGAATCGGGTATACCGTACACCAGCCTCTCTGATTCCGAGGCCGCAATTTCGTTGTTTATTGAATTTCGTAATACGATTACGGTTACGTTTCGCGGTTTGTCAATTCCGCCGTTGAATTAAAAATTGACTGGCGCCCAATGGCTCTCGCGGCAACGGAAACAGAGGGGCCAGGGCGTAGGCCAACCGGGATGTAAAAATCCGTGTTGCAAATTCAAATTAGTAACTGACCACAAGCCTCTAGTTTGGATACATACGTCGAAGGATCCGATGTCACGCCTAACGCGCTGGCGCCTACGTCTCGAAGAATATGATTACGAAGTCGTCCACAAGGCTGGAAAAATGAATGTAAACGCCGACGCACTGTCACGCAACCCTTGTGAGGGCGTCTCAAGTGGAGACGAGCCGGAGTCTCGGCCGCAGCACGTGTATCCTATAAAGAAGCGTGCGAGGACGGTCGCAGACACAGGGGAGCCCGACGAGGATGACGAACCGTTAGCCACGCGACTACGGAAACGGGCTCAAGCATCTGCTTCAAAGGCACCTGCTAAGCAATCCACTAAACCCGCTAGTAATAAGCGGCCTGATGAGGAATCACAGGAACCAGCATGCCACACGCTGATTACAGATGATGCACCAATAGCATCACGACTTAGGAGCCGCGGAAATAAAAACGCTCCAACTAACTCCAATCAAGAGAAGCCTAGGGCAAAAGCAGTCCGACGGAAGGCCAACAGACAGGAATCACCTGTCGTGACTAGAGCAGAAAATGAAATTCCGCCACAAGGAAATGCGCTCTATGAAAATTCAATGCTCGCTAATCTCGGCGACGACGAAACATTCAGTATATCTGGGGAATCGGCGGAATATATATTCGATCGGTCCGACTCCGATTCCGAAAATAATTATCCACAATATGAAGTTGTAGAGAAACCGGCAGAAATTTCAAGCAGCTTGCATATAACAAGCAACGAGCAGCTTTTTATGAGAAAGGATAACTATTTATACTTCCTTTCGGAAGCCGGAGAACCATGCGACGAAGGATCAAAAAGGTTGGCAGATCGACGATCACTACCAAAGTTTCGCAATCTTAGTCTCGGTAGTATCAGTGTGACCAAACATAATTCAAAGCATCACATTGCTATGGTTATAAGGAAGAAGAACGGGCCATTCGTTGACCACCACACGTTTTCCGCTATGCAGAAAGAACTTAAAAGAATTGTCAAAGGATTAGAATTGCGCTCTGTCAGTGTAGCAAAAACTAAGGAAATCGATAGCATGAAATGGGAGTATGTACTGGCTACACTGAAAAAAGCATTCGCTGGCACAGCAACAAAACTAATCGTCTGTTTGGGAATAATAAAATACCCGGAGCCAGCGGAACGAAAAGAAATTATTTGCGAGGCTCACGCTTCAGCAATGGGAGGTCACAAAGGAGTAACAAAGACCTACAACCGGATACGTCAGCGATACTACTGGGAGGACATGAAAAATAATATTAGTGAATATATCCAACACTATCTACCGTGTCACTTGAAGAAACTTGTACGCGTGAAAACTCGGCAGCCGATGATTATCACCGACACACCGGATTCGGCGTTCGACAAAATTTCTATGGATATTGTCGGACCCCTGCCACGCACAGTCAACGGGAATGAGTACATCCTCACTATGCAGGATCTCCTCACCAAGTACTCTCTCGCAGTGGCACTGCCAAGGGCCACTTCAGCGAACATCGCCGACGCTTTAATCAAGCATTGTATATGCATTTTCGGAGCACCCAAGACCGTTCTCACGGATCAGGGAGCTAATTTCTTGAGCTCATTAATGAAGGATGTCGCAAAGAAATTAAAAATAAAACAATGCCGAAGCACGGCCTTTCATCCGCAATCCAACGGATCATTGGAACGATCTCACCATTCCTTGGTAGAATATCTCAAGCAGTATGTAAACAGGGACGATGAGTGGGACGAGTGGCTCGAGCTCGCCACTTTCTCCTACAACACAAGTGTGCATGAAGGGACAAAGCACACGCCGTTCGAGCTCGTTTTTGGAAAACTCGCTCGTCAACCGTCTTACGACCCCCCTGCCGACAACGAGCCGAGCCGGACATATGGAGGCTATTTAGTCGAGCTAGCTACTAAACTCCACGACACGCAAGAGATAGCGAGGAACCATCTCGTAGCGGCTAAAGAACGCTCAAAAAAATATTATGATCGTAAAGTAAACGCACACGAATTTAACCTCGGCGACTGTGTATATTTACAGCGCGGTAAGAAGCAGGGAAAATTCGGCGACCACTATACCGGCCCTCACGAAATAATAGAAATCATGAGGGATGGAAATATAAAAATAAAAATCGGGCGCGATCCCCGCATCGTGCGCCCCAACCGCCTACGCTACTCCCACATAGATCTTGGGGAGAGTAACGAGGAGGATTAGTTGAAGTTTACATACGATAAAACGCACGGTCTGCCCAGATGATACGGCAGGCACAAGAAGAGGGCCGCATCATCAACCTGCCGAAGACACCTGAGAAGCCCGGCGTCCCGACGGAAATAGCAGACCAGGCAGCTAGCACCAGCTCTGCTCAGCCGACATCGCAGCCCATCGCTAGCACCAGCCAGCAGTCATCAGAGAACAATCCGACGCATCAGGGTACCAACACGACCATGGAGACATGGCTGGGCAGATTGGTCGCAGCTAATGACCGACTCCTGGAGGAAATCGTTTCGCCACTAATAATGGTACTCGACTCTCCAGACGAGGAAATTCTCGGCATTTAAGTGCAACAGTTAAAGGAGAAGTTATGTGCCAAAAACTACTTAAGGACTATAAGTGCAATAGTATAATAATAGTGCAGGAACGAGCCAAAAATCAAATCAAACGTGAGTAGTACAACCACAGATACACACAGTACAAACTTCTGCCTTATTATTAATATTTTTTCAAAGAGAACATTTGTGTGAACAATCAAATATATAACCAAGTATATAATCAATTATATAACCAAGAACATAATCAAAAATATATATATCTCAAGGGCAAGAATATGGCCGTTTACTAAAAAAAAATGTGTGTTTTAAATTACGTCTTCAATGATGCGTATATTATTCTCGTGTTAAGTCATTTCAAATCCGTAACACTCGTTTTAATGGGGGAGGTGTTACATCTCGACATAATTTACCGCCTAGAAGACGATCTATTTTTAATATATACAATCTCTTGCCACGGGTCCACACACTCCATAGAGTTGGGCACGCTTACGGGAACTATATATCCCTCGGCACTTCGCCGTCTCAAGTAAACATAGGGGAACTGTCGCATCGACGCGGGAGTCCTATTTTCTAATATTCTATGGGCTAAACCCCGTGCCAATTGTATACTGGTGCCTTTGGTACCGCAATGACACCCGAAAATCGCATTGTGCGCAATTCGACTCCCTCGAAGCTACTTTCCAAGAAAGATAGATTTAAAAATATCTCCATATGAAGCATAGGAGCGATCTAGTATAAAAAGCGTACGCGCTACGCTCAAATCAGTTATTCCTACCGACACCGCCGTGCTGCTACATAATCTACGAGACTCCGAAGAGCGAGCAAAGCTCTGTACGACGAAACTCTGTACGATAGCCCTGCGAGACTAAGTCTTCGGACATCGACATAGTCTGGTCGAGTAATCTACGAGAACCTGTACATCATCTGGCTTCGAGAAAATAAAATATAATTTCCGTGAGTACTAAACTGAATCATCGAGTCTACATTTGTTCTGCATGCTCTACCACGTGCGAGGGGCTAAGAAGTCTCAAGTATCCTCTCAACGCATCGCTCATCTACAAGGCAGTGTAAGGCGAGGTCTCCGTCCCTGATGTAAAGGGCCAACGCCTTGACTCGAAAGAGAGACCGCCGTTGCGTTTCCCTCAGCGCGAACTCACCGAGAGCTCGACGGGACGTAACAAAAAACTAACCGGTGTTCGAAATAACTATTGTTTATTTGTTTTAAAAAAGCAAGGAACAACAATTCAAAATTTCACCTGCGTCGTTCGATTCCACACATTTTTCCGGGTAAAAAAGTGTGTCTTCATCATTGCCGTAGGAGCAAAACTTTCGAAGTAATCTGCGTGGGAGTTGCAAGAGCCAACCTCTGGCACGGATGACGGCGAAAGGGTTGCTAGTAGCCGAAAACACCAAGAGACCTTTTCTTCTTAAAACGGTGCCATTTAATCAGAGACATGGATCTCGGCGCAAAAAACTAACCGGTGTTCGAAATAACTATTGTTTATTTGTTTAAAAAAAGCGAGGAGCAACAATTGAAGATTTCACCTGCGTCGTTCGATTCCACACATTTTTCCGGGTAAAAAAGTTTCTCTTCATTTTTGCCGTAGGAGCAAGACTTTCGAAGTAATCTGCGTGGGAGTTGCAAGAGCCACCCCCTCGGCGTGGATGACGGCGAAAGTGTTGCTCCTAGCCGAAAACACCAAATTACCTTTTCTTCTTAAAACGGAGCAATTAAAGCAGAGAGATGGATCGCGACGAAACAAACTAACCGGTGTTCGAAATAACTATTGTTTATTTGTTTAAAAAAAGCAAGGAACAACAATTCAAAATTTCACCTGCGTGGTTCGATTCCCTATATTTTTCCGGATAAAAAAGTTTCTCTTCATCTTTGCCGTAGGAGGAAGACTTTCGGGGTCATCTGCGTGGGAGTTGCAAGAGCCACCCTCTTGGCGCGGATAACGATAACAGGGTTATTTCTAGCCGAAAACACCAAGAGACCTTTTCTTCTTAAAACGGTGCCATTTAATCAGAGACATGGATCTCGACGAAAAAAACTAACCGGTGTTCGAAATAACTATTGTTTATTTTTTTAAAAAAAGCAAGGAACAACAATTCAAAATTTCACCTGCGTGGTTCGATTCCCCACATTCTTCCGGGTAAAAAAGTTTCTCTTCATTTTTGCCGTAGGAGCAAGACTTTCGAAGTAATCTGCGTGGGAGTTGCAAGAGCCAACCTCTGGCACGGATGACGGCGAAAGGGTTGCTCCTAGCCAAAAACACCAAGAGACCTTTTCTTCTTAAAACTATGCCATTTAATCAGAGACATGGATCTCGGCGCAAAAAACTAACCGGTGTTCGAAATAACTATTGTTTATTTGTTTAAAAAAAGCAAGGAACAAAAAATAAGAATTTTACTGGTATGGTTCGATTCCATAGATTTTTCCAGGTAAAAAAGTTTCCTTCATCTTTGCCGTCGGAGCAAGACTTTCAAAGTAATGTGCCTGGGAGTTGCACAGCCACCCCCTCGACGCTTGTATCGACGAAAGGGTTGCTGATAGTCAGGAATGCCATAGGACATTTCTTCCTCCAAACGATGCACAAGATACCGGTTAAATTATTTCAGAACGACAAAATAAAATTTCCGATAGCATTTATTGGTAACGTTTAAGAAAAAAAACATAGTAATTTTGGTTTTGATAAATTTTTCCTATATTTGTTTCATCATTTTGCGCTAAAAGGTCTCGTGCCATTTTTTCCATACGTGCAAGACTCATCGATATGGATAATCGAATTGCATAAAAAGTAAATTTTGGCAAAATTTCAAAGGATTTCGAAAAACCGAAGAAGCACATTCGAGTAAATTTTATGGCCCATCGAATGCCGTTGGTTCCATCCAGATCAGTCAGTAATTGCCTCTTTGCGAGGGGATGACGTGAGAGCGTCCGAAAATCAGCAAAATAAATTTTGCACCATGGCCCATGCCAATCGAAACAGGAGCTCGCGGCGTGCAACAAACACTGCTGATTTGTCTCAATTGGATCATCCCGTAGGAAGTTGTACACCCAAGAAGACAAATTGACTTTGTTTGGGGTTACATAAAAATGGCCCAACCGATTGGATCGAAATTTTTCGTCGAGTTATTCTTCCCTACTTCCGTCGAAGCCAAACTTTTCTTGTGTCGAAAACTTTTCGCGTAGACGAGATCCAGGTGCATTTCAAATGCGCTATATCGTATAGCGACATTTTTGACATTGACAGACTAGCGCAGCAGGTTCAATCATCTGAATATTAAAAGAGCGGTTTCAACTATTAAAATGAGCCATGGTCACTAGCGGAATATGCCTCCGTTATATCGATCACGTTTTTGAAAAACATGAACGAAAATCCTATTACTGCTCGGAGTTGCGTGGCGACCGGCATTTGGCCAATAACAACACGCGAGCTCGCGCGCGGTTCGAATCTTTCGCTTATGACTTTTTTTCTTTGTTTCGAATGTTTTACATTCTCTATCAATATCCAATACGATTGCAACTCCAGTCCATCTGATGAGCCGATAAAAAAATGATCGTATCGACAAGAAACGAGAGAAATTTTTTTATTAAGGCTTTTCGGGTCCGGGGTTGATTACGGACAAAAATCGGTAAGGTAATAAATTCGACGGGCAAAACAAAAATCGCTTTATCTTATACCCACCTGCGCCTTGCTTGCAATGGTCTTGAAACGTGGAAATCAGGGTGTCTTCGAGACTGTGAGGTACGCTTGAGGCTCTGGTTGATACGATAGACTCGGGATAAACGTTTATACGTTAAAAAAATATCGCAAATATTACCGGCCAACCAGACGGAATCGTATTGAAATCATGTTGGACATTGATACAGAATTTAAAACATTCGAAACGAAACAGAACAAGGAAATGAATGGGGCCCGCATGGGGACCCGATCGCCGCCGAGTTGAGACGCACTGCCGAGCGAAGGCCGTAGCCAATGATATTTCAGATATCCCCTCCCCACGGTTTTTCGGCCGTCTAGTTTCACCTGGTCCTCACTGTAGATTTACCACTTTGACTATACTCAGTGCCCAAGGCGCAAGCCAGAGCTCCACACACGATCGTCCCACACGCCGAGCTGGGTGTGTGCGTCGAGACACCGACGACGCGGATGGCGCTCACTCGAGGGGGCACAGTATAGTAAAGTCCTATGCCGCGCCTCGACGAGGCAGGTTGCGCCAATGCTACAGATATCCTTGTCACTAGCCGTGGCTCTCGACCTGCCGACTCACTCTGATAGCCGTCGAGCGGTCCCCCCGGGCTCCTCGCCCCAATAGTCGCGCCTGCCTTGTGCGGGCGTCCGACTCTCCAGCTTACCGACTAGCATGGCCGACCAATGTACGGCATTACCATAACGAAAATATACACAGCGGAAACTGGGGAGGCGAATACTCGCCTCGGAAATTTCAGAATACGGAAGAATAAATTCCGAAAAACATAACTGTATATATATATGTACATACATACATAGACATATTCACATATATACTGTAACGAATATGTAGCTGACTATTCGTTGAGACACACGTTATTACGATTGATACTCCGTAATAACGATTGAAGATAACTCCGAATCGGTAGAAGGCGGTTGGATAAAACTACGAAGGATTGACACAGGCAAATAGAAACTACGTATTTTTGTTTTATCGAGATACTTATGATTGTCTACGGAAAATGAGTAATTCTTCTCTCTCGTGTCATCGACTAGGGTAGTCGATTTGTCGAGTCGTGTTCGGTTAGATAGAATTATTTCTGAGTATATTAGCATTGATAAAGTCTGGAAAGTGTTGAGAATTGCTTGGCTGGAGCTTTTGGACGGCTTTTTGGACTCCCGTTGAGTGGAAAGCGTCCTAGTAAGTTTCCGAACAATGCTATTTAGGGGGTAACTGCTGGGCCTGAGTGACAGAGTTACAGATCGGGGCACTGTTGGCCGATGAGAGGTTTCGAACAGTGACCGATGATTTAATGTAGAAAAATCTTTCCAGATGAATATTTATGATGATGTGTCGTGTTATTGTAGAATCAGTGGTACATTGATGGAATTTCAAAGTCGATAATGAGAGTGAGAGAGAAAGAGAGAATAATCATTAAAATAATTTTGTCCCATGTGCAACTAGTATTTGCAGAATGCTACGCGATTAATTTGTGTGTCACAGGTCAAATTTGAAGATGCTGTGACATGATCAGAATCCTTCCTATTCGAATCCTTCCGAATAGCCAAAAGATAAAATTGGAGAAGATTGAATAAAAAGAAAGAAAAATAATGATGTATTGAATTAAGTATTTAAGCGATGATTAGAAATGGACTAGACACAAATCGATATACGACAAAATGACATTATTTAGCTCGGATTTGAACAATGAATCTAGGGAAAATGTGGTTATTTAGCATTGTGAACACTGTTCTTGCCAAGGTTTTCGGCCATGGTTTTCCTTGTGGACATGGACGAATGTCGGAACAGTATAGATTGTGACGTGGCACGTCACAAGTCCCTTCCGCTGCCTGGCTCGAAGGCCCACCACTCACCTAGGGAATAAACTGGAATTAGGACTACAATTTAAGCAACGATTATTAACATTGTTAACCCCCTTCCTTCGACTGACCCTTATCCTCTACCACCCCGTCAGTCCTCATACTCACTCATCGAAGGCCCCGTCAGCCTTCCGACGCACCCACCGAAGACCCACCGAAGACCATCGAAGACCAACCTGGATGGAAATCCACCCCCTGCGCAACCTGATCGACCCCGAACAACCTAGACAGCCCAAAATTTGAGACACAGGCAGACCTCTCTGGCACTAACCTGCAAAGCCACGACCGTCCAAAAAGCCAATCCGACATCGCCAGCCCCGGGAAAAATTCCGACGAGTCGGAGCATCCTTCCCGACTCGTCCGCCAACACTGAGAAACCCGGCGACACCCTCTCGGCTCGAATTGCCGAGTATAAACCGACGAGGTGTGTCGCACGGGCAAACACTAAATTCGGCACGCGAGCTGTCAGATGCGACATTTCGCCAACGCGCCGCCTGGAACCGCCACCTCTCGACACCAAGAACTGCTCGTCGATTGATGGGCAAATCGATGACGAGGATGCGCGCGCCGAACGTCGCGACGAGTCTTCCGTCGCGACGAGATATTCGCACGGCCGCGCGGCCAATCCCGACGCCCACCGACAGCCAGTCCCGAAATCCACCAATCGGAATCCATCATCCGTACGCTCACTTGCAAGACCGACCCTAAGGTCGGAGAAGAAGCCGGAAGCAGCGAGGCTGTCTTCTCTTCGAGCCCAGGCGTGTGAACGATTAGAGTGTGTGTGATAAGCGACAGTTTTAAGAAATTATAAGGACATTTTAAGACGACTCGGCTGTCCCCGTCGAGAGTAAGACTCCTTCCCGGAGAGTACAGACCAATAAGCCATTGCCCAAGGACACGATTTGGCTTAAAAGGAATATTGACGACCCGGCAAATCGAGACATATTAACGAGAGGAATATTACGAGGAATATCGGAGGATTTGTAACCGATATAGATTGAGAGTGACCAGGTTGCGTGAGTAGCGCATAAGTTTTCCCCCGCCTGCCCCTTTCTCGATTTTTCCCATCTTCCCGACCCCTGAACATTTACCCGTGCCCTCTTTTTCGTAATTGTAAGCGTTTTTCTTTGTGACTTTTTCGACCGTCTAGTACCGGCCGCCACGTGCGCCGACATTCTTGAGTTATCCGAACACGTGCGCGTGAGTGGTGGTATTCGCGGGATTTTTCAGCGTGCGTTCCTTTAAGTTATTATTATTCGTCCCTGTTCCCCGAGACGCATTTTTGCGAGTATTTACCGATTGTCATTATTGTAATTTTTACCAGTTTTTGTGTGTGCCGAGGTAATTTGTCAAGAAGCCCTGGAACAGTGTCCCCGGCCTGAGAAGTCTCATCCCTCTTCCCTTCCCCCTTTTCCCTGCTAGCCGTGTGCCGCGCAAATTGGCCGAGTTTCTTCCTTTTTTCTTTCTTATGAGTTACGGTGCTACACCGAGAAAGTAGCTGGCGCCCAAAAACAACCACTGATAATTTTTCGAGTTTCATTATTTTTTTGAGTTTTCTTATTTTTTCCTGAGTTTCGATTCTAGCCCAATCGAGATTTTTGTGTAGAGTTTTCACCGGCCAGCCCCCCCCCCCCCCCTTTTCCGTGCGACCGACCCAGACCCATGCCGTCCCGATAATTATGATAGACATCGTTTTTTCTTATAAGTTCCATTAAGTTTAATTTCGTTTGAGTATTAGTCATATCACTTTCCTCCCCCCTTTCTTTGTATTGGTGTTCCGAGCGAACGATTATTATTTGAGTTTTCACTTCTCCCTTTTTCTTTGTTTGTTACCTACGATTACCGCTATTAAGCTCTTTTCTTTATTGTCTCCCCGATTATCATTAACGTATCTTTTTTGTAATAACACGATCCCTTCAACGTACCAGTACCGGCGTTGAAGCGGAAATTATCTTCGATCTCGTTTTTGGTTAGCTGTTATTTTTCATACGACGAACTGTTAAAGAATATAATATTTTAATTTCCTACACAAAAATTCGGAGCGTTATTTCCCCATTCCCTTCACCCCACATTCCCCAGATCGACCCAGTTTTTGGGAGACTAAGCGAAAAGGTATCATCACAAAAGTGGCGCCCAACGTGGGGCCCTGTAATAACAGGAAAAGTTGAATTTTTCAAAAATTTTGTACCCTCGAGGGCGGTGACTTTCTCACCCCTCGACCGGGGATTTTCCTGAGCTGAATAAAGAGTGCTCACCTCGGCACAGAACATACCCTCCCCCCCCCCCCCCCCCCCTTTGTACCCACTGTATTGAATTATTGTTTTTTTTGCCGCTGTTTCGCGAATTACTACCACTCGCGAATCTCATTGTTGGCAAGTAAGCACACCCCCTCGCCCATACACACCCCGATTATTGCATCTATTTTGCCATGGAACACCTTAACTCCCATGTACAAGTCACCCCCGCCCTGTCGACCTGCATCACTACGTCCAAAACACAACCTGCCCGACCCAAACCCGCAACCCCGTTAACCCTTGCCGCCCCCATAGGCCCTACCCCCACTACCGAAACCCAAGCCCAGATTGCCCAAATTTTTCGCACGCTACAGGCCCTCCCCAATGTAACCGATTTACTGAGATTATGTGACCAAGTTGGTTTGAGTGCATACGGCACGAGGGACGAAATGATTGACCGTTATTTACGTTCCATCATCCGCCGAAGATTTCCGGAAATGCCCATGGAATGGAATCCCGTAAAAGACGAACGTGGTTCGGAAGCCCCGTGCACCCTAAGAGTGGCACTCGCTGAACGTAATAGAGAACAGAACTCCGTGATATATAACAGAAGTTCCGGTCAAAATGATAGTCCCCACCCCTCCCCAAATACCGTAGAACCAACCCCCGCCCCAATAGTAGAAGCCACTACCGTTATTTCAAATTTCGATTCAGAAGAATTGCTAAAAGACCTCAGCGAGGAGACAGTGAATCCAGAGTTGCCCCCGAACCCAGTCACCCCCGCCCCGACAACAGAGTCCCCTTCCTTTTGCTTAAGTTTACCCCCAACACCCCGTACAGCCCGAAAGGAGAAACCCCAGACCCAATTAGAAAAGTTTATGTCAAAAGTAACCGGAAATCGGACTGAAGCGGGAGAAAAATTTCTTGCAAAATTAACGTCGATCTCCCACCTTCAGAGAGCAAAGCGGCTGAAGGCTGCTGCGCTAAAGCGAGGTCCGAGTTACAGTCCAGTCGTGGGTGAGAAGACCTCACCCGACGAGTTTCAAGTAAGTCCAAGCCCCTTCGTAAAAGACAGTATATCAGAGTCAAGCCCTGTTAACCCCGTTTCCCCCAGACTTTCGGAAAACAAGTCTGTCCAAACCGAACCCCGTTATCACCCCAAAGCTTCCCCAATCGTAAGAAAGTCCGCCTATAAAAATAGGAGTAATACGAATTCCCCAGAATCTGGTTTTACGTCCCCTTCCTTTTCCTCCACCTCTCACATACCCCCTCTCATGGCACACCCCGTACCGTGCCCTGCTCCCTGCCCAGAAGTCCCAGCATTAAGAAAGTTCTTGGATCCGCGGTTTTTCCCGCGACGTTTCCCGGCAAACAACATTTGCGCGTATCGCGTCGAACACCGCACTCCAAGAGGCAGAAGACTCACACCAAGGATCCCGAGATTCATAAGTCCCCGACCGCCTGACCCAGTACCTAAAACCCCTCGAGTACCTTTTCCCCACCCCTATTCCCTTGTTTCACCGCCCCCAAAATTCCGAACGTGGCCCACTCTCGACCTGCGTGTCCCCTGCTGCCCCGGAATCTACCCTCAGTATCCCCAGACCTACCCCCGTTCCCCTGCTAGCCCCATAAGCCTTCGAAGTTCCCACAGTACACTGAGTATAGGACCCTCAGAGCGCACATTAAGTACAGGGTCTTCCCATAGTTCCCGAAGTTCCCAGAATTCCCGAAGTTCCCAGAGTTCCCAACGTTCCCAGAGGTCAAGTTATGACATATAGAATTGCCCCAAAGTACCCCCACCTGACCATTGCACGCCCCCGGATACGATTCTCGATTATGTAGGGCACTATCAGTGCGAGGTTAAGCACGTTCACTACGTTTCTTTTTATTTCGTTCCTCTGATTCTCGTGCTACTTACCCAGTAACACCCGAGAAGTTTATTAAAGAGCTTGTGAATTATACGAGCAGTATTAAGTAAAGTTTAATTCGAGACCATACATGGAGAAATCATTTGCCCTCACCCTTCCCAGAAACCCACCCCCGAAAAAAAACCACAACCCAGTCAGCCCCCACCCCCCCGGCCACCGATTGCCAAAAATGCCCGACACGAATCGAAAACCGCCCCAGACCGCCCCACTAAACAGAATTTTCCCGAACCCCTTTTTTCCCCTTACGCTGTATATTAGTTTTTCACCCTTTGATCCGCTATTCCCCTGATTATAATGTTACTCCCCTTCCCGTTCTTTTTCTTATGAATCCCCCAACCCCAGTACTTGCCACCAAGAGGCCAATCATGTTATTTTGTTTTCTTTCGTTTATTATTTGGGTCCAAAATGACCACAGTACAAAGATTTTGTCTCCTTTGGTTTTAAAGAGGGTCTAGTAGTAACCACGGTGCAAAGGAGAGAATAAGACTGAAAAAGAACGGTATTATTACGATTACAAGACTGCACTTTACATTTGTCAACCCGCCAGCCCCTTCCCCTTCCCCGAGATCAACCCGCCAGCCCCTTCCCCTTCCCCGAGATCAACCCGCCAGCCCCTTCCCCTTTCCCGAGATCCACCCCAGTACGCCCCCAGTATGAATGTTGCTCAAGTTGTCGAGAGACGAACTTTCGGCAAGTGGGGGGAGTTGTGACGTGGCACGTCACAAGTCCCTTCCGCTGCCTGGCTCGAAGGCCCACCACTCACCTAGGGAATAAACTGGAATTAGGACTACAATTTAAGCAACGATTAGGAACATTGTTAACCCCCTTCCCTCGACTGACCCTTATCCTCTACCACCCCGTCAGTCCTCATACTCACTCATCGAAGGCCCCGTCAGCCTTCCGACGCACCCACCGAAGACCCACCGAAAACCCATCGCAGCCACCGAAGACCCATCGAAGACCACCGAAGACCATCGAAGACCAACCTGGATGGAAATCCACCCCCTGCGCAGCCTGATCGACCCCGAACAACCTAGACAGCCCAAAATTTGAGACACAGGCAGACCTCTCTGGCACTAACCTGCAAAGCCACGACCGTCCAAAAAGCCAATCCGACATCGCCAGCCCCGGGAAAAATTCCGACGAGTCGGAGCATCCTTCCCGACTCGTCCGCCAACACTGAGAAACCCGGCGACACCCTCTCGGCTCGAATTGCCGAGTATAAACCGACAAGGTGTGTCGCACGGGCAAAAACTAAATTCGGCACCCGAACTGTCAAGCCTGACGTTTCGCCTACGCGCCGCGGGGATCGTCACCTCCCGGAACCGAGAATTGCTCGACGATCGATGAGCCAATCGATCCCGAGGATGCGCGCGCCGAACGTCGCGACGAAATATTCGCACGGCCGCGCGGCCAATCCCGACGCCCACCAACAGCCAGTCCCGAAATCCACCAATGGGAATCCGACAACAGTACGCTCACTTGCAAGACCGACCCTAAGGTCGGAGAAGAAGCCGGAAGCAGCGAGGCTGTCTTCACTTCGAGCCGAGGCGTGAAAAAGAGCAGAGTGTTTGATACGAGCGTGATAATTAATCGATATTAAGAACCATTGTACGACGACCAGGCTTTTCCCGATTCTGAACTGACTCCTTCCCGGAGAGATACAGACCATAAGCGACATCCCAGGACACGATTTGGATTGTACAAGGAGTTATAAAGACCATAAGCGACACCCAAGGACACGATTTGGAATTGTACAAGGATTTATAACGACCAGGATCGATAGAGGAATATATTGGATAAATTGTACTCGAGTGAAAGTGAGAGGTTGAGTGAGTACTGAACAAGTTTCCCCGCCCGCCTACCCCTTTCGATATTTCCCCATCCCCCAGACGTCCCCCAAAAATCTGCCCGTGCCCTTTTTGCAGTATTAAGCCGTATTTTTCGTTGCATTGTGTAAATTTCATTGACCGTCGAGTACCGGCCGCCACGTGCGCCGACATTTTGCCCATTTCGAACACGTGCGCGTGAGTGGTGGTAATCGCGGATATTTTTCAGCGTGCGTTACCATTAATTTTCCCCCGTTCTCCGAGACTCATTTTTGCGATTATTTCCCATTTGCATTATTGTAATTTTTACTAGTTTTTTTTGTGTGTGCCGAGGTCATTTGTCAAGAAGCCCTGGAACAGTGTCCCCGGCCTGAGAAGTCTCATCCCCATTCCCTTCCCCCTTTCCCCTGCTAGCCGTGTGCCGCGCAAATTGGCCGATTTTCCTTCTTTTTTTTGTGAGTTACGGTGCTACACCGAGAAAGTAGCTGGCGCCCAAAAACAACCACTGACAATTTTTTTGAGTTTCATTATTTTTCGAGTTTCGTCATTTTTTTGAGTTTCATTATTTTTCGAGTTTCACTATTTTTCTGAGTTTTTTTATTTTTGTTCCTGAGTGTCACAAAAGTGATGATGACAGTCATCACGTCGGGCGCCACTTTTGTGA
The DNA here is from genome assembly GCA_958510785.1 of Exephanes ischioxanthus. Classification (NCBI taxonomy): domain Eukaryota; kingdom Metazoa; phylum Arthropoda; class Insecta; order Hymenoptera; family Ichneumonidae; genus Exephanes; species Exephanes ischioxanthus. The sequence continues at coordinate 12,821,731 of OY294019.1, read as the reverse complement.
TGATAACTTTTCGCTCAATCTCCCAAAATTGGGTCGATCCGGGGAATATGGGGTGAAGGAAAGGGGGAAATAATGTTCCGAATTTTTGTGGAGAAAACTAGAATATTTTGCTCTTTAATATTTCGACGTATCAAAAATAACAGGTAACAAAAAAAAAAAACGAGATCGGAGAAAACTTCCACTTCAACGCCGGAACTGGTTCGTTGAAGGGATCGTGATATTACAAAACTAATACGTTAATAATAATCGGGGGAAGAATAAAGAAAAGGGGAGAAGGGAAGAATCAAATAATAATCGTTCTCTCGGAACACCAATACGAAGAAAGGGGGAGGAAAGTGATACTACTAATACTCAAACGAAATTAAACTTAAAAGAACTTATAAGAACAAACGTTGTCTATCATAATTATCGGGACGGTATGGGTCTGGGTCGGTCGCACGGAAAAGGGGGGGCTGGCCGGTGAAAACTCTATACAAAAACTTCGATTGGGCTAAAATCGAAACTCAGGAACAAAAATAAAAAAAACTCAGAAAAATAGTGAAACTCGAAAAATAATGAAACTCAAAAAAATGACGAAACTCGAAAAATAATGAAACTCAAAAAAATTGTCAGTGGTTGTTTTTGGGCGCCAGCTACTTTCTCGGTGTAGCACCGTAACTCACAAAAAAAAAAGAATGAAAATCGGCCAATTTGCGCGGCACACGGCTAGCAGGGGAAAGGGGGAAGGGAAGGGGGATGAGACTTCTCAGGCCGGGGACACTGTTCCAGGGCTTCTTGACAAATTACCTCGGCACACACAAAAAAAACTAGTAAAAATTACAATAATGCAAATGGGAAATAATAGCAAAAATGAGTCTCGGGGAATGGGGGAAAATTAATGGTAACGCACGCTGAAAAATATCCGCGATTACCACCACTCACGCGCACGGGTTCGAAATGGGCAAAATGTCGGCGCACGTGGCGGCCGGTACTCGACGGTCAATGAAATTTACACAATGCAACGAAAAATACGGCTCAATACTACAAAAAGGGCACGGGCAGATTTTTGGGGGACGTCTGGTGGATGGGGAAATATCGAAAGGGGTAGGCGGCGGGGAAACTTGTTCAGTACTCACTCAACCTCTCACTTTCACTCGAGTACAATTTATCCAATATATTCCTCTATCGATCCTGGTCGTTATAAATCCTTGTACAATTCCAAATCGTGTCCTGGGATGTCGCTTATGATCTGTATCTCTCCGGGAAGGAGTCAGTTCAGAATCGGGAAAAGCCTGGTCGTCGTACAATGGTTCTTAATATCGATTAATTATCACGCTCGTATCAAACACTCTGCTCTTTTTCACGCCTCGGCTCGAAGTGAAGACAGCCTCGCTGCTTCCGGCTTCTTCTCCGACCTTAGGGTCGGTCTTGCAAGTGAGCGTACTGTTGTCGGATTCCCATTGGTGGATTTCGGGACTGGCTGTTGGTGGGCGTCGGGATTGGCCGCGCGGCCGTGCGAATATTTCGTCGCGACGTTCGGCGCGCGCATCCTCGGGATCGATTGGCTCATCGATCGTCGAGCAATTCTCGGTGCCGGGAGGTGGCGATCCCCGCGGCGCGTAGGCGAAACGTCAGGCTTGACAGTTCGGGTGCCGAATTTAGTGTTTGCCCGTCCGACACACCTCGTCGGTTTATACTCGGCGATTCGAGCCGAGAGGGTGTCGCCGGGTTCTTCGGTGTCGGTGGACGAGTCGGGAAGGATGCTCCGACTCGTCGGAATTTTTCCCGGGGCTGGCGATGTCGGACTGGCATTTTGGAACGGTTGTGGCTTTTCAAGTTAGTGCCAGAGAGGTCTGCCTGTGTTTCAATTCTTTGGCTGTCTAGGTTGTTCGGGGTCGATCAGGCTGCGCAGGGGGTGAATTTCCATCCAGGTTGGTCTTCGCTGGTCTTCGATGGTCTGCGGTGGCTGCTATGGGTCTTCGGTGGCTGCGATGGGTCTTCGGTGGGTCTTCGGTGGGTGCGTCTGAAGGCTGACGGGGCCTTCGATGAGTGAGTATGAGGACTGACGGGGTGGTAGTGGATAAGGGTCAGTCGAGGGAAGGGGTTAACAAATGTTAAAAGTCGTTGCTTAAATTGTAGGTCTAATTCGAGTTTATTCCCTAGGTGAGTGGTGGGACTCCGAGCCAGGCAGCGGGAAGGACTTGTGACGTGCCACGTCACAACTTTCTAATTGGGTCTGGGGTTTTTTGATCCTGGGGGAGGCATCTACTGTCCTCCCCCCGAGGGGTTTCCCTCACGGGTTTGGCGGCACCTCGTACACGTATTGGTGTCATAACCAGGGAGGCCGCAGATACGACAAAATGTACCGCGTGGCTGAAGGCACTGACGGCATAACGAATATTGGGCGGATTTTAGAATGATGGACCGTGGCACATCTTAGGGTGGACTAGGAGTTGCCGGGGCGGCAACTTATGAGGAGGGGAGTAGTGTAACGAATATGTAGCTGACTATTCGTTGAGACACACGATATTAGTTAGGATTGACAAGAGACGGACGATCGATACAAGATCGATCGTCATGTAAAACAGTCTGGACTGACACGTCTGAACGAACAGACGTGTGACAGCTCGTGCTCGGGATATTTAGATGCGATTAAACTAATAACATCCGCCCCCAAACTAAATACGCGCGTTATTCATTTGCTCGGTCGTTACAATACCCAAAGTTTCGGGAATTTCGAAAATTGGATAAAAAAAAAAATTCAAAAGATAAAAAAAAATAAAAAAGGGTAGAACAAACAATATATACGTATAATCTCAGGAAGCCCAGCAGGGACTGGGGAGGCGAATACTCGCCTCTGAACCCGCGGAAAATCGTCATAGGTTCAGGAATATTCTAAATAAAAAAAAATCGAGACGCTACCGCGTCTCTTGATAAGTTAGGATAAATAGGATCATATAAAAAGGGTAATAAACAAAATAAATAAAAGTAAGGTAGTAAAATAAATAAATAACAGTAAGGAAACGTATGTAAAAACAGGCACGCAAGAGAAAGCCTAGCACGGACTGTATATTGCATCACCTACACATAGTCCGAGCTACAACAGCTATACACGAGCGACCGTAGCACAACATATAGAATAGCCACTTTGGCTATACTTAGTGCTCGGAGGGCGAGACTAGCTGTCTCTCTCTTTCGCATGGGAATGAAGGCGCGCTTCACACCTATCGATAATAATCGGAGAAAAACAACCCCCGAATCCCTGCAGAGACTGGGGAGGCGATCACTCGCCCACAAAATAAAAAAAAATATATATATATAAAATAAAAAAATAAAAAAATATTATATATATAAAAAAAAATATATATATATAATAATAATAATCATAAACGTAAATACCTTCCTGCAGCCCAGCCGTGCGGGTAATCCCGGAGGAAAACAACACTTCGCATTATTATTAGTTACTTCCAACATTATTGTTACTGTCCCCATTATTACCGCTATCCCCACTATTATTATTATTGGGATTTTTATTATTATTACTAACACTATTATTATTTATTATCATCTGATCGAATGGACGAAACTAAGCGGCCCCGGCCCCCTCTGCCGCGAGGGCAAACACGAAAAGGAAACAGCGACTCGAGACGTCCCAAACAACGCTAGGCGTGCCATTCCAGGGCAACCTGGTGGGCATCCGAGCCACACAGATAGCACGTGACGTAGCAATCATTCTCGAATTCGGTCATTTGTACGACTCACGCACGATAACACGATGCCCACCCGAGGCACCTACCGGTGCTATCAGGGACTCGGCACCAAGGACACAACCCCCGGAACAAATACTCGCGAAGAACAAAATTAAAATCAGCCTGCTGCTCCATGGTACGAATCCGCGCCTTGACTGGCAGGACTCCCTCATTCGCACCAACTCGGAGGAAGTCATCCGAACCCCTTATCATATTCTCGGTGCTGACCCACATCCGCTGAACACCTTCGTCGAGCATTCCGCTACGAGCGAAACCCCGACGAGGGGTGGAGGGGAGTTAGCGGCTCTCCGACGGGTGAGGGTCAAAATTTCGAATAACCAAATGCAGAGCGGTCGATATGTAGAATTTTCATTACTGTGAATATTGAAATAACGAATATGAGTCGATCGAAATTTTTATCTTGGATAGTTCGCTAATTCGAATAACTTTTTTTGCAAACACGGTAATGCATAAAATAATAACCAGTTTCTCCATTCGGAAGCTTTCCACAATGACATGGTATCTACGCCACGCGGTTTTCTCGAGGTTATCGTCGGTGTTTTGATTTTCATTAATCGTTCATTAATTTTCATTATGTTGTTCGGCTCGCCGATGTACCAGGGGTTATTCGCACCTGCTTTTATCAATAATTCTGCGTGTGTTTTTGCGATACCAAGATAAATATTATGCATACTGTCTACTATCATTCCGCGACCCAAATCAAAATGTCGAAGTGCGTAAATCGCGGCGTATCCTTTCACACCCTTTTCCTTCTTCTTATCCTTATCGGCAATCTCCATATCCTGTCTTAATTGGTCGTTCGTACGACATTCGACTGGTACATCGTTCGGTGGGTTTGGGTAAACGCGTTTACCGATTCTGCTCAAACCTTTTTCATAACAAAAGGTACAACCGTATTCGCCGTTGTATTGGGTCATGTTTAAAAATTGCCATCTCGCACCAGAGTCAAGTGTAGCGACAAGCGTTACAAATCTACTGACGATAATTGCATTATCGATTGGATTTTTCCACTGTATTCCTGTATCATACAAAAATTGCAATTCTTCTATAATCGGTAATAAAAGAGTATGTAAATCCGGATGAATCGTATCTACATATATTCCCGCGAGTATGACATGTTTTTTTCTAGCTTGAGGCGATAATTCATGAATCATAAGCATTACAGGCCATGCCGACGCCTTTGACGAACCGGAAACTTTAGCACCGTCCGTGAATAGCCCAAACGAGTAATTATATTTCTCTGCCAGAAATTCATTCGGTTCGCACAATTTTTTGTAAGCGATACCGTCATATATATCTTCGAGTGCATCTGGTGCTCTCTTTTCACGCGTAAATCGGTAATCGAGATTGTTTACTACTTCCTTATTGGTCAGCAGTTGTCGAAGTTGAGGTATTATTTTCATCACAATAAAATACGACATTTCTTTCATTCCTTTACCCCGTCCGCATTTGCCGCACGAACAGTTACTTTCAGGTTTGTTACTTCTGCCCAAGGTTTCTTTGCATCCTCGACAATAATAGTGACGAGTATTCGCATAATCGTCGTTTCTCGACACTAAATTCCACAAACTAGCCATGTATATTGGAAAAACTGAATTTATAGTCATCGATCGTAGACTTCTGAACAGTGCAATCAACGACGTGTATGTTAATTTTGCCCGTATCGAGAAAGCAAGCATGCTCAAAAAGACTTGCATGTTTGTAACGTAATGTTTAAATTGTACCGGAGCTGAAAATCTTTCAGCTGTTTTATCGATAGAGAATATAGTTCTGTTATCCTCTTCTTCCTCACAGTTCGCTTCATCTTCTATATTCTCCTCCTCCTCTTCGTCCTCCTCTTCCATCAGCGGTCCTTCTGCCTGTTCTTCCGCGTACTCATATTCATCATCAATTTCCTCTTCCTGTTCCTCTTCTTGATCCACCTCTGCATCAGTAGTGGGATCTGCTACCGCCTCCGCCAATAGCGATCCGTCTTCATTGGAGTCAGTTGCATTGTCGCTGTACATGATGTTTTCGTTGTCATCGCCATCGTCGTTTTCGACAGTCGTACTTTCTTCTCTTTCTCCTTCACCTTGCCGGCTACCTTCTTCTTCTTCTGGCACTGATAGATTTCTTCGTACCAGAGTCATCTGTTGAGAAAAATAAAACACTGATACAAACATTGTAAATAGTAGTGAACAATATTTAATTTTTCAATTTTTCCATACCCGTTTGAGAGACGGTGGTATTTCAATTTTTGAAATATCAGTTTCGAACGGATGCAGTTTTTCATATTTCAGGATTATACGTCCCACCTTCTTTCGACGGTTTTTATCAGTTGCTTTGTCTTCGGGAGACGTTGATCGCGAACGTACTTTGGAAGACTTCGTGGGTACATTTTCGTCTGGTACATTTGACATTTTTTCCATTTGTTGAGATAATATTCTCGCCGAGACTGTTTTATGAAAAGGTAAAAAGTGATATTGTCAATTGCCGTGTTTGTGTTCATATATTGATATTGATTAAACCGTGCGTTATTTCAATTTCGTAATTTTGTATTGTTATTTAAAAGAAAGCTTGAAATATCTTGAACATTTCAGAATCTAGCAGCAGCGGATTAGCCTTTGCGATTTAGTAAGGTGAAATATAACGGCTAACCAATTGGTTGGTTCGTAAGACTGTATCACCGACAGTGCTCTAAGTGGTGTGCTTTCCCCAAGACCAGGGGGGTTATTTTTGAATCACCCGTTTGTAAAACGTATACGTTCTGTCGCTGTATTAATTCGTATGTTTATCCGCATACAGCGATAGAGCGTATACGTTTTGCAAACGAGTGACTCAAAAATAACCTGCCCGGCGTGCGCTGCCGTGCGTATGTGGAATTTTGTGCAATTTCGCTGAGACTTGGTAGTCTATAACCAAGCAGGTACGTAGCCAGTTGAAGCTGTATCGCACATAAATAATGTTTTAAATCATAAAAACGCATTTTCTGTTATACGGCTTTGTACGAAGTTGACTTTTAATTCATTCGATACTTTTGCATTTAGAATTAGACTTACGAAATTATCGGTAAAATTACTCTCACGGCACTTCATTTTTACCGATATGTTAGGTAATTCTTTTCGAACTTATACAAAGGCCCTGCGCGGCTAAAGTTCATTTTTCTAAGTGCAAATCAGTATTATAATAAAAGCATAATTGACGAGTGGATTAAAACTTTTAAATATAATTTGAGTACTACAACATCGAAACTAAAAACTATCCTCCTGCATAACGAACCAATATTAACCAGTACCAATACCATCGAATCGAGGAGGAATGGCTGGCAAAATAGATACGTGGAGACGGAAACTGTGGAAAGAGGACGACTTCAACCGGAACTATTGTCCCCGTCACATGTTTCGCTAACCGTACGCTCACGCTTCCATAACGTTACGCTAACGTTAACGCTATGGCAACGCGACTATGAATCCAATGTCAATGATAGATTAAAGAAAATACATTTTGTTTGCTTGCGCTTCGCAAGGAACTCCGAAATGTATTTTCTTTAGTATAGAAGAAAATACATTTCGTAGTTGCTTGCAAAGAGCGAGGAACTCCGAAATATATTTTCTTTAGTCTGTCACTGACATCGGATTCACATTCGCTTTGCCGCAGCGTTACCGTTAGCGTAACGTTATCGTAGCGTGAACGTAACATTAGCGAAGGATGTGACGGGGATCCCCCAGAGCCGCAACCGAAATAGATTTTTCATTAAATCTTAAGCTGTTTGATTGACTTTTAGTTGTTGTCGTCCAGCGACAAGCTGGGTGAAAAAAAAAAGAAAAATAAGTAAAAATAACTACGTAACAGAAAATTTTTGGTGAAACATCGGTCGCGATAAATTTCGAAAACTGAAATTGAATTCTCGGACGGTTCACGGATTTTTATGCTTTTCCACAACTCTAAATATTGATTACAAAGTCTCAAGAGGCTTTATGCAAAAAGAACTATGGAAAGGCATGAAAATCATTAATTTTATCGGTACATCGTATTCACCGATAAATATAATGCGCTTCCGTCAATGGAAGATGCGAGCAATGAACTTTGTCATCATTCTTATCAACAACTAATAAATTCCAATCAATTCAGACCTTGAACTTTCCCAGAGCATACATAACAGCAATGTTCAATCTGTATTAGCTGTATTATATAATGATGCCGATATTGCAGAGAAGATTTTAAACGTTAGGAGTAAAAAAAAGCCTCGCAAAGATGTGTGTTTTAAGATTTTCAAGTGGACACGCAAAAAATCTCGACAACTAATCATTAAGCAATAATAATAGCAAAACTAGTATATGCATTTCTATAATTCATTTAATTTTTTATTGATTTCCCACCATCGGTAAGGATCAGTTCAGAAATATTAATTTTTATTTCTTTAATATTTTTTTTCGAATCAGGATGTGACAACCCACGCATATGTGTATACAGTAAGAAAAACGTTAGTTTCTCACCCCACTCTATTATAGAAGCTTTGCGAAGAACGATGAGACCAGCTATTGACCGCAGGCTGGTACTATGAACAGTGTTTCAATATAGGCATTCACGATCCCAAATGAAGGATTGCATAGTACATCAGTGCTGCTCGTACAATTATCGGGTACAATCTAGAGAAACAAAAAAATTTACAATTGCCACATATCGAAAGTAAATTGGTCCTCTTTTGTTTGCACTTGTGCATAATTGAAATCGAGACTGTAAAACTGCAACAATGTCTAGCTTACGCATACAGGACTCTACGTTATGTCGTTGCTTAGACAATCTTGTCAGTCATACCACACTCACCACCAATGTAAATTTCTAAATAATTTATGTGTATAGCGTGTCATAACACGTTTTGCTATAAATTAGATTTTCATAAATGATGATATTGTAATTATGCAGTCTCCATGTACGCATACTTTTTTAAAAATTTATCACATAGGACAACTTACTTCTGTGATTGCGTTATGTGCACAATTCATTTTGTTGCATTCCTCAATAAAGAGTAGCTTCGAATCATACCGGATACATCGGGTGATAGAAGAGCAGTGGGATAAACACAGAAGTCGTTGAGAGTCGATGTAGAAAGACTATTCACACCACTGGCATTTCTGTAATTTGTAACATTTTTAGTTTTTTTTTGTTGAGTTTGTGAATTTTTTTCCGTTGGTTGCCTCACTCACTCTTATTCGTAAAGCAATTTTCTCGCAGATGTTTCTTTTCGATAAAAAACGAATCGAACTCGTCTTCAACTTTAATTTGTTCGTTTTATCATGATTACTTTTTTACCTGAATTTCAAACTTCAACCGCCGGCATGACGCGTCTTGGCCCGTCGTTGTTGTTTGCTCTCTATGTTGCCATCACAGCGCACTGATACACTCGCAGATTTGTTGTCGCTCACTCTCTCTCTCTCGCTCTCTCTCCCTCTCTCGCCACCTCACGGAACGGCAAGAATGTATGTCGTGCGAGACGAACAATGCTTCGACCTGGGCGGCCGGAATATATATAAGAAAACAAAAAAAAATTAATTGAACAATATCGCTAATGAAGACGAGAAATTTCCCAACCTGTCTAAATTAAAAAGTAGAATATGTTTTCGAAAAAGTTCCTAAATAAGCATCCTAGAAAGCTGGTACATACACTCACACTCCTAGACGCTTTAACGTGCATACGCTGAAATCGAACAGCGCACGCATGTATGCTTATATAAATTCGCCGAGAGCCGACACTATCGCGCAATTCATCGTTAATTTTTTATTTATTTTTTTCACTTACCAAATGATTTCTGTATCGAGACCAGTGCATCGAGAATTTCACGATAAATTAACTTTATAGGTTCAACTGCGATGCACAACGAAAGAGTAAGGCGGCACACTCGGTGGTCTACTATTGCAATAATGTGCCAATAAGAGTCGAGGACGGTCGGGGCGCGTGCAACAAGTAGCATCCGTGAACGATAAGTGAGACTTTCCATCCAGCCGTGACAGATCGATTTGATTGGTCCATTCGGTCAAATGATGCTAGATCTGACAGAAGGCACCAATCAAATCAATGCCCCATTTTCACGACTGAATGGAAAGCGCCAAGAATTAGCGAACGCTCGCAATATTATAACCAACCTCGAATAACCAAATGCATCCGCGACGCGTCGCGCAGAGCTACTTTCCCGCTTTTTCGTTCCCGATCGTGTCTTTTTTATAGGTGTTGTCATATATAAACATCTTATTGCGTGATGGTGTAAAACTTATCGAGCGAGAGACAGCGCTTATTCGCGTGCTATTTCTCTACCAGGTGAACACATTAATTTGTTTGTTTTATTTTAATTACAAAAAGTAGGAAAAAATATTTAATAAAACATTCGATTTTCATTGTCTAACGTAGGGTACCGTGTGAAAATTGGGTATCGCGTGCGAAATTTTTAGGTTGTGGCGACAATTTGTTTTTTTTATCGACGTAATTTCTTTTGTTTAGAAAACACGATGGTCGACAAAAATGAAAAAATTCATTACTGCGTAGTGTACGATGAGTCGAAAGCCACGAGCTACAATCCCGTTTACCATATCGTGCAATCAAATTGTTTGTTGCGAACCGGACGGGGCAACAACTCTTACCAAAGGTGTTCGCGTGACTGGCTAACGAAACAAATCGCGAAAAGAAGAGAAGACAGAGAGACCATCAGGATAGCTTGTTCCAATAAAAATGCGAACAATCTCGACAAAGTCACCGTCTTGGAGATAAAAGGTAACCGAAGCACGACGAAGCCGACCGCGTTTGCTTTGTGTACGAATGGTTGCTTCGTGTCCAAATAAATAGTTGGTGAAAATCTGCGATAATAGACAACAACTGTTTTTCAGATACAAAAGAAGATTGCGAAGAAGTGATTGAAAAGATGGAACACCGCGAGCTTGGTACTGGAAAACGTATGAAATTTCCGAAATCGAAGAACTTTACGCCGAAAACGATAGCAGTCACAAAGAAAGTGAAGATAAAAAATGAATCGACGGTCTCTGCGAAAAAGAGATTAACAAAGGAAGTACGTATACTCTTTTGCCGCCTCTTTCTGGTCTCTTTCGTACACTACACAGTAATGAAAGCATCGAACTAAATCATAACTGTTCGTTTACAATATTTATCGATAATAACACAGTAATAAACTTTTAAGAGAAAATCACAGGTCACAGCAAATCTCGAAGCGAAGAGGAAGATTGCGGCTAGAATAGCTCAAGTAGCACACTCATCTGAAAAACAGGTACAATAGTGATAAAAATGACAATCAATTACGGAATAGAATACATGAGCTTTTAATCATAAATTTTAATAATATAATGTTTCTTTGCAGAACGATGACGGCGAGAATACGAACCCGAATGAGCCAATGGTTGTCAACGACGACGACGGCGGCAGAAATGACGAAGACCTCGTACTCGCCAATGAGAAAGAAAAGCCGAAAACGCTGAAAATAATTTATAATAGAAAAACCCCGCAACAAAAAAAGACAGAACAAGTTACTGAGACGATTGCCACTCCCAATGTATCAGGGGAAAAAATCAAAAGGTCCATACTGGGAAATAAATTGGCCGTGCTGCGTATCGACAGACTACCTGATAATGCACGAATAAAATATATTTCCGCGATTACTGCGCCCGTTGGTATTAACGAAACGATGAAGACAGCGCCAATCACGGAAACGATGACTCCGCCAAAGCCAATCATTCTAGAGACACAAAACAATCCAACGTCGATGGAAAAGATGGAGGTGGGCGACGATGATGACGACAATGTTCCTTTGACAACGGACGATACGACTGGTTATTTGGATTCAATGGAAATTGCCGACGCGTCGAGTGAACTAGCAGAAAATGGCCATAACGGGATTACGGCACCTACGGCAGTGTCGAGGGAAGGGAGGAATGTAACACCGATATTTAAACCCGACAGAATCGAAACTGAAGAAAATTACCAGACGACGAAGCAGCTACAGCAGCAGCAACAGGACAGTAGTAGTGATCGTCGTGCTACGAAAACGACATCTCCCAAGCCGATAGATAAAGTTGTAATTCAAATAGCGGGGAAGAATGATAACAAGTATAAACGTGTCATTGGGCAAGCAAATTCAACGTCGTTGTCTGAATCTTCGGAAGAGTCGCCAACATTCAGATCGCCTCAGACGACGCCACCGACCTCGTCACCGTCGCCGCTTAAGATTAATGTGGCCCATTTTACACCTCTGAATAAGCCAAAATCGAAAAAGCGATGTATCGAAATTGAAAAGAAGCGCGGAGTATATAAACGAATAGAAACTCCGCAAAAAAAGACATTCAAGACAAGAGAAGTGCCCGATTCGGATCAAGAAGAGGCGGCCATGTGTTGGTTCGACGGGCAGGTATTTGAAAAAAAGTAATTTATCAGGAATGGGTGTAAATGTAAAATTTGTATTTGAAATGAAACTTTTTGAGGGCAATGGCTAGAAAAAGTGTATCTTTTATCATGTCTGAGTTGCGGGTAAATAGCGCGTAAGAGCACTTATTATAATTAACGCTTGTGAATGTTTTGTTTCGTCTGCCTCGTCCAGCTGTGTGGCACCACTTTTGCCACGCATTGCAGACATGAAAACGGAGTAATTGTTATTCGATTTGTTTGAAATTAATTTATTTTGCACTATAGTGCATAGTATCGGCAATCGTACTATTGGCGGAGATGTTACATAAAAATATATTTAATTTAAATATCTGCCAACGAAAAAATGAATAATTTTTAATATTTGATTTTTCAGAAGGAAATCGAAAAAAATCCTGTACAAAGTTGCATCTTGGTGCATCGTGCTCAAAAGAAGGTAACTTACACGAACTATTGTTATTGTTGTCGATCATCCCTAATATGCATCCTCAAAAATATACGTGTAAATTCGATTATAACGAACATACTCTTTTTCTTGTTCCCTTTCACGTACCAATTGGAAAATCAAAGCTCAACTTCGATGATGGTCTGCGGCTTCGATTTCTAAGAATGAACAGGTAAAAAAAACGATCTGTTATTTTATTATCATTGTTCGTAGCGTTGAAAACAAACCATTTTTACTGCTGTTTTAACACCGTGGTAATCTTTTTGTTCAATTTCTCTTATTGCGAAATAGGCCTCGAACGTTGTACCGGAACGTTGTACCAGCAAAGGCGTTGACCAAACGAATGTAGGGAAAAAGATGCCAACGAACAAAACATCGGGAGTTAAACGGGATCTTAATTCTAACGTTCGAAATGAGGTACACAATGGTCCACTCTGAAAAATATATGTACTTTATATAATATACCATTATACTGAATTTCGTATTGATTGAAATTAGGAAAGTAACAAAGTTGGAAAGAAAATTGCATCGAAGCGAAAGTTACAAGATAACGACGATCCTGGGATTGGTGTCAATAATGACGAAGGTCTCGATGAATCAGCGACAAACCGCAATAACGATGTCATCGAGATATTACAGGAAATCCTTGATAATCAATCCACAATGATTGATCTAGTCACTAGTGACAAGAAAACTCCCCATCAGAAACTTGAAAAGTACACGGGCGTTATCGACGGGCAAAGAATAGTTGATATCTGATTTTGGTCATTTCAGTTGATAATGCATCGGCATGCATTGCTGAAATTGTGTCCGTGTTATCATTTAAAGGTCAAAATCGGCGAACACACTATGGAATTCTCCCGGGCCTCGAGTATAACGACTGCAGCATCAATAAGAAAGCGTTTCAACATGATAATCGACGCAATGTTCACTTTGGAAGAGCAATCCAACCTGTTCATGAACGTCGCAAAGAACAAAGAAGTACCAAATGCAAAACCATTCACAGAATTAAACGACTTGATATGTAAGTATAAATTAATGAGAGCATTGTTGCAAAGACACAAGACTCCATGCATTTGAACTTTATTTTATTTTGTTTTCAAACAGATATAACTGACTTCTTCCAATCCATTTTGAAATTGCCAACTACCGGTACAACGAGAAAGAAGAATTGGACGTATCCAACTGATTGTCGAACTTGGGCATCGACCCATTTCACGGAAGCTCGTGGAAAATCGATTCCGGCGAGAAAACAATCGAGAGACAAAAACCATGAAAAGTTTATGAAAAAAAGAAAAGATAAGCGACTCCAAAAAAATATCACGATGAGTATGAAGAAAGTACCAACCGCTACGAGTAAGACGGAGACAAGCTGCAACGATGACGTAAGAGAGAAAAATAAAGTGATGTACAAAAGAATGATTGAGCTCTTCGAACCCATGGTTTACAAGGAAAGCAATGGACACAAGAAAATCGATACGTCGCTGATGTCAACGAACACATACATCGCCGCACAAGTCGGAATAGAGGTAAACAATTTCAGAGAAATAGTAACTGAGGACTGTTTCATAAATCCAGTGGGTAAGTACTACAGCTTGAATATTGGAAAAACATTTTATTTGCATGAACCTTACAAACAAAATATAAAGGGTTTACCGAGCTATGAAAACATTGACTGCATCACCCTTAGGTAACGCTTTCTACTATCCCGTCGACTTTGGTTATGAAATTGACCAATTGATTCTGCACTTAAATAATCTCCAAAGCATTGACTCGTTGAAAAGTGTGGTGACAGAATCGGATCTTGATTCGTGGATGAGAACGACCGATGGCGCCGACCCATTGTTGATCCCGTATATTAGTTTGAAATACACGCAAGAAGTTAAATCGACGGACACAGATAGCAACGAGGAAAATGATCAGGTATTCAGGTACGGAATCGTTTTAATTCGGTATAAAATCGAAATCAGAATATGCAATTTATACCAGCGAAATTGAACATTTATTGCACATTGTTTATTTACGGTTTGCAGATTCTGTGAAAACAGGATAAAAAGCTGGTTGCTCACAAAAGTAATGAACGACGTGTACACACAAAAAAATAATGAGGCTGCATCATCGGAGATAAGAGTAACCATGAATGACGTATTCGAGATATTCACGAAACTGCCATTTATGGGTAAGTTGAAATTTTGAACTATTTAATAGCAATTACATATATATTCGACCTGAAATTATCTACATGAGATTTTGTTTTGAATTGCAGCAAATGTAACCGTCGAATGGATTACTACCAAACTGGAAACCATTGCAGCTATTAAAAAAGTAACGACCCACCGAAAGAATGAAAAGAATGAAGTTACGTATGTCATGAATAATCCGATCAAGTCGAGCGGCCAATGGGAAATTATACTCAAGCATAATCTGGCAAAGGCAACGGCAAATTAGCGGTATTTGTGTAGCACCAACGCGACGCGACGCGAGATTCAGCTCTGAACGCCAAAATACGGTTGAAACGATAAAATATATACGTGCCGGGCATAAAAGTCAATGCAAAAGGCTGTGCCAATTTAAAAAAAATCATACACAAATATATATTTGTTAAAGAAGCAAGTACAAAAATGTTCCTATACACGCACTGACTATTTGCGTGGAGTATTTTACATACGTTAAAAAATAGTATTATCACCAGAGTACAATGACAAATTATATTCTTAGATGTATCTCATAGAGACCCTAATATCTCGTAAATATAGTAGTATGAATTAGTCGCAATAATTGAATCGCCGTTCAATCAATTGATAAGAATGTTCTCTAGTATGCTAAATAATATTGTTGTATGTATGATAAAAACTCGATGTATGATAATAAATATTAGCAAAAAAAGGAGCGAGCTAATCGAGAACCAGCATTTGCGGCACTTATGGTAAGTTCCTTGCACCATCTGTGAATCATCGCGGTTCACCGAACCGGCAAAACGGCGGCGATCCTTGAATCATCCTCGAATCATCGTTGGCATATTGCAGTCCACCGATCTGTGAACAAATGCTGCGACCCTTTAATCATCCTTGAATTATCATTGGAACATCGTTGTTCGGCGGACGCGGAAAAACTTTTCCGACCCTCGAATAATCCTTGAATCGTCTTTGCGAAAATTGTTTACTGATCAAGGGAACGATTTTTAGCCGTGTATCATCCTTGAATCATCCTTGAGAAATGATTGTTCGCCAAAAACGGTCAGATCCTCGAATCATCTTTGAATCGTCCTCGCTTAACTATTGATTCAATGATCGAAGAATCGAAAAAAGATCCTCCAATCATCCACGAACCATCCCAGGTCACCTACGAATTTAATGTTCTAGGAATCCAAAGACACGATCGTTGAATCACCCATGTACCTACCTCGAAACACCCTTAAATCCTCGAAAGCGGGAAGAAATGATAAATTCCCGAACCATCCTTGAATCATCCTTAAACATGCGGCCTAAACCAAGGATGCAACATTTCGCATCCTTGATGACTTCTGACAGGGTAGCAGTTCTGCAATTAAACAAACAAAAAAAAGATGTAAAGTTTCATTAAAATAACAATAATTTTCATATCTCATATGTTATTTGAAACGTCAATTGCAAAACAAAAATTACGACACACACATACCGTTATTGCGCGTAATGGTGTTTTTACAACTTTTGAAAAGTCATAATTTTTTTTTTACAACTTTGCTTTAACCAGGAATTTCGTGTATTTATAATTAATAAAATAAATAATAATCTATATTATTATAATTATTATTAATAATAGTGTAATTAACGTGTGTTAGTAGTGTAATAATTAGTGTTAGTGTAGTTAATAAATACTAAGATGAAACCTTACGGGCATTAAGGGGACCACCATGCGTTCTGAATGCCATGACGATGTGGCGCATCAACTCCTGGGCACTGTTCCGTTACAATTATCGATGCGGAGAGTCTCATGAGTGCGGACATTCTTCTCGTCAAATGAATGTCCAGTTTCTCGACGACAGTATCGTATCGGTGTTCTTGTAACTGAGGGACTTGTATGAGAACGGAAGCTGCGGTACGCACTACTGATTGATCGTCTCGGTGCCGACATCTGCACGGGATTGTTACTGAAGCTGTCCAGTTCTATTGAGGATTTTGTTCCTGATACAGATGAAGAATGCAACAGTCAGCCAACCAAGCAGATTCAGGATGTGCCCGAGCCTCGGCCTGTCGCATCTCGTACTCCCGTCGGGCAATCTCCTTCTCGAGGAGTGCATTGATTTCGTACTAAAAACAATATTTTTTTACCACTTGTCGAGCTTATGAGATTATAAAATTATAAAAATTCTTCGTTTATCTCATGTTATATTTTTTTTTTTTAAAGTAAAAAAAACCATAGTAATTCATGTACCAATATCGGATTTGCAAAGATTGTGTACGTCCTCGCTCTGTCGGACAACATTTTCCGTGGCGTGGCGTTGAGATTGGTCGAGGTTATTTCACCGGTCTGAAATCAAAACTTACGATACTGCAAAATAGCGAAACATTTATCATTGTAATTATACTTCGTAATATAAGTTTAATTACGTGCATATGTTATATAATTAATCATTATCATTATCATTATTTTCTCAGAGAAAAACGGTAAAAAATAATCCGAGAATATTTTTCCGCAATTTTAAACTCCGCACACGAGTGTGCTATTTTTATGACGGAAATATACAGAAAAAAAATCGAAAAAATTAATTTATAACGCAAGAATTAACAACATTTATCGAGCTTTGTTATATTTACCCATGTTCTCTTGTTGATGGATTCCATCTGTCCTTCAGTTTATTGGCGAGAGAGGTGTGAACGATGGTTGCCGAGTTTCCGTTCTTGCACACTGTCAAGAGAGTGGTGACATTCCAGCATTTTTCCCTGAAGCACAGCCTCAATGGGGCTCCTAGTGAGCGGCTTACCTGAGCTTGAGTCTCGAAGTCACTGTGTGACTTGAGCACCTTGGCGAATGTTCCTTTTCGACGACTATGAGATTCGCCGGATTGTCAGTCTCGCGTTTCCGTATTATCATCGTATAAACAAACTTTTTTTACAAAAAAAATCGACACTGCTATAGCTGGCTGTTTACACAATTACACAATTACACAATTACACAATTACACAATTACACAATTACACAATTACACAATTACACAATTACACAATTACACAATTACACAATTACACAATTACACAATTACACAATTACACAATTACACAATTACACAATTACACAATTACACAATTACACAATTACACAATTACACAATTACACAATTACACAATTACACAATTACACAATTACACAATTACACAATTACACAATTACACAATTACACAATTACACAATTACACAATTACACAATTACACAATTACACAATTACACAATTACACAATTACACAATTACACAATTACACAATTACACAATTACACAATTACACAATTACACAATTACACAATTACACAATTACACAATTACACAATTACACAATTACACAATTACACAATTACACAATTACACAATTACACAATTACACAATTACACAATTACACAATTACACAATTACACAATTACACAATTACACAATTACACAATTACACAATTACACAATTACACAATTACACAATTACACAATTACACAATTACACAATTACACAATTACACAATTACACAATTACACAATTACACAATTACACAATTACACAATTACACAATTACACAATTACACAATTACACAATTACACAATTACACAATTACACAATTACACAATTACACAATTACACAATTACACAATTACACAATTACACAATTACACAATTACACAATTACACAATTACACAATTACACAATTACACAATTACACAATTACACAATTACACAATTACACAATTACACAATTACACAATTACACAATTACACAATTACACAATTACACAATTACACAATTACACAATTACACAATTACACAATTACACAATTACACAATTACACAATTACACAATTACACAATTACACAATTACACAATTACACAATTACACAATTACACAATTACACAATTACACAATTACACAATTACACAATTACACAATTACACAATTACACAATTACACAATTACACAATTACACAATTACACAATTACACAATTACACAATTACACAATTACACAATTACACAATTACACAATTACACAATTACACAATTACACAATTACACAATTACACAATTACACAATTACACAATTACACAATTACACAATTACACAATTACACAATTACACAATTACACAATTACACAATTACACAATTACACAATTACACAATTACACAATTACACAATTACACAATTACACAATTACACAATTACACAATTACACAATTACACAATTACACAATTACACAATTACACAATTACACAATTACACAATTACACAATTACACAATTACACAATTACACAATTACACAATTACACAATTACACAATTACACAATTACACAATTACACAATTACACAATTACACAATTACACAATTACACAATTACACAATTACACAATTACACAATTACACAATTACACAATTACACAATTACACAATTACACAATTACACAATTACACAATTACACAATTACACAATTACACAATTACACAATTACACAATTACACAATTACACAATTACACAATTACACAATTACACAATTACACAATTACACAATTACACAATTACACAATTACACAATTACACAATTACACAATTACACAATTACACAATTACACAATTACACAATTACACAATTACACAATTACACAATTACACAATTACACAATTACACAATTATAATAAAATAAAGGAGGGACCACAAAAAAAACCCTAACCCAAAAAAGGAGGGACCACAAAAAAACAAACAAGCGCTAAAAAACCAAACCCAAAAAAGGAGGGACCACAAAAAAAAACCCTAACCCAAAAAAGGAGGGAATAACTTTGTGCTGATCGCACGGTCTCGTACCGGCGACGCATCTTTCAAATGTCTGCCTTATCAACTGTCGATGGTAGGTTCTGCGCCTACCATGGTTGTAACGGGTAACGGGGAATCAGAGTTCGATTCCGGAGAGGGAGCCTGAGAAACGGCTACCACATCCAAGGAAGGCAGCAGGCGCGCAAATTACCCACTCCCGGCACGGGGAGGTAGTGACGAAAAATAACGATACGGGACTCATCCGAGGCCCCGCGATCGACAGTGTGAAACTGATGGCACGGCGTAATCCGCCATTTGCCGGAAAAAAAAACTGATTGAGCGAACTTGCGCACGAACGACGCACGCGCTGCGTATCGTCATCGCCGCCCAATCACGGGACGAATAAAACGACAACAATGGGGTCTATCGAACTTTCGATAGGAAAAAACTCGAAAGTCGATATATATCGTGACACACCAACTTTTCAGAGGTGGACTAGGGACAATGACGCGCGCGAGCGGAAATTTGTTAGCGCTGCAGCGCTCCGATTGCCCAAGATCTCTAAATTAGTAATTTGATAAGGGAACTACAATCATTTGTCCATCGATCTACTGAACTTGCGATTTGGACGGTCACCCATCCAACTATTAACCTCTCGATTTGAACGGTCACCCATCCATCTACTAAAATCTGGAATTGATCGGTCACCCATTCAACTACCAAACTCTTGGTTTTTACGGTCATCCAATCATCTATTGAACTCTCGAATTGAAAGGTCCCATCCAACTACCGAACTCTCGATTTAAACGGTCACCCGCCCATCTATGGAACTCCCGATTTGAACATTTGCCTATCCAACTACTGGACTTTCGATTCGTACGGTCACCCATCCATCTACTAAACTCCCTATTTAAAAGGTCACCCATTTATCTACCGAATTCTCGATTTGAACGGTCACCCATCCGACTACTAAAGTCTCAGTTTGAACGGTCACCCATCCGTATTGAAATCTCGAGTTGAAAGGTCACCCATCCAACTACTGAACTGTCGTTCATCTATGGAACTCCCGATTTGAACATTCTCCTATTCAACTACTGAACTCTCGATTTGAACGGTCATCCATTCATCTACCAAATTCCCGATTTGAACCGTCACCTATCCATCTATTGAACTCTCAACTTGAACATTCACCCATCAAACTACCGATCTCTCCATTTGAACGGTCACCCATCCAACTACTAATCTGTTGGTTTGAACGGTCACCCATCCATCTATTGAACTCTTGAATTGAAAGGTTACGCACCCAACTACTGAACTTTAGATTTGAACGGTCACCTATCCAACGACTGATATCTCGATTTGAACGCTCACACATCCATCTACTGAACTCTGGACCCGGAATTATCACAAACTTTTTACAGCAGGAGACAAAACAATCACGCGCGGTGTCGCGCGCGAGCGAAGGTTTGTTCAGTGCTATAGCGCTCCGCTTGATGGAGATCCGTGGAACGATAATTTGGTAAAGTAACTATAGTCGTTCATCGAACTACTGAACTCTCAATTTGATTCGTCACCCATCCAACTATTAAACTTTTGATTTGCCTGGTCACCCATCCAACCCATTTATGGAAATCTCGATATGAACGATCACCATCTACTGAATTCCCGAATTGTTCGGTCACTCATCCGACTACTAAACTCTCTGTTCCAACGGTTACCCAACCAACTATTGAACTCTTGAATCGAAAGGTCACCCATCCATCTATCGAATTCTCTATTTGAACGCTCACCCATCCATCTATTGAACTTTTGATTCGAACAGGCACCTATCCATCTACTCAACTCTCAATTCGAACAGTCATCCATCCATCTACCGAACTCTCATTTTTTGAACGTTTGACCATCCAACTATTGAACTCTCGATTTATGCGGTCACCCATCCGCCTACTGGACTCTTGATTTGAGATCACCAATCCATTTACTGAACTTTCATTTTGCAGTAGCCTATGCATCTGTTGAATTTTTTATTCGAACCGGTCACCCATCTATCACCCATCACCCGGTCACCCATCTATATACCGAACTTTCGATCGGATCCCGAGCCTATTAAAACAATATATTGTGACCGCCAACTTTTCCCGAACTCCCAAAGATCAAGTGTTGGCCACCAACAGCGTGCCTCTCGACCGCTTTATTTAATTTACGTGGGCGCCAGCCGATTACCTGCTTAATCGACGCGATCGGTACCGATGTTGATAAAAACACGCACTCTCACTGCTCCGGCAGCTGCAGTAAGGCTAGGGTAGAGGGGTTTGGGCGGTGAAAATTTGCTCAATTCCACACAAAACGATACACAGCAAGTAAGCGAAAAATATCCGGCCGAAGCCATCCGATTTATTACAATTTTACACCAACCAAAAATCCGCGTACAAAATTGTCCCTACTAAATTCGCCCCAGCTACTCAATTCACCGGTTTGAATTTCTACGCGTGATCGTCTCTGGCCCGGAGAAAAATAAAGAAGGAAAAATAATAAAGAATAATACAACGTCGCAGAGAATCGGAGAAAGTAATAAAGAGAAAATAAATTATAAAAGAATACCAAGGAATAGTCTAAGAAAAATATAACGGGCCAGGCCTAATTTTGCCTACTGATCGTAATTATCGGCCGGACTGTACCGCTGTCCGATCGTCGCCGTCGCGCGAAGGGCGATGTTCGGCCGCGCACACTCACACACACAATCTCGGCGTGCAGGCTGCGCCTCGCAAACGCTTTCGGAGCGGTACCTTATGAAAATTCCCCAAAAACGACAACCAACGACAGAAACAACGAAACGATATCGGCGGCGGTCTCGAGACCCGTTTATTTCATATCGCGATGCTTTTTCGACGTCCTCAGCCGCGAAAGAAAGCCTACGTTTAATTACCCGCGCGAGCTCGAAACCCACACGCCGCGACACACTCACTCACTCTCCTCCGCTCGTCGTAAACCACGCGCAGGTGATCTTTCCGATTTTCACGGTACCGGTGCGACGAGAGGCCGTCCAATACCCGGCTCTTGTGATCCCCGAACACGAGGAAAAAAGGAAAAAAGATAGTCCCCAAAAATTAAGAAGGAAAAAGAACATAAATAATCGACGGAAACACAAGCTTGTTTTGCCCGGGACGGAACTCCACGCCGCGATCGA
Source organism: Exephanes ischioxanthus (assembly GCA_958510785.1). Taxonomy (NCBI): domain Eukaryota; kingdom Metazoa; phylum Arthropoda; class Insecta; order Hymenoptera; family Ichneumonidae; genus Exephanes; species Exephanes ischioxanthus. Next base: position 12,798,950 of record OY294019.1, on the reverse strand, counting down.
GTCGCGGGCACGCTCGATAAAATGCGCGCAGAACCGAAGATAGACCGCGTGTCCGACGATTTTACTCCGAAAATCAGAAGTCTTACCGCAAGAACTGATGGTAACTTGAGTACTCCTCGCCGGTACCGGTTTCCTTCCGTCCTTCCAATGTAACCGGGAAAGAATAACTCCGCCGAACGACTCGGTAAAATGGCTCCACCGCCTCGATATTCCACCCCAAAAGTTCCCACGAAAAATCGGCGAGAACAATCGGCACGGCGAGCACACGCGTCGTATCTCCGTCGCTTCACGGAAGAGAGTCCCGACCTAATTTTCGGAGTCGTGCTCGCCGCCTCGCTCGCGTTCTCTCTCGCTCCCCACTTTTCCCGATTTCTGGCCGGTGTCCGGTACCTGGCGACGCCCTACGACTATCGCGAACTGTCACACGCGCGAAATGAATATTCGAACAACAGCGACGCTGACGCTTCATCCGAAAATTCGCGCGAGATTTCGCCACAATCGCAGTTTACGAGGATCTGTGACGCGACCAAAAAATACCGCGTCACAATATATATACATTCTGTCGTGAAACACGGGCTGTACTAATTGAAAAATTATGGCCACGCGGATCGTGGAGCGACAAACCGGACGGAGACCGGACCGAATCGGCCAGCTGTATATATATATTGTGACGTGATTTTTTGATCACCGTCACAAAAATATCAATAAATTAAAGTTTTACGGATACAGCTAGCGATTTAGTTCGGTTAGCCCGTTATAGTTCCCGATTTACTGCTCCTCGGCTGTCCAGGTACCGTCCAGCTCTCGTCTAGGTAAAGTTCGTTAAGGTCACGATCCAGTTTAGACTTTACTAATGAGCTTTCGTGTGTGATAAGCTTGGATATAAGCTTAAGAGATCCAGTTCAGGTCGGGATCCTCGAATCTATTCGGTGGAGGGAATCTCGAAGCAACGAGAAACACGAATAGAGGAGAGCCCGACGAGATCTCGTCGCGAATACGTCAAAGTCCGGTGCAAACCCGGCACTCTGTTTAGGTGATAATGCAGGACGTTGGAGAAAAGGCGGAGGTTTAAGTACGGTCCGGGCAAGGTCGGAACACCTTGTGCTGTGTTTTAGTTAAGAGAGAGAGAGCCTTGTTTTCACGTCCTGATTTTGGAGTAACGATCGCGGCGAATCTCAAAATTACCGCGTTACGGTTTCGGTTCCCGCTTAAGTGACGCTCTGGAAATAGTTTGAGAGGGCAGTAGCTATCGGCTAAGGATCTCGCGATAATCATAACGCTTCCTTAGAATATCGTGGTAGGCTTATCAGTCTGCCGAGAGTCGTCCTCGAGGCAGCTCGGACCTCTCGCGCTATCGGTGTTTACGTTCGGGATATTGTCTCGCGCGCTGAGTCGTTCGCTCTCGCTCGCGCTGCCGTAGACTCCGGCTACCGCTCTCGCTTCAGTTCGCGTATCTCGCTCACGCTACCTGTCACTTTGCGTGTTCGGTAGTTGACTCGTGTGTGCTGTGTTTCGTGCGGATTCGGTTCCGATTTTATTACCGATTTTTCTGTGCTCGAGATACGTTCTGGGGAATGCCCTTGAGGTGCAGTGATTGTGTACAGGTTCTCGAGGCATCAGGTGATGCAGTTCCCGCCACTTTATTGGATTAAAAGTACGCTGTTCCGGTGAGTTTATCGTTACGATAATTATTCGATCGCGTATCGATCCGTTCCCGTTACGCTCGCTCCGACCCCCCGGTCAGCTGAGCGCTTCCGATGCCCTAGAGTACGATCCCGTGGCCTAACAAGCCAATAAATTCTTGCTCACGTTAATTAAGAATTTCGGGTTCCGATATTTGAGATTTCGCGTTTTAGATTTCGCGTTACTTTATTGGCGAAGGGTCGCGACCCTTCTACCATAACCCGCATCCTGAGTAACCGTGCATTTCCGCAACCGTTCGCTTTCGCGAATGCACCGGCGTTAGTTCTCGTACCGTTGAGTTCTCGTTTGTGTGATCTCGTTCTTTTTGTTCTGTTTCGTGTTTTCCGTTGCGGAGGTCGACCGTTCCATCGACCTCCAGATTAGTTCGGCTTGGCGATTCCGGCGAAACAAAAATCGACCCTGCGGAGGTCGACCGTTCCATCGACCTCCAGATTAGTCCGGCTTGGCGATTCCGGCGAGACAAAAATCGACCCTGCGGAGGTCGGCCGTTCCACCGACCTCCAGTTTAGCCCGGTTGTTAATACCGGCGAAATAAAAATTAACTGGCGCCCACCGGGACGCCGATGCATCCGTGGAAGCGGGCGGCCGAAGGTGACGTTTTCCGAGTTCTCGATTTCGCGCTCCGCTCCCGTTCGGTTTGAGCTTCGATTTTCGCGTTTTCGGTTTAGTTTTTTGTGTTTCTCTTTTTTCGCGTTGAGATCCGGGAAAATACGTCACAATATATATATTTCTGACATCGTCGGGCGGCACACGACGACGGAAAATAGGTTAACCGTGTGACAGTTTGACAGTTCAAAAACTTTGACGCAGGGGGGCACCGAGCAAAAGATCGAAGCGACACGCGCGCACGAGCCTCCGCGCAGCAAACCAAAGACGCGTGTGTCGTCGTCGTCATCGCCGACCAATAGGGTCACGAATAAAACAACAACAATGAAAATCTCGAAAATTCGATACATCCGCGATATATCGTGACACACCAACTTATTAGGGGAGTATTAACCAGTGAAATCAAGCTTCATTTGGGTCAGGTCGTTAATATGAAATTATCATTAAAAAAAAGTTGAAAATTGAAATTTTCATAGCGCTTCCTCATAAAAGTTGAAAATTGAAATTTTCATACCGCATCCTCATCAAAGTCGAAAGTCGAAAGTCGAAAGTCGAAAGTCGAAAGTCGAAAGTCGAAAGTCGAAAGTCGAAAGTCGAAAGTCGAAAGTCGAAAGTCGAAAGTCGAAAGTCGAAAGTCGAAAGTCGAAAGTCGAAAGTCGAAAGTCGAAAGTCGAAAGTCGAAAGTCGAAAGTCGAAAGTCGAAAGTCGAAAGTTGACAATTTTTATAACACTTTCTCAAAATGTCTCTTTATTCGCAAAGCTTCTTCTATGAGAAAGCATTTACTATATTTTTGGCTTCCTCATAGAGGAGGAAGCTTTGCGAATAAAGAAACATTTTGAGAAAGTGGTATAAAAATTGTCAACTTTTAACTTTCAACTTTCGACTTTCGACTTTCGACTTTCGACTTTCGACTTTCGACTTTCGACTTTCGACTTTCGACTTTCGACTTTCGACTTTCGACTTTCGACTTTCGACTTTCGACTTTCGACTTTCGAACCAAAACTGGTTGCCAACCAAAACTGGTTGGTGGAAACCAAAGACTGGTTTGCTGCGCGGAGGCTCGTGCGCGCGTGTCGCTTCGATCTTTTGCTCGGTGCCCCCCTGCGTCAAAATTTTTGAACTGTCAAACTGACACACGGTTAACCTATTTTCCGTCGTCGTGTGCCGCCCGACGAAGTCAGAAATATATGTATATATCCAGCTAGCCGATTCGGTCCGGTGTCCGTCCGGTTTGTCGCTCCACGATCCGCGTGGCCATAATTTCTTAATTAGTAGAGCCCGTATTTCACGACAGAATATATATATTGTTTTAATAGGCTCGGGATCCGATCGAAAGTTCGGTAGATAGATGGGTGACCGGTTCAAATAAAAAATTCAACAGATGCATAGGCTACTGCAAAATGAAAGTTCGGTAAATGGAAGGGTGACCGTTCGAGTCGAGAGTCCGACAGTTGGATGGGTGAGTGTTCAGTAGATGGATAGATGACCGTTCCAATAGAGATTTCAATAAATGGTTGGGACCGGGCAAAAATAAAGAGTCCAGCAGTCGGATGGGTGACCGTATAAATCGAGAGTTCAATAGTTGGATGGTCAAACGTTCAAAAAATGAGAGTTCGGTAGATGGATGGATGACCGATCGAATTGAGAGTTGAGTAGATAGGTGCCTGTTCGAATCAAAAGTTCAATAGATGGATGGGCGAGCGTTCAAAAAGAGAGTTCGGTAGATGGATGGGTGGCCTTTCGATTCAAGAGTTCAATAGTTGGTTGGGTAACCGTTCGAACAGAGAGTTTAGTAGTCGGATGAGTGACCGATCAATTCGGGAATTCAGTAGATGGATGGGTGATCGTTCATATCGAGATTTCCATGAATGGGTTGGATGGGTGACGGGGCAAATTAAAAGTTTAATAGTTGGATGGGTGATGAATCAAATTGAGAGTTTGGTAGTTCGATGAACGACTATCAAGAGACGCGGTAGCGTCTCGACGCCAAGTACTTAAAAAAAGTTTTTAAGCGAGTTGACGAGACGCTACCAAGTATATATACTCCAAAACGCCGGAAGTGGATTCTTGCTTCTCGATTTTCTCGGAAACGAAGCACCGGATCGGAATTCTGACGACACTTTTTTCATATATATAAGACACAAGCTTTCCAACGCGCCCAGTTCCGATTATAACTTTGCGGTAGATGCTGAGATATGGGCATCGTGTCCCTCTTGAGGTCCGAAAATATTATAAAAGTGTCCTGTCGTGTGATGTGATGTGAGTCCTCGCGTCTACTGCGCATGCGTCCGCCTGCTGACTCATCTTCCATCTCTCTCGGATGATGGCATCAGCGCGGCACTTTCTCTCTACCGGTCTCTGTTTACCCATCTCTCTTGGATTTCGTCGTATATCAGCGCAGCGCACTTCGCGCTTCGGTTAATCGCTCGGCAAAACAAATTCTTTTTTATTAAGATAATAAGTGTGATATGTGATCGCTCGGGAAAACAAATTCTTCTTTGTTAAGAAAATAAGTGTGATATGTGATATATGGGATGTTCGGTTCGGAATGAAAAAAGGTGAATGTGTCCACTCGTATCGTGAATGAAAAATAGAAATAACTCGTGTAAAAAAATTGATTCATATTATAAAAAATAAATAAATAATAATGTGTTGGATCTGACTTTTTTTGAAGTTAGTTCCTCGATCTTTTTATGACTAACCTATTTTTGAAGTTTCGTTTTAATTTTGCTTTTGTCAAAAATTGATATTTTTAAATATATTTGACAGAAAGATGGTTCAGTTTTTGAAAATGGAATCTACGCTCCGTCAGGAAAACATGAACTTATTTACCTCTGTTCATATAGGTATCTAAACCAGGGAATAAATCTTTTACTGACGGAACTGGCAAACCATGGCCTTCGATATAAGTCCAAATAATACAGAGCGATGATTCTGTTTTTTTTTTTTAAGAATTGAAGGTTCGCAGTGAAAATTTAAATTATCTATATTTTTATATATACTTGTTGCATATAGTGGCGAAAGGCATATACAACTCCACATACAGATGCCCTAGATGCTTTGGAACTTCAGACGCACTCTGACACACTGCGTCAAAATCAAAAGATGTCTTTATCCATTATGCGAGAGAGATAAGTTTTTTTTCAGCTACATAAGATGAAAACCACCTTCTGATCCTCACGCAGCTGCCTTCAAAGGTCCAGAGCAGCAGGAGCAGGTACTCAAGGAGTCGAAGGTGCCTTTCGTCACCATAAAATGTTACACGAATATATTTTACAGGAAAATGATTTGGTTTTTTTTTAAATGGAATCTATGCTCCGTCAGCAAAACATGCACTTATTTACATATACCCAAACCAAGGAATAAATCTTTTCCTGACAGCGCTGGCAGTCTATTTGAGACATTTCCCCCTGTCGATGTATAATTGAAGGCTCGCAGTGAAAATTGATAATTTATTATATACATAATTTTTGCATATAGTGGCGAAAGGCATCGCCAGCTCCACATACAGATGCCATCGATGCTCTAGAACTTCAGAGGCACTGCGTCAGCATCAAAAGATGTCTTTATCCATCATGCGAGAGAGAGAGAGAGAGATAAGTTTTTTGTTAGCTACGCATGATGAAATCTACCTTCTGATCCTGACACAGCTGCCTTCGAAGGTCCAGAGCATCAAGAGCAGCTACTCAAGGTGTCGAAGGTGCCTTTCGTCACCATAAAATGTTACACGAATATATTTTACAGGAAGATGATTCGGTTTATTCCCAGTATGTTGGTAATAATCAATTAAACTAAATTAAAAAAAAAAAAGTAAAAAGGTACGCCAAAAATTGGCGTACTTAAAAATTGTATGGTCGTTCAGAAAATATGTTTATAAAAAAACCTCTTAAAAAGAAAAAATCTGCCAAAACAGATGTTTATCAAACCAGTTTCTGAACAAAAAAATTCTTCCAAGAAGACGTTTATCAAAGCATAAAAAAAAATATATGTGTATCAAAATCTCAATAAAAAAAAAAAAAAAATTGAAAAGAAATCAGATCAAACCAGCCAAGTAGTAGTACATACAAAAAAATTCTTCAAAAAATATGTTTATCAAAACAATCTAAAAAAAAAAAGACAAGCTGCAAAAAATCTTGACAAAGAATAAAAAATCTTGATTCCATCATTTTCATCAGGTCATTGTCCCTAGTCCTCCCCTAATAAGTTGGTGTGTCACGATATATACCGCTGATTCGATTAATTTATATCGCACACCATTGTTGTCGTTTTATTCGTGACCCTATTGGTCGGCGATGACGACACGCCCGCGCCGAGTTGTTTGCGCGCAAGTTCGCTCGATCCTCTCACACCGACGCGATTATAACCCACCAGTTTTTTTTTTTTTTGACAGCTGGTGGGTTACGCCGTGCCAGCCCCACTGTTCGATCGAATTAATATAATACAAATTACTTTGATTGGCGAACTCGTATTCCTGCTTTTTAAATAAATCGATAATAATAATAAATCATTTTATATATAATAGAAAAAAAACCGAGCCCGAAAGATCTTTTAGAAGAAACGCAGCTTTATAGGCATTATAGCCCAGTAAATGAATTATCCTCATTGCGTTATCGCTTTTGGAAATATTCCTTTTGTAAGAGGGACAACGTTGTTTTCTCGTCTTTCTTTAATGATTGGTCATTCAATATATAAGATATTATTAGTTAGGATTGTTAACGAGTATATTAGAAATCCATGATATCATAGATGCAGCATAACCGTACAAGATGCGAGCAACCAGGAACTGCGCCGAACACACGTTCCACAGCAAAAAAAATGTCTTGAAGAAATTGTCCTGCTGATAGTATATGCACTTAACGTATATCATTAGTAATCAATTGGAGCTTCACTTATGTACATTCCTAGCTGTACGTTCAAGATGGATCATGCAACAACCGGCCGGTTTGCCGGCCAGTTACAGCTAATATAATATATAATATATTCTTGATTTGGCCAATCGTCATGCATCACATTTACTCGCAGATGTAAACAAACATTTGTTGGCCAACATTGCTGCATCACTTATTTGCATCCACAAGTACAGTCCGTCATTAGTTACTTGTACTTTTTCGTTACTATTACCGTTGAGAAGCTTATGATATGAATACATTGCAATTAATCAAGATTCGTTTTCAATAATTTTCTCCGGAATGTGACTGGTATAAAAAGAACAGGCATGCGTATCGCAAGATGATTCAGCGGACGTACCGTTTTTTTAAGTGTTTTTATTTACGGAGAATATAGATAAAGAAAGACAGTAAACAGGGACAGACGTCGCGTCGTACCCAATATATATTTAATTCCACATCTGTAATGTTCTTGGAGAATGAAAACACGTATATTACAGAGCGGAGAAACTACGTTTATTTATTGAAGATTGAATAATGTATACAGTCGCTCGGAGCACGAGTTCTCTGGGGACGCCATGAGCGAAGACAGTCCATCGGAGCTTGACCGGATGCGCGTATGGCCGTATGGTACAGCACGAAGCCTACAGGTGTCGCTGATGGGCGAGTTTCCGGTTTATAAAAACACATTTAATATACTGCACTCCTCTACACTAGTTTGTTTTTATAATATTAATACAGTTATAACTTCGCACAGTCTCGATGAATACATTTCTCCGATATCACACGCTGAAGCATACAATCGTACACTTAAATTATTACCACAGTTATCTATTAAGATTTACAGTAATTTTGGCATTTAGCTACTCTGTCGACAACTACTTAATCGTAACGAGTCGAAGTAATTTTTTTTTTTTTTTTTTTTACAAGTCTAAGATTTGTCTAGGTTTGATAACCCTCGCTGAACGACGCAACGGCGGCACGCTCGCAGCATTGAACGGAGCACTCGCGGAATTCGATACGACACTTTGTTGCGCTACGACTTCATTCGATTGTCGCGCACCACTAACACTTTGCACTGACGCATTACCGAACGCTTGATACTCATTCGCCGGATTAGCGATTACATTTCTCGCTGTATCAACAATCATACCATCACTCGCATCGAGATTACATCGAATTAATTGATCCTTATGACGCTTCCACGTCCTACCGTCGAGTACACGAGATTTCCGCCATGCATCACAACTGTAGTCTTTAGCCATAACGATCTCATTTACTTCGAAAACGATTTTACGATTACCTCGGAAAAACTGTTGTTGATTTTTTTGCTTTTGCTCGACCGAATGACGAACCGTCGGATGTAGAAAATCCAATTTTGTACGAAATTTACGACCAATCTGAAGTTCTGCCGGACTGCAATTAGTTGTGCAATGCGGAGTCGCTCGATAATAGAACAAGAACTTGGATAGAGCCTCGTGTCTCGAATACCCAGCCTTTAGCAATAGTTTATATTTGTTCTTAAAACTACGCACCGCATTTTCAGCCGCTCCATTGGATGCCGGATGGTACGGCGCCGTACGAACGTGCCGAACTCCACACGATATCAAGAAGTCACTGAATTCTTTTGAGCAAAAACTCGGACCATTATCGGTTACCAGCGTCAATGGAATTCCCCAAGTACACATCTACTGTCTGAACGCCTTAACGGTTGATTCTGACGTGATATCATTCATCTCTTTGACGTCAATCCACTTCGAAAAAGAATCAATTATTATCAAAAACATTTTTCCTTCGACTGGACCAAGAAAATCGGCGTGAAGTCTGTGACTCGGGCCCTCCGGCCATTTCCACGAATGCAAACTAGTTCGAGGTGGATTGTCTGCTGATTTTAAACATAATTCGCACGATTTCGTGACTTTCTCGATATCACTGTCGAGACCGGGCCACCAAAGATACGACCTCGCAACTGCCTTCATACGCACGACTCCCATGTGTATACTGTGGAGTTCATTCAACAAACTCCCTCGCAATTTCGTCGGAATAACAACGATGACCCCACATAATACATCTTTCCTCTACCGACAATTCTTTTTCGCGATTCTTGTAAGGCTTCAATTCGTCCTCAATAACTCCCGGCCAACCGTTCAACACGAATTCTCGAACTCGACTTAAAATAAGATCCGCTTTCGTTTCATCACTAATAGTTACCGCATCGATCGATTCGATCTCGTCAGATACAAAATGAAGATACGTATATTCTTTCTCCGTTGTTTCGGTACTCGCATCGTTACATGGTAACGGAACTCGAGACAAACCATCCGCTCGAGCGTTGTCAACCCCCTTGATATATTTAATCTCATAGTCGTATGCCGACAGCAAAATGGCCCATCTCTGTACGCGATTTGCCGACATTTGAGGCAACCCTTGTTTCGATCCAAAAATATATACCAATGGCTTGTGATCCGTCTCCAAAATAAAGCGACGACCGTAGACAAACTGGTGGAATTTCTTAACTCCGAAAATCAGGCCCAAAGCTTCTTTGTCCAACTGCGAATAGCTTTTTCATCTTTCGTCAATGTGCGCGAAGCAAAAGCTATCGGTCGTTCGGATCCATTCCAATATACATGCGACAACACCGCGCCCAGGCCGAATGGAGACGCATCACAAGCGATCTTGACTGGCAAACTCAAATCATAATGAGCCAAAACTTCCGACTCAATGAGGCTCCGTTTTGCTGCTCGGAACGCTTCGTCACATGTGTCATCCCAATTCCATGCTGTATCCTTCTGTAACAGCCTGTAAAGCGGGTTAACAACCTCCGAGTAATTTCTAACAAACTTTGAATAATAATTCAACATTCCAAGGAACGCTCTAAGCTGAGATAAATCCGATGGTGCTGGCGCATCGACAATCGCTTTGACTTTCTCTTTCGACACGTCAATTCCTTGACCATTTAACAAGTAACCCAAAAACTCGACGCTGTCTTTACCGCATTGGCATTTGTCCTTTTTTACAGTCAGGCCGCAATCTTTCAGTCTACTTAAAACAGCGCGAAGTCTCTCGTTATGAATCGCACGCGTCGGACCGGATATCAAAATATCATCGAAAAAACAAACTACCCCTTCAAGACCGTTCAGAACTTGTTCCATTTCCCGTTGGAACAGGCCTGGTGCCGACGCAATACCAAAACAAAGCCGATTATACGCAAATAATCCCTTGTGTGTCGAAATAGTCGTCAGCATCTTCGATTCGTCCTCCAATTCGACTTGAAGATACGCATGCGAAAGATCAATCTTCGAAAAAACGGTACCCCCATTTAACGACGCTAAAAGATCTTGAACTCGCGGTATCGGATACCGGTCGATTTTAATGTGAGGATTTACCGTGACTTTATAATCGCCACACAAACGAATTTGACCGTTACTCTTAAAGACAGGAACTATCGGCGTTGCCCAATCGCTGTTCTCTACCGGCTCCATTACTCCAATTTCCAATAAACGGTTCAACTCAGTTTCAACTTTTTCTCGCATCGCATACGGTATCGGTCGAGGCTTGCAAAAAACCGGAGTCGCATTTTCCTTTAAGTGAATTTGGAACTTCCGCTTCGAATATTTACCAAGTGAGTTAGAAAAAACGTCATCAAACTCGTTAATAATTTCATCGATGTCCCTTTGACTTGAACCATTCACCCAGTTGATGCACGACTTTTCTTCCCCTTCCAATAGTTCTGATACTGGTACTGCGAGTGCACAGATCCATGTTCGCCCCATAATCGGCGGACCATCACCCGGCAAAACAAACAATTCCAATTCTGCAAACTTATTCCCGTACTTGACTACCACGTTAATAAAATACGACTAGTCTTCCCCAACGGGATCGCTTGTAACTTGACTTGCTTCTCGAAAAATTTCTCTGAAATTGCAGCCACATCCGACCCTGTGTCGACATCACACTCAACCTCGATACCCTCGATCGATAATTTTACTTTGATCGGCCTGATACTAAATATTGCTTCCGTAGACTGCACATTATTTTCGTTAACTTCGCCTTGCAAATGGAAAAGGTCGTCAAAATCACCACCATCGTTATCAGTTTCTCCGATGAAGTTATTTCTGTTATTATTCCGCTGTCCTTCGTTCCCGTGACCAGAACTAATCTGTTTATTTACTTTGCATACCTGCGCAAGGTGTCCCTCGGTCTTACAAATATTACATTTATATTGCCGATATCTACATACTGATGCCAGATGATTCGGTTTTCCGCAGCAAAAACAACGGTAATTCCCGTTGCCGCTTCCTCTCCTCGATGTTTGTCCTGGCTTCTTCGATGCTACGAAATTGATCGATTCCTCTTCACTCTTCTGCGCTGTTCCCATCTCCGCGGCATCGCGGCTCGCAGATTCCAACAATTGAGCCAACTCAATCGCTCTCGAACACGACAAATCCTTTTCTCCGAGCAATCGCTTTTGACACGATACATCGCGCAGGCCCCAAACAAATTGATCTCTGAGATTAGTTTCAAGATTAGTACCAAATTCACAGTATGTCGATAGCCTCTTGAGATTAGTCAAAAAAGTTTTTGTATCTTCGCCCACCCCCTGGCGGCACTTTTTGAATTTGAATCTTTCAGAAATTACGCTCGGCTTCGGTTGTAAATGATTAGTCATAGCGTCTGTCAACTGCTTGAAATTCTTGCTCGAAGGAATTTCTGGCGTGCAAATATTACGGAGTAGCGCATAGTCCTCACTTCCGAGCAATGTGATCAATAGTGGCACTTTCTTCGCTTCCGGAATGTCATTAACGAGAAGAAATTGATCTAACCTTTCTTTCCATAGGCTCCAAGCCTCCCGAACGTCGAACTCTCTTAAATCGCCGATCCTCGCGGTGACGATTTGCTGCACCTGACCACGTGCTGCACTTCCGCTCTGCGACTGCTCCAAAAGCTGCGCCCTTTGCACCAACAATGTTTGTTGGTCCACTGCCAGTTGTTTCCGCTGCTCCGCCAACTGTCTCTGCTTCTCCACAAGATCCGATTTGGCCTTCTCAAACTCCTTATACTTTTTCTCCCTCTCTTTCTCCGTCTCCGACATCTCGATACACGCGTCACTTCGTAATCGTTAAAAATCTCGGCGATCCTTTATCGCACGAAAATACTTTTTATCTCGTCGCCACTGTAATGTTCTTGGAGAATGAAAACACGTATATTACAGAGCGGAGAAACTACGTTTATTTATTGAAGATTGAATAATGTATACAGTCGCTCGGAGCACGAGTTCTCTGGGGACGCCATGAGCGAAGACAGTCCATCGGAGCTTGACCGGATGCGCGTATGGCCGTATGGTACAGCACGAAGCCTACAGGTGTCGCTGATGAGCGAGTTTCCGGTTTATAAAAACACATTTAATATACTACAACATCCTTGGCGGCAGTATCAATTTATTCAGTTTTTGAGGCTTTGTAAATTACTCGGAGAAAAAACGATATTTGTATCTCTCATACGTAACAACAAGCGTTCATATTTCTTCATTTCTTCAACATCGGCATATATTTTTAACCCCCGGTTGATTACAGACAGCAACGACAGTATCAAAGTTCCCGAACTCTGTCGTATATTTCTCGGTCCATTCGCCGATCACGGGGCCCGAGTGTTCAGCATAAACGTCCTCCTCGGTGCGAATTCCACCCTAAAAATTAATTTAAAGAAAAAAGAAAAAATACCGTCACGAATTTCATCCACGGTCCAATTTATTCAACTGTCATCTTCCTTAAAGACTATAATAATATCGCTGGTGCCGCTGAATATCCCATCGTCGACAACGTTACTCATCTTCGCGAAGGTGAGAGCGTTATTAACTTCAATTTCTTCAGTTCCTCAGTGTCTCCAAAGTAATTGAAATACCCCCGTCGGTAATGGAAACTGTAATGGATACCGCTTTGAGCCCGCAAACATTTGAGGAATAATAATATTATTTCATCACGGCATTGGCGGAAGCAGGAAACGACGACGTTCTTTATCCTTGGATCTCTGTGGTCCCAAAGCTCATACGTAACAGCAAGCGTTTTTACTTCAAGCGTTCATATAGAGCAACAATAACGCTTATTATCGCGAAAATTTCATGAAATCTGTCTTTAATTAGATTATTTTGCAAATAAACCGGGAGTTACGCGTTCCCGCATACTAGCACCGACAGCAGCAATGCAGCAGAAATCTCTTCAATGACTTTCACGACAACGGCCATAACGACGATGAGGAGAAACCACAGATCCCTGAGAACGTTATTAAAATCAATTCCGAGAGCATGAATGTGTGTGTTTGCCATAAAAGTCACAGAAAGGTAAACTTCATTCTATCGTTTACGATCACCGTCCGGTCATTCTGTATCTCCTGTAACGTAAATAAATAACATATATCAATTTAATAATTAGTCAAATTTGATAATAACAATACTTTATTTATTTAATGTGTAATGAAATATGAATTTAATAAATATTCAACCGACGCAAATTGAATTCTGACTGAAACGTCGCGAGGTAATACGCGTCAACTATCTACGGTCTCTCAAATTCGATTTTTTATTTCCTTTATTGTTCCCATCAATAAATTTAGCCTTTCGCACACATCAAGGGAGGAGCTTTTTATCCAAATCTACGGTTCCCCCAATTCTATTTTTTATTTCCATTATCGTAATTATCGAAATTATCGTACAAGCAATAAATTTGTCCTTTTACACACACGAGGGATGGACTTTAACTGCTTCTAAAAAAGTGTCGAAAGTTCCAGCTACTTTCGTTTTTTTTAGTTCGAGACTCGGTTACGTCGTAAGGTCGACTGTGTCAAGCAGCTCAGGTCAACTAAAAAAAAGTTGTTAACTTTTTTTTAGTAAAAAAAAAATGATCCAGTTTGACATATATGTTGCGACGAATTTGTCCCGTCGTGTGGTAATAAAAGGAAAAAAAAAATAGGCCACCACATATCACGAGATGATATGTCACAAGATGACAAATATTATTAATTAAAAAAAAATCAATCTTATCCAAGATAGGGGCAAACATCGAGAACTTTGCGTGTGTATGAATATGATGAGTCGGACGTTATTTTTATGTCGCACGATTGCGTGGGTTCATCGACGAGATTGATATTGAGAAACATACGTATAATCAAGAGACGCGGTAGCGTCTCGACGCCAAGTACTTAAAAGAAATTTTTTAAGTGTGCGAAGGACGTTACCAAGTAGTTATACTCCAAAATGCCGGAAGTATTTGTTTGCACTACGTTACCTCACAAATAAATCATCGGATCGAAATGATATTAAAATTTTACTATAGAATGTCTATCCAAGCTTTCCAGTTTGCTTAATTCCGAACACATACGTTCGGTGGATTCTTGTGTACGATGATCGCGATCAGGAATCGATCCAAAATGTTTCGATTGTGCGTGAACCTGAATACGGGTGTGAGGTGATAAAGTACATCGGCAACGAAGCATCGGATCGAATTTTGTAAGGACACTTTTATCATATAATTCGGACCCAAGCTTTCCAATGGGCCTAATTACGATCATAATCGTCCAGCGGTTCCCGAGATACGATGAGGTGAACCTGAAATACGGATGTGAGGTGATACGTGCTATACGCAAAAATTCTTCGGATTCTTCGGAAATCTTCACGATGGACCTGGGCAGTATTTTTATATCAAATATAAACTGATTGACACTAAGTTTGGTCAATATTGTTATTGCAGCAATGGAGCAATTTTTCGGTAAAAAAAATGCTTTCCTCCTCGAGATTAAGACTTAGAAGAAAATCACATTTGCAGGAAAAAATAGGTGAAATCAACCACAAAATACTTTTTTTCAAAAAGTATTTTGAAAAAACCTTTTAAAAATTAAAAAATCTACCAAAACAGATGTTTATCCGAACAATAAAAAAAAATATATGTGTATCAAAATGTAAAAAAAAAATCGAAAAAAATCAAATCAAACCAGCCAAGTAGTATTACAAAAATCTAAAAAAAAAAAAATACAATATGTAAATAATCTTGAACAAAAAAAACTTGGCGTGCCAGTTTTTTTTCCAATCACTGTCGTACGTAGTTCATTCAAAAATTATATAAAAAAAAACTGGCACGCCAAGTTTTTTTTGTTCAAGATTTTTTACATCTTGTATTTTTTTTTTTTTTTTAGATTTTTGTAATACTACTTGGCTGGTTTGATTTGATTATTTCGATTTTTTTTTACATTTTGATACACATATATTTTTTTTTTATTGTTCGGATAAACATCTGTTTTGGTAGATTTTTTAATTTTTAAGAGGTTTTTCCATAAATACGTATACAAGGAAAGAACGGACGAGGGCTGCGCGGGTCGACGCGAGAGAGAATATATAAAAATAATTCCATTAGAAAAATGGGTGGCATCCGAAAGACGCACGGCAACTGGAATCATTGTCGATCAGGAGTCGCCGTTATCGAAATTCATAAAATTCGCTAGAGCCGATCCTTTGGTAAATTAACGTTGGTTACTCCATCTATGCCTTCTGTAAATAATTAAAATAAAAAAAAATTGTAAATAAAATTTTTTAATATTTTTTTTAACTCTAAAGACGGAATAAGCTGGAGCAACTTAAAAAAATGAATTACCTTACGTGGCATACTCGCGACTTCCATTAGATCCTCCTCTTTCATCTTTGATCCTTCTACTTCTTGAACATCTGTTCCTCGAGCAACTTTCAGATACGGATTATTACTGTCATATTGTAAGATGCCAACCACCGTTATTGCACAGCCTTTGGATAAGTTCTTCGGAACGTCGGTCCAGCTGGTAATTCGAACTGCCAGTTTGAATTCACCATTTGTTATGGCACCGATCGCATACGAGGCATCACCAGTTTTGTGCGTTGTCTGATTGAACTTCAATTTCAACTATCCGTTGATTTCTGTAAAGAAATATATTATGTATTTTTATTATTTAAAAATAAAGTAATAATAATAAATTTACATGTTTTGAAAATATATTTTTAGGCTTAATAAAACAGTTTACTTACTGATTAGACGTCCTTCCATTTCTGCAATGTTCTCCCAGTTGGCCAGTTCGGGTTCGGATTTTAAACTGTTACCAACGTCTTCATAAAATCCTTTCGGCTCAACCTCTGTGTGTTCACGGATTATCAGTTCAAATGGAACATTTCCGATGTTGTAAGCGGGGTTATCAATTTTTTTGGCAACCGCTCCGTTTAAATGCAGAATCTGAAACATAAGTTTTTTTTTTCTATCTATAAAAAATTGGTGACGAAAGGAAAAAAGAACAACAATTCCTTATTTACAACAAATCTTATTCAGTTCCACGATCGATTTCATACGTTCAACTTGGTCTTGCCAAACGACACATTGTACTCTTTTCCCGCAGTTGTTATTTAGTACAAACTTTAAAAGGTTGTACTTATTCTCTTTCCCTACCACTTTTGTCCTCTCCGCCACGTCGATGTAAACACAAATCTCACTAAAAAGGAGAGAAACAGAAATTCTATATAAAATTTTTAAAAAATACCGAATTCATGCGTATAAACATGCATGTTCATTGCATGTTTAATTGCATCTTGCAGTTTGTTCAATGCAAATACCAGAATAGATTTTTGATTCACGCGATTTTTTATTATAAATTGTACCTACGGTCTGTTAATAATGTTATATGCATTTAATAATAGATTGATTATGAAAAAAAGATTTAAAAGACTTGAAAAGATTGTTCGAGAAAAAATATTCACCACTTCAGAATGTACATGAAAATTTGACAATAATTTATTTATTGAAATTTTGTTTTTGTATGAAATTCTGTGATTCGTCAATTTGGAGGTTATGAACGACATAAATTTTGTTTATTTTATTTGAAATGACTTGTATTTTTATAATTAATTTTGTTTTATTTAAAAATACCTTATGATGAAGGCAGGGACATTAATGAAACCTCCAATCATTTTTAGGTTATCCGATTATTTTATGCATAATTACAAGTAATCACATACGAAATAACACGTGTAACTCACTCAGTCCCCATACAGACAAGCGCCGCGAAACGGAGCAATTGGTGCAATATTTTCAACATGTCGCAAATATTGCGCCAATTGCTCCGTTTCATGGCACTTGTCTATGTTTGAAAGGATTTTTTTATACGAATAAGAATTTTAATTGATTTTTTTTTAATTCGCTTTTAATTAACAAATATAATGACGATCAATAAAATTCTTAATATAAATGATATCTTCTCGAAAAAAAATCTCACAGATCACCAATAATTAATTTTATATCACTCGGTGGGAAAACGGCGGTTTTGCGTACGTTTCGTGTGCGAAAACTCTTATTTTCACACGTTGGGAAATAAACTTTTGTACGATACTCGTGCGAAAAACATTATCTGAACTCGTATCATTACAACACTCGCCTTCGGCGCGTGCTGCAAACTCACACTCGTTAGAAAAAAAAAATTCGCACTCGTATCGTAATGTACTATTTCAATATTTTGATTTAAATAAAAAAAATGTATAAATAAATACTTACACCGTATTATCAGGTGGCTCGATCGCGTCAAAAACTTTATTGCTTGTTAATTTAACTCCACGCTGCGGAACGGTGACTTTTTGTGTCTCGCATGTATCGGTTTGTTGAGGCGTCATCGATGAAGACTGTCCAATTTTGGATTTCGGCTTATTATTCCCAGGTGCCATCGTATGCAAACCACTGATTGTTTTACCAACAAAAAAAAATACAAGGAGAACGCGTCTGTTTCTCTCGAACATTGGTGTTGTGATGTGGCTACGTCTCAATATATTTATTGTCATAGCACCGGAAAAACAATTGCTAGACAGAACGCGGAGGATGCACAGTTTTCATTGGCAGTACAAAAAGATACGAACGTCAATAATTTGAGAATAATAATAATAATAATATTGGCTATCTTTTTTTTTATCGACAAATTTTGCAGGAAAATATTAACGCCATATTTTGCATATACTGGCGTTCGTTTACAAAAGATGACCATGAAAATATATCTGGACTGATGCTAAATTTCATCAAGTTCTATATAACGTGATGAAATTTAACGTGGAACCAAAAATACAGAAAATACAGAAAATACAGAAAATACTTCCCTAAAATTTCAATTTTCAACTTTTATGAGTAAGCGATATAAAAATTTCAATTTTCAACTTAAAAAATTTTAATCGATTAGCAACCTCGACGCTATGATAATAAAAATTCATTCCGAACCAATAAGTAGAGTCAACAAGACAACGGGAGTCTCATCTCGACTGCTATCAGACCGAGGGATGAGGAAATAATTTCTGACTTTTCGGATGAAAAAAAATGCCTCCGACTACAAAAAGAAACGCACAGCTTATTTTGAGCCGATTGGAGGAAATATCGAAAACAATATTTTTTATAATGCGATTTAATCAGTTTATTGACACAGCGGTTTATTAAGATTGATATACAACTATTGTTATGTTGAACCGAAGCAGATTGACGAGATAGATGATATTACAGTGACATGGCCAAGTACTGTCCTATTACAAACTACTGGCACGATGTCTCAGTCTTCGTATTATCATCGATATCCTTGCCTCTTATAAAATCACACTCCATTGCAGACTCGCTCTCTTGTATCCCTGCAACACAAACATAATCAATTAATCAATTAGTAACGTATCAACTCAGTTTTTATAATTAACTTCAATAAATAAATCTATATTATTTTTACTTTACTCTATTTAGTACTTTTACAATTCAATGTACACAGCGGTACGATCCTCAATCATCAAGCGAAACGGGACATTTCCCAAATTTGGACTAACATCCACCACGGTGTCATCCTCGATCCTCCAATCGAACGAATTGATGTCCGAATTCGCAACTTCACTTGCGGTACAGAAGGCGCCATCGATGCGAATAACCTTAAATTATTATTATTATTATTATTATTATTATTATTATTATTATTATTATTATTATTATTATTATTATTATTATTATTAATGTTGACAGAATTTAAGTTTCCACTTATAGATCTGCCTCTATATAATATAAGATCACATAAAAATATAACTATCAATTTGGTTTTTAAATTGGTTCAAAATCTCTGCTTCTACTGCTCTTTCTGGTAGCGCGTTCCACGCGTCCACCACCCTATTGCACAAAGCATGTTTCCACGGGTTCTTTTGGAAAGGCCGTTTCTCCAGCTTGTATCGGTGTCCCCGAAGATTGCGGTTTGTGGGTCGGCTGAACAGGGCCTCCCCATCTACCATGTCGTGCCCGTTGAGGAGTTTGAAGGGTTCTATGAGATCCCCTCTCTTCCTCCTATCCTCCAATGCTATGAGGTGCAGCCTCTCCATCCGCTCCTGGTACGTTAATTCTCGAAATCCGTGTGGAAGCTTGGTCGCTCTCCGTTGAACCCTCTCCAGTATCGCAATGTCCCCCGCAAAGTATGGCGACCAGATCACGTTTACGTATTCGAGAATTGGCCGTACATAGGTCTTGTAAATTTTCTCGAACAATCTCGGCGTGATTTTCCTGAACGTTCTCCTTATTGTGTGTAGTACTTTGTTGGCTCTCTTGGCGATGTTACGGACATTTTCTCCCCACTTGAGATCTTCGGCCACGGTGACGCTTAGATCCTTTTGGCTCCTGACGCTTCGAAGAGGGGTGCCGCACAGTGTGTAGTCCTTCCGCGGGTTCGTTCTGCCCACGTGCATTACCGTACACTTCTCGCTGTTTAGGGATAATATCCATTTCTCGGTCCATCGTTGCAGGTTGTTCAGATCTTCTTGTAGGTTTTTGACGAGCGGGTTACCGAAGAATTTCGTATCGTCCGCAAACATCGATGTTGAGGCCTGTAGGATGCGCGGCAAGTGACATACAAAATGAATAGCAAAGGTCCTAGGACGGACCCTTGCGGGACCCCACTTGTTACCGCTCGAGGTGTTGACAAGGCTTCACCCACCCTTACGCGGAAGGTTCTCCCCGTCAGATACGCCGTGATCCATCTCAGGAGGCGTCCCCGTATGCCGAGTCGCTCCAATTTCGCGAGTAGCCGTCGATGTGGAACCTTGTCAAAGGCCTTTTCGTAGTCTAGGTAAATGATGTCGGTTGGCTCTCCTTTGTCGAAGGCTTGGACTCAGCTGTACGTCGATTGCAGCAAATTTATGACCACTGATTTTCCTGGAACAAAGCCGTGCTGGTGTTGGGGGATTTGCCCTTGTGCGTCGCAGAACTCGCGCAGCTGGCTAACGACTATCTTCTCCATGCACTTACAGCTCGTTGATGTGAGCGATATTGGTCTGTAGTTTACAGCCTGTAGCTTGTCGCCTTTTCTAAATATCGGTGTCACGGATGCCTCAAGCCAGTCTCTTGGTAGTTCCCCAGTGTCGAAACTTACTTTCATTATGTGTGCAAGCGCAGGTGCCATGTATGGGCCAAGCTCCTTTAGCGGTAGTGGGTGTATCCCGTCTGGGCCAGGCGAGGAGTCTCCGTCCAACCCTTTTAGTATGTTCTCTACTCTGTTGACTGTGATGTTAATTTCTTCTATCGACGCATCCACTCTTCCGATGTCCTCCAGGTCTATGTCACGCCTCCCCTGCTCCGTTACGAATACGCTTTCGAATTGATCAGCAAACAGATTTGCGATCTCCATGGCTTCCTGCGTTATGTCGTCTCCGTCTCGGCGTAGGCACTGAGGCGCGGCAACCTTGGCCATCATCGAGCGCCGTAGATACCCATAGAAGGGTTTTTGTCCTTGTTCCACCAGCTGCTCCTCGAAATTCCGTCTTGCTGCTCGGTTCGCCGCCGTTGCTCGGTTCCTTGCTATTTTGTAGGTGTTCCACGCCTCTTCTGTCCGGGTTTCCACGTATCTCCTCCATGCTTTTGTTCTTGTCTTCATCAGATGCCGTGTGTCTCTCTTCATCCATGGTTTTTGCGTGCTTTTTTCCCTTTGGATCTGCAGGGGAGCCTCGTTTTCCACCAGCCCATATATTCTCTTTGTAGGTTTTCCACAGATCCTCTACTGCTCCTTCGGTTCCCGCTAGGATTTCCGAGCGCACTCCCACTCTACCGGCAATCCTTGTGTAGTCAACTCTGCGGTAGTTCCTCAGTTTTTTTGTCGACGAGGGCGTGATTCGGTTTTCTAGCTCAACCTGTAGTTCCGTTCGGATGACCACATGGTCGCTCGCTCCTATCGGCGGGTTGTACAGCATCGTTGCCACCATGTTCTCCTCGTTGGTCAGGAGCAAGTCCAGACAGGACGGTTCTCGATCCCGTCTAAATCTTGTGTACTGCGTTACTTCTTGGCTAAAGCAACTCCCGATGAAAAATTCGAGGAAGTCCTTTTCCTGTCTGTTCGCTGTGCGTGATATCAGCGCGCTCCAATCAATCCCCGGATTGTTAAAATCCCCAAGGATGACTGCTGGACCCAGTTCCGCCATATCTTCCAGTGTATCGATGATATTTTTATTTTCCTCGTCAGACATGTTGGGTCGGCGGTACACTCCTCCTATTATTATCGCGGTTTTTGAGACGGTGACCTCGAGCCACAAACTCTCTGTTTCCCGCTCATTAATCGTGGGGTGCCGTCTCGCTGCGATCGGTATTCCGTCGACCTTTTCCGCTACATATATGGCAACTCCTCCTCCTCGCCGGTCCTGCCGAGTCATTTCGATAGAGCTGAAAACCGTTAATGTTGATTGGACAGTCTGGAAACGCCGGTTTGAGCCAAGTCTCCGTTATAACAATAATATGCGGATTTGATTCTTTTACTGTCTCCAAAAATTCGTCTTGCTTCGCCATGATCGATGCCAGGTTCGTGTATAGAAGTTCCAGTCGGATGAGGGTTCCGGTCAGTTTTTTGGCTCCGCGGCAGTTTCCCCTCTAACCGTAGGACGTCCCTCCTTGGTTTTCTTCACAATTACGGGCTTGTCGCGGATGAATCGGATTGTCAATTCTTTCTCGGATTCTGCCTGTCTTCTTGCGAGTTCCGCTCGCATGTTGTCCAGGTACGCACGCTGTCTCGGTGTCACATCGTTCCTCATCCTCATCCCTGCCGGAAGCTTCCTCGACTCGACGAGTGCCGCTTTTGCTGCCGGGAAAATTTGAAAAATGATTTCCACTGTCGGGGAAATTACTTTGTGTAGTCTTTTGGCTCCTACGGGTTTTTTACCCAGTCGAAGGGCTTTCGTGTTATCCGTATTTATTCCCATGGGGCCGAGGGTTTCTTTCAGCATTCGCAGATCGGCCTCCATTCTTCCTGCAGCCGTCTCCTCGGTTGACTCCTCGAGGCCTACCAGTATGACGTTTCGTGCTCGTCTTTGCCTCTCGGTGGTCTCTGCGATGATTTCTTCTTCTCTGTTTCCTCCGCCTTGTGCTCCTTCCGTAGTGTTACCCTCGACCTTCTGTTGAAGTGCCTTCACAGAGTCTTTAAGCTCAGAGTAGTCCGCTGCGGAGGGTAGTCCCTGAATCTGCTGTTTCACCTCTGCCTTGAACTCTTCATAGCTGGTTGCGCTTGGCAGTTCCTGGATTTGGTCTTTCAGTTCCCTCCTCAGCGTCTCGTAGTCCTCCACTTTCGGCAGACCCTTGACGTACTCTTTAACCTCGCTCACCTCCGCCGCTAAGCCTGCCAGGTCCTCCAGTTTGCTATAATGAATATACCAAAAATGTAGTTATTGAACCACCTCAAAAAAAAAAAATTTAACAAACATATATAGACAGCCTGAAAAGCCGGCTCCGCATATTATTAAAAGCCGATTGTAATATTTATAATATAAAGACGTAAAAAAAATTAAACTTACACATATTCTCCCGGTCGGAAAGCCTCAATCTCTTCATTGGTTGTGAATCGTACCGCCGACATTTTCACTTTGTTTTTTTGAAATAATCCGGGTAGATCACGCTTTTGCAGAAAAAAAAACTTCAGGTCGGACAGAAACAATTTTCCACTCCGATATAATTGATAAAGTTCCTGTAACGGCGATGAACAAAATGGCATCATAATCGCGATCAAGAAATACCACAAACACTAGAAATTAAGAAGAAAATGAACCACTTCCGACTACAAGGCCTTCCGGACGCTGTAAAATCCTTCGATTATCTATTCCACAATTATCGACTGGGATTTTTTCCGCTTCCAAAATCACATCTATGGTGGCGCTTTATTCGTGTCGTGATTGGTCGACGACACAGGCCAGAACGAGGTATCTCGTTGTTTGCGCGCAAATTCACACGATCCTCTCACTGATGACGCAATTATAACCTACCAGTTTTTTTTTTACAGCTGGCGGATTACGCTATCTGCCAGTTATTATTATTATTATTGTATATAATATATCCACGACTAGCCGCGCGGTGTGGATTGGCAAATATTATTTTTTTCTCGTGTTTCGTGCAATTTTTTTTTTTATACCAACGAGCAGAAAACAATGCGCTCCGGCACGGGTATGAGTGTTTCGATCTTCCTAACATACGTGAGTTTGTGCAACTAGGTACTGGGGTAAGTTTTCAAAGATTTAAAAAAAATTTGAATCTATATATTTTTAATGCTGTTTTTAATGTGATATGTCTTTTTTACGTTATTTCCAGAGTGACGACATGGGAAAAGCAATAATAAGATCCCTGTCTGGCTGATCGACCTTCCCATCGAGACCCACGCCAGAGACTTTGTCCAGCGGAATCTTGAGAGCCCCATTCCTGTTATTGAGTCTTTTACGTCTACCATTCTCCCATTCTCATGGAAAGATATCGGACCATGTTCAGCTCGCAACATCTGTCATCGAGTCAGAGAGAGAAACCCTCATTCGTATTCTTGACGATACAGAAAATTGATTCAATGAGGACGATGGGACAGGCAACGGATAAGTTCACTATGATCATCTGACCAGTCTGAAGGTTTGTTCTTTTTCTTTTAATAAAATTTAAAAATGCCAAAGACAATTATATATAAATGGAAGTTTGGCATTCTACAGGTCCAAGGCGAATCAATAAAGCAATCTCGAATTTGAGGGTAGAATCAAGGTATTAACCGATCTGTCGAGTACTCTACAAATATATCGAAGAACGGCTACAAACAAATTAAGTCCTCGTACGGCAAGCACAACAGGTACACTGACATAATGGAGGATGAGCAAAACGATACAAGAGAACTTTACATAGTTCAACGAGCCTCGCAAAACTATGGTTTTGGTGAGCACTGCCCGTATCCAGTTGCAGAACATCTCCGTCGCACAGATTCGTTTGGCAAAACTGGTACACTCGCGAGTTCGGAAAAAATGTTTTTCTTTTTTTTAATTTGAAGATTTTTAAATTTCAAATTTTTGTATTCAAATGAACCGTCAATGAAATTAAAGAAAAACTGCATCAACAACGTATTTTCGTCCACCATTGATTCTGTTACATAACTACATCTCTCATTTTTCCATTTCCAGATCATTAGAGCTGTGTCGTTCTCAATCCGAAAATAAGAATATCGGAGTGCACCGCACTAAATCTTCCATACTTCGAGAATCTCGATTTTTAAAAATTGTCATCGATGTGATCATTTTTCATTTCTCTGAAATGCCCCGTTATCCACAGCCGAACGACGAGAAATTGTGGGAGATTGCGGATACTTTTCTTTGTCGTGTACTATGTTCGGCCGGTTCCCACGACTCTTTAACTTGACGTTTCTCACTATTCTGAATACATATTATTCGCGGATCTCGTATGTAATTTTTTTTCTTTAACTTAATTGTATCAACGATGCTGCCTACGAGTACCTATTTTATTGATGTTATCAAGTTTGGTATTATCCTCATTAACCGTGTACAAAATGCGTCTCACGAGATCAGCCGTAAAACAATACATCGCACAATCAACCACCTCAGGCATAGAATAATCGTGGTCAGTTACATTCTCAAATTGCCAATCTTCATTACCAACACAGCGATCTAGTTTTTCTCGAATAATTTTTGAAAGAGTAGGAGCACGGTTACAATCACTGTAGATCAATTTTAAATCAGACAGCGTCACCAAAGGCATGTTACTTTGGTTTGACGTAACCGAACAATTGCCTGTTTTAGGTGGTTTTAAGACGCTGTACAAAGAGAGGATTTTATAAATATTCAGAAACGTCGGGGTTGAAGGATGATCATTGGATCCGCCAGCCTGACGAACCGTGCCAAAAAATTTCTAGGGATAAACGTGAAAAAAAAGAAAAGCCCCGGAAGGCATGATAGAATGAAAAATAAATCAACCATAAATAATCAGAATATGAAAGAAAAAATCCAACTGTTATGAAAAAACCAAAGTCAAATCATGCTTAAACAACCAAAAGAAGAAAAATCTAACAGCCATAAAAAAGACGGCCAATAAATCAAACAAAAAAATATCATTAAACCAGGAAAGAATCGATAGTCAAAAGAAAATCGATATTTGTGGGATAGGAAGCTTATGCAAACAAACCTCCAAAGGATCTTGATTCACGCGACCTGTTAAAACGTACGAAAATCCACAATGCTGCGTAGTGTATTCGATCAGATCGAGCATGGATTTAAGCGTAACACGCAGACCCTCCGCTGTCTGCGGAGTTAGGAATAAATCTTTCGACACGTTGCCCTGTAACACCTGATCTTCCCAATTGTTCGATTTCGCCAATGACTCTTGTATCATCTATAAAATGAGAAACTATAGTAAATTGCGGATGATATTTTTTTGGTTGCCAAAAGATTTTTTATACCTTCCAATCACGGTTCCCAGGCTGTACTCCGTCTACCGGATGGGTGCGATTTAGTGCGTCGAACATGTCATTTATCCATTTACAAAATGACGCTGTTGCTTCGCAACCTTTAAACTCCGGTACATATTTTTCGAAGAAACGCAATCCGCCAGCAACGGACTTGCTGAAAACCTACGGGAATAATTTTTTTACAAGAAATGTTAGGTTTTAAGGTATTCAATGGAAGTACAATTAATATGTAGTCTTACTTGCACGGCTAATCGCACCCGCATTTTTAATGAATTATTCAATACGATATGATTCATCGATAATTTCGGACAAATCAAAGCTTGACCGGGTCCTGCGAGTTTTTTTATCGTTGTCGTACAATATTTTGATAAATCTCCAGTCTATCATTGGCTCTGCAGGAAGAATCTGAAAGAGATAACGATAATTTAGTTACTCACAGAACGTAAACTTGAAAATCATAAATGTTCACCTGTAAACCGCCTCCGCGTTCTCCATTGTTGTACAATCGATTCCGGATAGTTTTTATTAGGTGTGGCGTATCAGAAAACACAGATTTTCCGTCCTTCGGCGATAGGATGATCGAAGTAATTTCGAAGCTTGTCTTTTGTAGTGTTGATGCCCATTTCCGCCCAGAATTTCCTGTTCGGGCTTGCTCCATCGCTAACGACACCGTGAATTTGTGCGCCACTGCGTTCTAGAAGGATTATGGCCTTAATAATTAACCGAGCAAGGACATCTCCCTTTACTGGACCCCGCGATGCAAAAACGGCTATCGGTTGGGAGTATGTGTCATTTAACGGTTGAAACATTAGGACTAATCCATGATTCGCCTTTTCCGTTAAATCTGCCGATTGTTCGCCGTCAGTGCCAAAGTCAATCAACCCCTTGTACGACAAATTTTTCGTATCGACAGAGATACTTTCTCGCGTAGAAATTTCATCAAGGAGAAGAATCCCATGTTTTTTCGATTCTTCTTTTTTGCTAAGCGACAATTTCAGCACGTCAAAAAATTTGGAATCGAAGCCGCAAGAAGTATTTATTCTAGATAAATATCTGAAAATAATATAAAATAATAATATGAAATAATAGAAGATAGATACTTCAAAATGAAGGAAAAACTACAGCGGCACCTATAAAAACATACCTTCTTATAGTGACCATTGCAGGGAGGGGCAGTATTTCATTGTACCGCAAGAACTCGTAACCGGATGGTGAACGCATGTGAAGAAGCATGCACAGCAGCATTCATTCTTCAGAGTATCTTCGACCTTTCGAATTTTTACGCTTAGCTGCCTCAATTATTTGCTGTGAAGCTTCAGCTTGATTTTTCGTGATTGTTCCCTTCTCCAATTGTTGCTCAAGATCGTACGAGCTGTGCCGAGCTGTTTCCAAGCGACTGTCACGGAGTTCCATTTTCAGCTTTGCAATTTTTCGTAGAGCTTGTTTCTTCGCATATGCTGCACGACAAAACTTTGTTGGGTATTGGGTAATGTGGGTATTGTGTGTTACACCGATCCCCTAAGGGTTACGGGCTCCTTCACTTCTCTCTCTTTCCTCCTTCCTTATCCGTTGTCGCCGGTTCAATTCTTGTGTCCGGAGCTTCGTCGCGCCCCGTCAGGTGTCAGTAGTCCCGGACATACGGATATAGTCGTAGTTCGTACGTCCTATCTCCGGAGCTACGTTCCCGTCCGTTTTCCTTTTACCTGCGGGACTTCAGTCTCGGGAATCGAACCCGCGACACTTTTCCCAGTCTTTCGGTTTCCCATATAGAGGCGCTGGTCCTTTCCTCTGGACCTACTATTATAGTGGGTTCCGAACCACTTTTACGCAGATAAAAACACCACAGAAAATTCTTGGTGCTTGCCGGGAATCGAACCCGGGCCTACTGCGTGTGAAGCGCGCGCCGATCCACTCGGCCACGCTCACCCTTGACAAAACTTTGTTTTAATCCTCGATAAAACGTGTTTCTCCTCTTCTTGAATTCGATTTCGTAGATTTTTTGTTTTGCCTTGCTTCCATTTACGTATTCTGTCCGCCAAATTTTTTTTCGTGATTTGACAGGAGCGGCAAATGGATGTATTAGAAACTAATAACGTGCAAGTATCACGACGCCACGTTCCGACGATATCTTTTTTGATGTTGCGACATTGCAATCGATCAATTTCCGATTGCACTGAGGACCCAGTGCATCCAGAGCATACTTTAAGTCCGTGCACGGAGCTTAATAATTTCAGAAACTGCTCAGCACTAATTACGACGCTCGGAAAATCGAATGTTTTCAAATTAAGTGGTTCTCCCAAAATGCTGACCTCGACGGACATATCCTCTTGTATAGTGATTGACTTCCAGACCACTGTTTGTGTTGCCTTGGTGGTTTTGAAAGTGAGGAGTTTCAAGTAGATTGACAATCTACTACCCTCCAAATCTGTATCTTCTCTCGTCCATCCCAGTGGAAGATCAGTATCTATTGCCAATAGTTGCGACAGTGTGAATTGCATGTTTCGATTCTCCAATGTTGCTGCATTGTTGTTTCTGAAATTATTAAAAGATTCGTCCTCGATCACAGGATTTTCATATCCTCGCTCTTCTCTTGATGGATTCAGATTTGGTGTTTTAGAACTTTCTTCCTCTCGATCATCAAGTTCTAATCTCGGGCGTTTTGTGTTTGCCGGTTCAAGAGGTTCCGAAAGCGACGCGTTACTGTTACCACAATCCATCACAAAATGTTGTTTGTAACTGTCGATCACTGCAGAATGTTGGTCTTCATCCATACGACAGTTACTTGTTTCAGATTCCCTTATTTTTTGATTCCACGAGAATACCGAAGGCACAGCGTCAGGTTTCAATCGAGGAATTTTCAATTGCGACTGAAAGTGGTAGAAAAAACTTAATCAAGCCCTCATCTAAATAAGGAATTGCTTCGAATCAATTGATTTTATTCATTATTTATGTTTAATAAAATACAAATAATGAAGCGAATCAATTGACCACCGCTCCACAGTCACCTCTAAAATGAACAGAAACTAACCACTCTAAGTTCGCGACCATCAGGAGCCAACAATTTACGATGCCAGAGAATATCGTCTGGCACAAAATGTTTTTCACACACGTGAGCTTTAATTGTTACAAACTTGTCTTCTCTTTGAAAAGCTTTTTTCCACAGCGCTTGCCTTTTGGTATCTTTGGGGATAGAAAAAAAATGTTTTTTTTTCGGGATTCACCCCACCGTAACCGGTCTTACATCCTAGCACAAGGCACGACAGCATCACAAATGGAAGGATATAATTACGAAATCACAGAATTCATTGATCAACAATTCGTTTGATCAACAACTTTTTCGACAAAAATAAACGCGTAGGTTATGTTTAAAAGTTGTTACAAGTGATGTTTCGAGCGAGCAGACGACACACTAGGTGAGTTTTGATCGGGTAACTACTAGCGCCGCGGTGAGCAGCGGTCTTTCGTATTCCGATCCGTCGTAATAGAAATAATAGCGAGTGTGAGGGGCTGACCGATACGAAATATAATCTCGAGAAGAACTAAGACAGTGAAAAAGTAAAAGAAAAGTGAGAAGAAAATGTCGAAATATCCAAAGAATATCACGGATGATCCGGAGCACTTCGGCAAATTGCTATGCGAGCTGGTGCCGTTTCGAGATGCGATCGACCAAAGATCGGGCCTCTCGACTGCCGACGTTAGACAAGTAACGTCAAGAGTTTATAACAGATTACAGGATTCGCGGAAGCAGTATATCAGAAAATAGATATACCAAAACTTCGGTTGGATCCTGTCATTCTCGCGGCGATACGACATCCACCAATCCGTCGAGAGCAACAATCCGCGATAGTAAGTAATTTTCGATATCTCCGGTGTTCGTGTTGTGTGGGGATCAAGCATTAAAATTTCCTTTTGTTCTAGCCGTACCTATCAACAACTAGGACGATTCGCGAAAACTAAGATGAGCTCACATGGACACGAACCGCATTTTAGCGATGATGAAGCGAGGGTCGAGTGAGTAAAAACGGTTTTTGTTTATGCTTTTAGCAAACTTACAAAAAAAAAAAAAAAAAAAAAAAAAAAAAAAACTTGACGGACACTCGCAAATTATTTATATATCAATATTAGTAATAACGACAATTTTTTATTTGCAGCATGGATGAAAACGATAGACCGGTGAATGAAGAGAGGGCTGAAGGGAGGGATGAAGAGAGGGTGGAAGAGAGGGATAAAGAGAAGGCTGAAGAGGGGGCTGAAGAGGCGGCTCAAGAGAGGGATGAAGAGAGGAACGACGAGCTGAAGGGCTTTAATCCCGAAGTTACGGTGGCTGCCGTGAAGCAAGCAGCTTCCTATGAAAAGGTAAGGACGACATAAGCAATATGCTATTATTCAGTAACGTATAATATACGTTACTGGGTAATAGTGACGTGAGACGTGAAAACATTAAGAAAACAGTGATGATACTAATTTGTATTGTACATTTTCTGTTCTAGAAGTTGCAAGGACGCGATAAGGTCGAACCGGTGAAAAGGAGCGAGAGGATAAGGACGAAGAAGATAAAAAAGACGTGACGTGACGCAACGTTACGCGACGCAACGTGACGTGACGTGACAGACTGCTGCCGATTGAACTGTTACGTCATTTGAAATGTTACAATACAGTTATATTACCAAATTGTCAGTACAGTTACAATACAAAATTTCCACTCCAGACAGTAAGAATAAAAAGTTTTAATACGGATAATTACAATACAAAATTTTCAATGTAGACAGTTAGAAAATAAAATTCTAAGATATCTATGTCACTCGAGAAATTCAGATATTTCAAATAAAGACATACAATTATCATAACTATTTGTCGTATCACTCATTCGTTTTATTAGCTAGGTAACAATAATGTTAGGGCAAATGCGGTAAATATGGCCCGAATTAAGGTAGTCTTTGCGTTATGACTGACAGCCGCCTAAGTTTGAGAGAGGAACAAGAGAGAATTACAAACCCTTCCCGAACGGATAAAAATCTGAAAAAAATCAAGCATATGGAAGGTATTGAAAATATTGTTTGTACATAATAATAATTCCAAAATGTTGTTAACATATTACTGAAATAAAATATGATGCAACAAATTACCCGGCAACCTATTTTTTTTTTCTCATGAAAATGATTTATTACTTTTTTCGAATACGTATACATTTTTTCAGAATTTTATGTGATGTTTGAAAATTACGATTTTAAACAAACTTTAACATAAAGAAAACGCAATTTTCAAACATTAGATAAAATTCTGAAAAAATTCATCCGTATTCAAAAAAAGTAACAAATCATTTTCATGAGAAAAATATTGAGTTGCCAGATAATTTGTTGCATAATTTTTTATTTCAGTAATTTGTTAATAACATTTTGGCATTATTATTATGCACAAATAATCTTTTCAGGAACTTCCATATGCTTGATTTTTTTCAGATTTTTATCCGATCGGGAAGTGTTTGTAATTATCTCTTATTCCTCTTCCAAACTTAGGCAGCGTCAGTCGTAGTCATAACACAAGGACTACCTCAATCAGAGCTAACTATATTCACCTCTTTTACCCGAAATTAAATAAATTTCTATATTATATGACAAATGGTCATGCGACTAGACTAGTTGCATCGAAATCAGAAATATCTGGTTTGGGAACTCTTCTATGTTCTCGGTGTACTTGTCGACATATTCCCGGTTGTCTATCTCAACAGAATCTCGTCCCAAATTTCTTTTGTCAGCGTATTTTCTGAATATTCTTCGCAAAATTAGTATTAAAGAAATGCAAGTATGGAAATCGGCTACGGACTGGAGTAGCTGGAAATATTTAAGTAGTTCCCCGGAACATCATTGACTGACGGCATCGTAAGGGGTCGTAATTACTTTTAATTAGCACAAAAGCGGTGAATTAATCGAGTTCATCAGAGCGGGACATATTCACCACTTTTACCATATGTAAACAAAATTTCAATCGCCTGGATTGCTTTCAAAGTAGATCATTTTTCGGGAACAGCTTATACATTTCCAGCCACACAAGTTCGTAGCCGATTTCCATAGTTTTTTCAATTTAATACGAATTTTGCGAAGAATATATTGAAATGACGTAAAAGATACCGAGAAAGATCGCTAGAAAAACACGGAGAATATGCTGAGATAGACAGAAAAATAAGTTCCTGATAAAAGGATGCGAACGGGATCCTTCAATATTCGAAGCAACGGCTCTAGTCTCAAGTCTACGTGTCATATAATTAATGATTAACGACGTATAGACAGATGCACACAAAAGTGTCTTTATCAGACAGACTTTATGCGGCTCTTCCGGAATTGAAGCGAACTCGGCACCAATCTCACGAGCTGTGTGAGATAATAAGTTTTCAGGTGAGCCTTACTTCAAGGTCGGTTCAATTCTGGAAACATTCCAATGAAAAGGATGACAGTTAGTTATATTTCTTTTCAATCGATAGAAGAGATGGACGGAAGACTTCACACGAGGGTTTTTTTCGGAGTTGAAGCGAACTCGGCACCAATGTCACAAGCTGTGTGAGACAATAAGGTTCCACGTGAGCCTTACTTGAAGGTCGCTTCAATTCGGGAAACATTCCAATCAAAACGATGATAGTTAGATGTATTCCTTTTCAATCGATAGAGGAGAGGGACGGAAGATTTCAAACGAGGGTCTTTTCCGAAGTTAAAGCGAACTCGGCACCAATGTCACAGGTTGCGTGAGACAATAAGGTTTCGGGTAAGCCTTACTTCAAGGTCGCTTCAATTCGGGAAACATTCCAATGAAAAGGATGACAGTTAGTTGTATTTCATTTCAATCGATAGCGGAGAGGGACGGAAGATTTCACACGAGGGTTTTTTCCGGAGTTAAAGCGAACTCGGCACCAATGTCACAGGTTACGTGAGACAATAAGGTTTCAGGTAAGCTTTACTTCAAGGTCGCTTCACTTCGGGAAACATTCCAATGAAAAGGATGACAGTTAGTTGTATTCCTTTTCAATCGATAGAGGAGAGGGACGGAAGATTTCAAACGAGGGTCTTTTCCGGAGTTAAAGCGAACTCGGCACCAATGTCAGAAGCTGTGTGACAGAATAAGGTTTCAGGTAAGCCTTACTTCAAGGTCGCTTCAATTCGGGAAACATTCCAATGAAAAGGATGATGGTTAGTCGAATTTCTTTTCAATCGATAGCGGAGAGGGACGGAAGATTTCACGCGCGGGTTTTTTCCGGAGTTAAAGCGAACTCGGCACCAATGTCAGAAGCTGTATGACACAATAAGGTTTCACGTGAGCCTTACTTCAAGGTCGCTTCAATTCGGGAAACATTCCAATCAAAACGATGATAGTTAGTTGTATTCCTTTTTAAGCGATAGAAGAGAGGGACGGAAGATTTCAATCGAGGGTCTTTTCCGGAGTTAAAGCGAACTCGGCACCAATGTCACAAGCAGTGTGACACAAGAAGGTTTCGGGTGAATCTTATTTGAAGGTCACTTCAATTCGGGAAACTTTCCAATCAAAAGGATGACAGTTAGTTGTATTTCTTTTCGATCCATAGCGGAGAGGGACGGAAGATTTCACACGAGGGTTTTTTTCGGAGTTAAAGCGAACTCGGCACTAATGTCAGAAGCTGTGTGACACAATAAGGTTTCAGGTAAGCCTTACTTCAAGGTCGCTTCAATTCGGGAAACATTCCAATGAAAAGGATGACGGTTAGTCGAATTTCTTTTCAATCGATAGCGGAGAGGGACGGAAGATTTCACGCGCGGTTTTTTTCCGGAGTTAAAGCGAACTCGGCACCAATGTCAGAAGCTGTGTGACACAATAAGGTTTCAGGTAAGCCTTACTTCAAGGTTGCTTCAATTCGGGAAACATTCCAATCAAAACGATCATAGTTAGTTGTATTCCTTTTCAATCGATAGAGGAGAGGGCCGGAAGATTACAATCGTGGGTTTTTTTCGGAGTTGAAGCGAACTCGGCACCAATATCACAAGCTGTGTGAGACAATAAGGTTTCACGTGAGCCTTACTTCAAGGTCGCTTCAATTCGGGAAACATTCCAATTAAACGGATTACAGTTAGTTACATTTCTTTTCAATCGATATAAGAGAGGGACGGAAGGCTTCACACGAGGGTTTTTTTCGGAGTTAAAGCGAACTCGGCACTAATGTCACACGTTGCGTGAGACAATAAGGTTTCAGGTGAGCCTTACTTGAAGGTCGCTTCAATTCTGGAAACATTCCAATGAAAAGGATTACAGTTAGTTATATTTCTTTTCAATCGATAGAAGAGATGGACGGAAGACTTCACACTAGGGTTTTTTTCGGAGTTGAAGCGAACTCGGCACCAATATCACAAGCTGTGTGAGACAATAAGGTTTCACGTGAGCCTTACTTCAAGGTCGCTTCAATTCGGGAAACATTCTAATCAAAACGATGATAGTTAGTGGTATTCCTTTTTAATCGATAGGGGAGAGGGACGGAAGATTTGAATCGAGGGTCTTTTCCGGAGTTAAAGCGAACTCGGCACCAATCTCACAGGCTGCGGGAGGCAATAAAGTTTCACGTGAGCCTTACTTCAAGGTCGCTTCAATTCGGGAAACTTTCCAATTAAACGAATTACAGTTAGTTGCATTTGTTTTCAATCGATAGAAGAGAGGGACGGAAGGCTTCACACGAGGGTTTATTTCGGAGTTAAAGCGAACTCGGCACCAATGTCACAAGCTGTGTGAGACAATAAGATTTCACGTGAGCCTTACTTCAAGGTCGCTTCAATTCGGGAAACATTCCAATCAAAACGATGATGGTTAGTCGAATTTCTTTTTAATCGATAGAGAGGGACGGAAGATTTCAAACGAGGGTCTTTTCCGGAGTTAAAGCGAACTCGGCACCAATGGCACTCGTTGCGTGAGACAATAAGGTTTCAGGTGAGCCTTACTTGAAGGTCGCTTCAATTCTGGAAACATTCCAATGAAAAGGATGACAGTTAGTTATATTTCTTTTCAATCGATAGAAGAGATGGACGGAAGACTTCACACTAGGGTTTTTTTCGGAGTTGAAGCGAACTCGGCACCAATGTCACAAGCTGTGTGAGACAATAAGGTTTCACGTGAGCCTTACTTCAAGGTCGCTTCAATTCGGGAAACATTCCAATCAAAACGATGATAGTTAGTTGTATTCCTTTTCAATCGATAGAGGAGAGGGACGGAAGATTTCAATCGAGGGTCTTTTCCGGAGTTAAAGCGAACTCGGCACCAATGTCACAAGCAGTGTGACACAATAAGGTTTCGGGTGAATCTTATTTGAAGGTCACTTCAATTCGGGAAACTTTCCAATCAAAAGGATGACAGTTAGTTGTATTTCTTTTCGATCCATAGCGGAGAGGGACGGAAGATTTCACACGAGGGTTTTTTTCGAAGTTAAAGCGAACTCGGCACTAATGTCAGAAGCTGTGTGACACAATAAGGTTTCAGGTAAGCCTTACTTCAAGGTCGCTTCAATTCGGGAAACATTCCAATGAAAAGGATGACGGTTAGTCGAATTTCTTTTCAATCGATAGCGGAGAGGGACGGAAGATTTCACGCGCGGGTTTTTTCCGGAGTTAAAGCGAACTCGGCACCAATGTCAGAAGCTGTGTGACACAATAAGGTTTCAGGTGAGCCTTACTTCAAGGTTGCTTCAATTCGGGAAACATTCCAATCAAAACGATGATAGTTAGTTGTATTCCTTTTCAATCGATAGAGGAGAGGGCCGGAAGATTACAATCGTGGGTCTTTTCTGGAGTTAAAGCGAACTCGGCACCAATCTCACAGGCTGCGTAAGACAATAAAGTTTCACGCGAGTGTTGTACCCCGGGTATTTCAATACCTCGAATATTAAGGCAAGGTCATTGCACCGTAATCGAGGTATGCAGCAGCAGGCGACGACCACGCGTCGTTGCGAAAGAATAACGAAATCCACCGTACAGTCAAGTCAACATTTAGGCAAACGCGTGTAACTCGACACCTAACGCAGCATTTAGGCAATCGCGAGCGACTCGGCAAGTAACGCATCAGCTCAGGAATTGCTGAGCCAGGTATTGGGAAATTATCGACGATACCGTATTCTACCCGGAAGCGAGAATTGTTTAAACAATCAACAATCTGACGAAATATCTGACATCGACTAAGATTAAGCTGACGTGCCTGCTCTTCTACCTATATATAGGGAACCGGGAGCAGGCACCAACCAGTCTCTTCGGAACTCCTAATTCTGTACGGTTGGTTACGTTCCGTTCGTTTACGGTACGTTTACGATTATTTGTGCAAGGGCACGCAATTCGGTAGTAAGTGATACTACTAGTTCTGACAAGTTTAAGTTCTTCTACGAGAAGACCAATGTACAAGGTGTACTCGATACGATTGGTAATAAACTCTAATAAACATTGTTGTAATAAACTATTTGGAACATTTCTCTAATAAACTCTAATAAACATTGTTGTAATAAACTATTTGAAACATTTCTCTAATAAACTATGATAAATAATAAATCGTGCGACTATAATTCCCTTGGGTTCTAGCCCTTAACTGGATAAATCCCGAATCATAGGAGCTAACGGCTCTCCCGCAGAACCCAGAGTAGCTAACTGAGTTTCTGCGGATATAACACGAGCCTTACTTCAAGGTCGCTTCAATGCGGGAAACATTCCAATTAAACGGATTACAGTTAGTTACATTTCTTTTCAATCGATATAAGAGAGGGACGGAAGGCTTCACACGAGGGTTTTTTTCGGAGTTAAAGCGAACTCGGCACCAATGTCACACGGTGCGTGAGACAATAAGGTTTCAGGTGAGCCTTACTTGAAGGTCGCTTCAATTCGGGAAACATTCCAATCAAAACGATGACAGTTAGTTGTATTCCTTTTCAATCGATAGAGGAGAGGGACGGAAGATTTCAAACGAGGGTCTTTTCCGGAGTTAAAGCGAATTCGGCACCAATGTCACAGGTTGCGTGAGATAATAAGGTTTCAGGTGAGCCTTACTTGAAGGTCGCTTCAATTCTGGAAACATTCCATTTAAACGGATTATAGTTACTTACATTTCTTTTCAATCGATAGAAGAGATGGACGGAAGACTTCACACGAGGGTTTTTTTCGGAGTTAAAGCGAACTCGGCACCAATGTCACAAGCTGTTTGAGACAATAAGGTTTCACGTGAGCCTTACTTCAAGGTCGCTTCAATTCGGGAAACATTCCAATCAAAACGATGATAGTTAGTTGTTGTTCGAGAATCAGCGCGGCTACGTGCGCTAGCTCGAGCGGCCGCTGCTCGGCAGCACCTCCCGGCCGAGTCCGGCGAGGCCGACGCGCGCCAACGACGCACGCGCACCGGCTCTCATCCGAGGCGGCACGGGTTACGTGCCGCGTGCAACAGGTTTCGCGCTCATCTTCGCGTAATGGCTGACACGGGTCACCACGCGCTCGGGTAGATCGCCGATTTGTTCGGTTTCTCATCATCGTTCACCTCACGGGTCTGCTCAGTTTATTGGTACATCAACACGGGAACGACGTACCTTCGGTTTCGGGATATCGTCCAGCTCATCTGGAGCATAGCGCGGGTGTACGTCCTCAGTTACGCGACACACGTCGGTATACCGGGACGACTCGCGTTCTCAACGGTCACCTTGCGGCGTTACAGTAAGCCGCAGGTTCTCTCTCGATCGACTCGGGCGATTAATATAATTCAACGGCTCATCGGGATGTGCTCAACACATTTGGTTCATTAGTATCATCATTGTTATTCATTACCGCTCACTTTCGGTCTACTCATTGTACAGTGTTTTTCGCGCGCTTTTTTACATCTTCGTTGTTACTGAATAAATAGTTTATTTCCATTGTTACCATCGGCAGTGGTAATTTATTTACCCCCGTTCCGCTATATCTCATCCTGGCAATTTTCAAACAGTTGTATTCCTTTTCAATCGATAGAGGAGAGGGACGGAAGATTTCAATCGAGGGGCTTTTCCGGAGTTAAAGCGAACTCGGCACCAATGTCACAAGCTGTGTGAGACAATAAGATTTCACGTGAGCCTTACTTCAAGGTCGCTTCAATTCGGGAAACATTCCAATCAAAACGATGATAGTTAGTTGTATTCCTTTTTAATCGATAGAGAGGGACGGAAGATTTCAAACGAGGGTCTTTTCCGGAGTTAAAGCGAACTCGGCACCAATGGCACTCGTTGCGTGAGACAATAAGGTTTCAGGTGAGCCTTACTTGAAGGTCGCTTCAATTCTGGAAACATTCCAATGAAAAGGATTACAGTTAGTTATATTTCTTTTCAATCGATAGAAGAGATGGACGGAAGACTTCACACGAGGGTTTTTTTCGGAGTTGAAGCGAACTCGGCACCAATATCACAAGCTGTGTGAGACAATAAGGTTTCACGTGAGCCTTACTTCAAGGTCGCTTCAATTCGGGAAACATTCCAATCAAAACGATGATAGTTAGTTGTATTCCTTTTCAATCGATAGAGGAGAGAGACGGAAGATTTCAAACGATGGTCTTTTCCGGAGTTAAAGCGAACTCGGCACTAATGTCACACGTTGCGTGAGACAATAAGGTTTCAGGTGAGCCTTACTTGAAGGTCGCTTCAATTCTGGTAACATTCCAATGAAAAGGATGACAGTTAGTTATATTTCTTTTCAATCGATAGAAGAGATGGACGGAAGACTTCACACTAGGGTTTTTTTCGGAGTTGAAGCGAACTCGGCACCAATGTCACAAGCTGTGTGAGACAATAAGGTTTCACGTGAGCTTTACTTCAAGGTCGCTTCAATTCCGGAAACATTCCAATCAAAACGATGATAGTTAGTTGTATTCCTTTTCAATCGATAGAGGAGAGGGCCGGAAGATTACAATCGTGGGTCTTTTCCGGAGTTAAAGCGAACTCGGCACCAATGGCACTCGTTGCGTGAGACAATAAGGTTTCAGGTGAGCCTTACTTGAAGGTCGCTTCAATTCTGGAAACATTCCAATGAAAAGGATTACAGTTAGTTATATTTCTTTTCAATCGATAGAAGAGATGGACGGAAGACTTCACACGAGGGTTTTTTTCGGAGTTGAAGCGAACTCGGCACCAATATCACAAGCTGTGTGAGACAATAAGGTTTCACGTGAGCCTTACTTCAAGGTCGCTTCAATTCGGGAAACATTCCAATCAAAACGATGATAGTTAGTTGTATTCCTTTTCAATCGATAGAGGAGAGAGACGGAAGATTTCAAACGATGGTCTTTTCCGGAGTTAAAGCGAACTCGGCACTAATGTCACACGTTGCGTGAGACAATAAGGTTTCAGGTGAGCCTTACTTGAAGGTCGCTTCAATTCTGGTAACATTCCAATGAAAAGGATGACAGTTAGTTATATTTCTTTTCAATCGATAGAAGAGATGGACGGAAGACTTCACACTAGGGTTTTTTTCGGAGTTGAAGCGAACTCGGCACCAATGTCACAAGCTGTGTGAGACAATAAGGTTTCACGTGAGCTTTACTTCAAGGTCGCTTCAATTCCGGAAACATTCCAATCAAAACGATGATAGTTAGTTGTATTCCTTTTCAATCGATAGAGGAGAGGGCCGGAAGATTACAATCGTGGGTCTTTTCCGGAGTTAAAGCGAACTCGGCACCAATCTCACAGGCTGCGTAAGACAATAAAGTTTCACGCGAGCCTTACTTCAAGGTCGCTTCAATTCGGGAAACATTCCAATCAAAACGATGATAGTTAGTTGTATTCCTTTTTAATCGATAGAGGAAAGGGACGGAAGATTTCAAACGAGGGTCTTTTCCGGAGTTAAAGCGAATTCGGCACCAATGTCACAGGTTGCGTGAGACAATAAGGTTTCAGGTGAGCCTTACTTGAAGGTCGCTTCAATTCTGGAAACATTCCATTTAAACGGATTATAGTTACTTACATTTCTTTTCAATCGATAGAAGAGATGGACGGAAGACTTCACACGAGGGTTTTTTTCGGAGTTAAAGCGAACTCGGCACCAATGTCACAAGCTGTTTGAGACAATAAGGTTTCACGTGAGCCTTACTTCAAGGTCGCTTCAATTCGGGAAACATTCCAATCAAAACGATGATAGTTAGTTGTTGTTCGAGAATCAGCGCGGCTACGTGCGCTAGCTCGAGCGGCCGCTGCTCGGCAGCACCTCCCGGCCGAGTCCGGCGAGGCCGACGCGCGCCAACGACGCACGCGCACCGGCTCTCATCCGAGGCGGCACGGGTTACGTGCCGCGTGCAACAGGTTTCGCGCTCATCTTCGCGTAATGGCTGACACGGGTCACCACGCGCTCGGGTAGATCGCCGATTTGTTCGGTTTCTCATCATCGTTCACCTCACGGGTCTGCTCAGTTTATTGGTACATCAACACGGGAACGACGTACCTTCGGTTTCGGGATATCGTCCAGCTCATCTGGAGCATAGCGCGGGTGTACGTCCTCAGTTACGCGACACACGTCGGTATACCGGGACGACTCGCGTTCTCAACGGTCACCTTGCGGCGTTACAGTAAGCCGCAGGTTCTCTCTCGATCGACTCGGGCGATTAATATAATTCAACGGGCTCATCGGGATGTGCTCAACACATTTGGTTCATTAGTATCATCATTGTTATTCATTTCCGCTCACTTTCGGTCTACTCATTGTACAGTGTTTTTCGCGCGCCTTTTTACATCTTCGTTGTTACTGAATAAATAGTTTATTTTCACTGTTACCATCGGCAGTGGTAATTTATTTACCCCCGTTCCGCTATATCTCATCCTGGCAATTCTCAAACAGTTGTATTCCTTTTCAATCGATAGAGGAGAGGGACGGAAGATTTCAATCGAGGGGCTTTTCCGGAGTTAAAGCGAACTCGGCACCAATGTCACAAGCTGTGTGAGACAATAAGATTTCACGTGAGCCTTACTTCAAGGTCGCTTCAATTCGGGAAACATTCCAATCAAAACGATGATAGTTAGTTGTATTCCTTTTTAATCGACAGAGAGGGACGGAAGATTTCAAACGAGGGTCTTTTCCGGAGTTAAAGCGAACTCGGCACCAATGGCACTGGTTGCGTGAGACAATAAGGTTTCAGGTGAGCCTTACTTGAAGGTCGCTTCAATTCTGGAAACATTCCAATGAAAAGGATGACAGTTATATTTCTTTTCAATCGATAGAAGCGATGGACGGAAGACTTCACACGAGGGGTTTTTTCGGAGTTGAAGCGAACTCGGCACCAATGTCACAAGCTGTGGGAGACAATAAGAATTCACGTGAGCCTTACTTTAAGGTCGCTTCAATTCGGGAAACATTCCAATCAAAACGATGATAGTTAGTTGTATTCCTTTTTAATCGATAGAGGCGAGGGACGGAAGATTTCAAACGAGGGTCTTTTCCGGAGTTAAAGCGAACTCGGCACCAATGGCACTGGTTGCGTGAGACAATAAGGTTTCAGGTGAGCCTTACTTGAAGGTCGCTTCAATTCTGGAAACATTCCAATGAAAAGGATTACAGTTAGTTATATTTCTTTTCAATCGATAGAAGAGGTGGACGGAAAACTTCACACGAGGGTTTTTTTCGGAGTTGAAGCGAACTCGGCACCAATATCACAAGCTGTGTGAGACAATAAGGTTTCACGTGAGCCTTACTTCAAGGTCGCTTCAATTCGGGAAACATTCTAATCAAATCGATGATAGTTA
Organism: Exephanes ischioxanthus; assembly: GCA_958510785.1. Taxonomy (NCBI): domain Eukaryota; kingdom Metazoa; phylum Arthropoda; class Insecta; order Hymenoptera; family Ichneumonidae; genus Exephanes; species Exephanes ischioxanthus. Next base: position 12,757,276 of record OY294019.1, on the reverse strand, counting down.
GTTGTATTCCTTTTCAATCGATAGAGGAGAGGGACGGAAGATTTCAAACGAGGGTCTTTTTCGGAGTTGAAGCGAACTCGGCACCAATGTCACAGGTTGCGTGAGACAATAACGTTTCAGGTGAGCCTTACTTCAAGGTCGCTTCAATTCGGGAAACATTCCAATCAAAACGATGATAGTTAGTTGTATTCCTTTTCAATCGATAGAGGAGAGGGACGGAAGATTTCATACGAGGGTCTTTTCCGGAGTTAAAGCGAACTCGGCACTAATGTCACACGTTGCGTGAGACAATAAGGTTTCAGCTAAGCCTTACTTCAAGGTCGCTTCAATTCGGGAAACATTCCAATGAAAAGGATGACAGTTAGTTGTATTTCTTTGCAATCGATAGCGGAGAGGGACGAAAGATTTCACACGAGGGTTTTTTCCGGAGGTAAAGCGAACTCGGCACTAATGTCACAGGTTACGTGAGACAATAAGGTTTCAGGTGAGCCTTACTTCATGGTCGCTTCAATTCGCGAAACATTCCAATCAAAACGATGATAGTTAGTTGTATTCCTTTTTAATCGATAGAGGAAAGGGACGGAAGATTTCAAACGAGGGTCTTTTCCGGAGTTAAGGCGAACTCGGCACCAATGTCACAGGTTGCATGAGACAATAAGGTTTCAGGTGAGCCTTACTTGAAGGTCGCTTCAATTCTGGAAACATTCCAATGAAAAGGATGACAGTTAGTTATATTTCTTTTCAATCGATAGAAGAGATGGACGGAAGACTTCACACTAGGGTTTTTTTCGGAGTTGAAGCGAACTCGGCACCAATGTCACAAGCTGTGTGAGACAATAAGGTTTCACGTGAGCTTTACTTCAAGGTCGCTTCAATTCGGGAAACATTCCAATCAAAACGATGATAGTTAGTTGTATTCCTTTTCAATCGATAGAGGAGAGGGACGGAAGATTTCAAACGAGGGTCTTTTTCGGAGTTGAAGCGAACTCGGCACCAATGTCACAGGTTGCGTGAGACAATAAGGTTTCAGGTGAGCCTTACTTCAAGGTCGCTTCAATTCGGGAAACATTCCAATCAAAACGATGATAGTTAGTTGTATTCCTTTTCAATCGATAGAGGAGAGGGACGGAAGATTTCATACGAGGGTCTTTTCCGGAGTTAAAGCGAACTCGGCACTAATGTCACACGTTGCGTGAGACAATAAGGTTTCAGGTAAGCCTTACTTCAAGGTCGCTTCAATTCGGGAAACATTCCAATGAAAAGGATGACAGTTAGTTGTATTTCTTTTCAATCGATAGCGGAGAGGGACGGAAGATTTCACACGAGGGTCTTTTCCGGAGTTAAAGCGAACTCGGCACCAATGTCACAAGCAGTGTGACACAATAAGGTTTCGGGTGAATCTTATTTGAAGGTCACTTCAATTCGGGAAACTTTCCAATCAAAAGGATGACAGTTAGTTGTATTTCTTTTCAATCCATAGCGGAGAGGGACGGAAGATTTCACACGAGGGTTTTTTCCGGAGTTAAAGCGAACTCGGCACCAATGTCAGAAGCTGCGTGACACAATAAGGTTTCAGGTAAGCCTTAATTTAAGGTCGCTTCAATTCGGGAAACATTCCAATGAAAAGGATGACGGTTAGTTGAATTTCTTTTCAATCGATAGCGGAGAGGGACGGAAGATTTCACGCGCGGGTTTTTTCCGGAGTTAAAGCGAACTCGGCACCAATGTCAGAAGCTGCGTGACACAATAAGGTTTCAGGTAAGCCTTAATTCAAGGTCGCTTCAATTCGGGAAACATTCCAATGAAAAGGATGACGGTTAGTTGAATTTCTTTTCAATCGATAGCGGAGAGGGACGGAAGATTTCACGCGCGGGTTTTTTCCGGAGTTAAAGCGAACTCGGCACCAATGTCAGAAGCTGTGTGACACAATAAGGTTTCAGGTGAGCCTTACTTCAAGGTCGCTTCAATTCGGGAAACATTCCAATCAAAACGATGATAGTTAGTTGTATTCCTTTTTAATCGATAGAGGAGAGGGACGGAAGATTTCAAACGAGGGTCTTTTCCGGAGTTAAAGCGAACTCGGCACCAATCTCACAGGTTGCGTGAGACAATAAGGTTTCAGGTAAGCCTTACTTCAAGGTCGCTTCAATTCGGGAAACATTTCAATTAAACGGATTACAGTTAGTTACATTTCTTTTCAATCGATAGAAGAGAGGGACGGAAGGCTTCACACGAGGGTTTTTTTCGGAGTTAAAGCGAACTCGGCACCAATGTCACAAGCTGTGTGAGACAATAAGGTTTCACGTAAGCCTTACTTCAAGGTCGCTTCAATTCGGGAAACATTCCAATCAAAACGATGATAGTTAGTTGTATTCCTTTTTAATCGATAGAGGAGAGGGACGGAAGATTTCAAACGAGGGTCTTTTCCGGAGTTAAAGCGAACTCGGCATCAATCTCACAGGCTGCAAGCTCGGCATCAATCTCACATGGTCGTCATCGATGTTTCGTGGTAAAAGTCTCACCATATTATTAACGTCAACAGGCACATTAATTACTTGTCCTATAATCCCGAATTGTCCATGTATGTGTCGCAATCTTTTAATTTGCATGAACGGTATTCGAGGAGAAATTAGTCTTTCCGAGACGAGATCCAGTTTATGAAGCTGTGCCGGGATGGGCGGATAAGCGAAACCGTTGAATTTTGACATTGTTGGAATCTTTTTTTCGGTTTAGTGAAAGTCGACAACAATTGCACGCCACTTGATTGCTAAGATCAATATCCGAAAATGTATTGTGAAGGATTTGCTGTTGATTTTCCGTTAGGACTTTTAAGTCGTTTCGAAACCAAAGCCGATCACACACGAAACAAGCATACGCGAAATCATTGTTTGCGAAATGTTTTTCGAACATTTTTCGGGCACTTTTGTGCGAGTTATAATCTGGGTACGGTAGTAGATCTGATGCACTGAGACCATTTAGTTGGGATATTGCACTCGTTGTCGGTGCAGGATTGTTCCTAGGCTCGTTGACAATTGCTGGTTCGGTAGTCAATGAAACATTTTCACAATCATTTCGGGGCGGTGTAATATCCGATGAGATTTCTTGGCTCTGTCTTTCGCGTTCGCGTTGGCGGTAAGCTCTCATTTCCATCGCTGCGGTTAGGTGCGGCTTATTATCTGTAGAAAGAATCAAAGGAATTTCCAAGAATATACGCTGATTATTATGCAAGTTGTTGAGAATATAATAAAATAATAGTACTCACGAACAACGGCAGATTCCGTACTCGTACTTGGCACTATGTTGGAATTGTCCCAATTGTCATTTTCACGATCGTTTTGGAGCGATACATTATCGAATGCATTTTCTTCCCTCTGTTTTCTCCGTTTTCGTTTTCGGTACGCTCTCATCCTGTCCGCTGAGCTTTGTTGAGGCTTTTTGTCTATGAAAAGAATAAAAGATATTTCCACAAAAGTACGTAAATTATTATTCATGTCGTTGAGAATATAGTAAATTGAAGGTACTCACGAATAATGGCAGATTCTACACTAGTACTTGCTACGTCATTGGACTCGGTAGAAATGTATTTTTCATTGTTTTGGGGCGGAGGAATATCAGATGAATTTTCTTGCCTCTGTTTTCCCCGTTTTCGTTTGCGGTAAGCTTTCATTCTTGCGGCTGCGGTCTGCGAAGGCTTTTTGTCTATGAAAAGAATAAAATATATTTCCACAAATATATGCCAATTATTATTCAAGCCGTTGAGAACATGGAAAATTGAAAGTACTTACGAATAATTTCCGTTTGTTCCATTTTTGTTTTCACACATATCTATTTAATCACGGATCACTTGTACAACGACTGATAACATACTGGGGTTAGCTTTATGAGACTACGCCGTCGCCATAGATCGTTTAAAAACAAACGCCAGCTAGAAGCGCCGTTGTGCCGCAGAATCTCGGTTAGCTATTCCGGATTCTGTGCTTGAGCCGTGAGCTCGAATGTTCGGGATTTATCCAGTAAAGGGTTAGAACCCAAGAGAATGAATGCACAATTTATTAAAAAGGTCTTTATTATGTTATTGTATATTTACCAATCTCGGTACACCCCGTAGCGAGCCACTCGCTAATCACAATTACCTCGGTTATGTATTAATTTATCGCAATCAACCGTACCGTATCCTGAGTTCTGATCAGACTGCCGAGAGGGAGAGGGAGAGGGAGAGGGAGAGGGAGAGGGAGAGGGAGAGGGAGAGGGAGAGGGAGAGGGAGAGGGAGAGGGAGAGGGAGAGGGAGAGGGAGAGGGAGAGGGAGAGGGAGAGGGAGAGGGAGAGGGAGAGGGAGAGGGAGAGGGAGAGGGAGAGGGAGAGGGAGAGGGAGAGGGAGAGGGAGAGGGAGAGGGAGAGGGAGAGGGAGAGGGAGAGGGAGAGGGAGAGGGAGAGGGAGAGGAGAGGGAGAGGGAGAGGGAGAGGGAGAGGGAGAGGGAGAGGGAGAGGGAGAGGGAGAGGGAGAGGGAGAGGGAGAGGGAGAGGGAGAGGGAGAGGAGAGGGAGAGGGAGAGGGAGAGGGAGAGGGAGAGGGAGAGGGAGAGGGAGAGGGAGAGGGAGAGGGAGAGGGAGAGGGAGAGGGAGAGGGAGAGGGAGAGGGAGAGGGAGAGGGAGAGGGAGAGGGAGAGGGAGAGGGAGAGGGAGAGGGAGAGGGAGAGGGAGAGGGAGAGGGAGAGGGAGAGGGAGAGGGAGAGGGAGAGGGAGAGGGAGAGGGAGAGGGAGAGGGAGAGGGAGAGGGAGAGGGAGAGGGAGAGGGAGAGGGAGAGGGAGAGGGAGAGGGAGAGGGAGAGGGAGAGGGAGAGGGAGAGGGAGAGGGAGAGGGAGATTGATTGATTGATTGATGTTTATTAGCTTTCTCAGCTATTTGTTGTACACAATATTACATGTCCTTACGTCTACATTACACCTATTTAAATTCACTTACTATGAATGCTTTTAACATATTCTTGTACTGAACTAATTTTTCACAGCCCTTTATCTCTATTGGCAACGCATTATACATTTTTACTCCATCATAAAACATACTCTTTTGCGCACTTCTTGTTCTCCTGAACTGGATTGCAATATTTTTCGCTTGCCGTGTTACCCGACCCGTTCTTAATTTTACAATTTCAAATTTACTTGTTACTTCTTTCGGTAACAGTTTTTTGATGGCCTTAAAAATAAATATACACACATTATAATACAGTCTCTGTTTCACACTCATAAACTGAACCGCTTGTAACATGTCTTCTACCCTCGTATACCTGCTGCATTGCAATATGACTCGCATCGCTCTGTTCTGCGCTATCTGCAGTTTATTCAACTCTGTCTCACCCATACCCACTAACAGTGTTGCACAATACTCAAAGTGTGGTGCTATGATTGCCTTATATACAACACATCTGGTGTACGCCGATATATATTGCCCTATCCTGTTCAGAAAACTCGTTTTTTACCTATCTTTTTCAATATGTACTCACAGTGGTCTTTGAATCGAATCTTGTCATCTATCATTACACCTAAGTATTTCATTACTTCCACTCGCTCTAATTCGGTTCCGTCCATACATTTCAGTACGATATTCCCTCTCAGTTCTTTTCTCACACTCCTCACAATCATAAATTTGGTTTTTTCCGCATTCATAATCAGTTTGTTTCTATTCATCCATCCTTCTACTATACTTAATGCCCCGTTCATCTTTCTTTCCACCTCCTCACTACTATCGCCAGTAACATATATTAGTGTATCATCAGCAAACATTTTTATTGCACAGTCTTCCGGGCATATGTCGACTATATCGTTTATATATATAATAAACAGCAGAGGTCCTAATACTGATCCTTGCGGTACCCCGTATTTCGTTGCAATAATTTTCGAAAATTCCTCATTAAACAGCACCTGTTGCGTTCTATTGTTCAAATATGATCTAAACCATTCGAGCACTTTACCCCTAATTCCGTATTGTAACATTTCCTCTATTAGCAATTCTCTATCCACTGTCTCGAATGCTCGCTTTAAATCCATAAAGATTACTCCAACTAATTTCCCTTCGCTAATGTTTACTTTCCATTCGTCGATCACGGTTTGAATCGCCGTTTCACACGAATATTGCTTCCTAAAACCCGATTGATGTTCTGTTATAATCTCATTTACTTCCAAATATTTTTCAATTTGACTCTTTACTACTAACTCTAGAACCTTCTCGTACAGTGGTAGCATATTAATTGGCCGAAAATCCTTCGCGTTTTTTGCTTTCTCTATCTTAGGTATTGGTATAATCGTGGACGTTTTCCAGCTATTAGGGCAACAGCCCCCCCTCAAGGACTCGTTAATTACATCAGCAAACTCCTGTCTTATTGCAGTGAACGCCAGCTTTATTATTTCACTTGATATTCCTTCTTCCGTACCTTTCTTCTTCGGAAGTCCGTTGACAACTTTCTCGAGTTCCTCTACTCCGATATTCTCAAAATTTTCTATACTTCTTTCATTTCCCCCGCCGTCACCAATCAAGATTCTTCTTCTTCCTGGACTTCCAGATGTATCCCTATCTATTGAGTTTACTATGTTATTAATACTTTCAACATAAAACATGTTAAATTTGTCGGCCATATTTCCCTCTATCGCATCATCCAATATTTCAAAATGTATATTTCCGATTTCTTTCGTTCTTGCTGGTTCTCCTCTAATTAATTCCTTCAAGGTTTTCCACATTTTTGTAGGATCGTTCTTGTTACAGTCTATCCTATTCTCGTAATATTCTTTTTTCTTATTCCTTATCAACTTAACTACTGCATTTCTTTCTACTTTGAACTGTTCCCAATTATTATCCGTTCCCGCATAAATAGCTTCTCTGTACGCATTATCCCTTCTGCCCGCTGCCCTTTTTACCTCCTCTGAATACCATTTTTTCCCCTCCCATACACTTGGAATCTTAACTGCCTTTTTTGGTGCTACTATGTCCAAAGTTCCTACTATACTATCCACAAGCATCTTTGCTTTCCAGTTTATATCCCCATCTGTCCATTGCCGCACGGAATTTTTCAACATTGCTGTAAACTCTTTCTAGTCAATTTATTGTAGTTTCTCGTCTTATATTCTTTTTGACTACTCTCTGTGCTGCTCTTTCCTAATTCTAC